>JAJJWW010015688.1:0-65147 GCA_023531295.1 Papaver armeniacum
GAATAAATTTAGTTCTACAGCAGAAACTTATATATATAGCTTTAGAGTTGAATTGGAATATGGAAACACCACCAAACAAGGAAATATCTATAGGCAGGAGAATGGAAATACTAAGTTATAGAAAGTCAGTAGTTTAGGATGTAGTAATGGTGTCTCAACATTGTATTTGTGCAAGGGATCTTGTCCCTGTCCAAGGTTCATGAAACAGATTGTTCACCATGTTACTTTTTTTTTTTCTAATATATATGCAGCTGAAACATTGCTAAAGTAAGTCCAACTCTTTAACTCTTCAGTGTAACAACTAGGAAGTGCCTATGTACCCTAGCCGTCGGTCTGTTACCAAATTATTGTGAGGGATTTGTTACAACTAGGAAGTGCCTATGTACCCTAGCCGTCGGTCTGTTACAACTAGGAGTATTAATTTTTTTAATTAACATTTTTAAGAAATAGAGGGGTGAAATCCTCGAGCTATTATGGACCAATCGTCAATTTTTTTTGTGTTACTTATTGGGTGCACTACATGTGGTTTTCAGGATCCATTACAATACTAAGGAAAAAAAACTAGTGAAGATTGGTTGAAAGTTAAGGATGTAATGGCTAAAAGCCGGGGATGAATTCCTGGAGCTTTATCAAGGCTAATGCTCAGGGCCTACAAGTAAATGGCATTTAACAAGGCTGTCCCTGAAACGTTCTCATGAAAGAAATATACAGATTTCCCTTCCGTGTAGAGCACCAATCCAGATAACAGTATTGGCCAATGGGATACCAAATGTATCTTCGTAGGACTAAGAAAGCAAAGATAAGTTATTAATCCATCAAAAACTCAAAAAATAACTTCTCAGATTCCTCTTCTAATTTCTTATAGAAGGAAATAACAAAATGCACAATATATAAATAAATAATTAGATTCAGAGGACACTTGTTAAGGGAACCCACCTCGTTATCTAATTACAAAATGAAGGTAATTATCATTAAACTTACCTAGATATCCCTTGCTTCCTTCTGCGGATTCTTCTTCAGCCTCTTCACTTGAACTTGCTCTTCAACAGATTCCATCGTCTCTGCATCCTTTTCTCCTAATACTTTTAATGAAGCCAAAGAATTATTGTGAGGGATTACTTGAAAAATATCCTTTCCAAAACTGACATCCATTTTGGCAGATGAAGCTTCTGGAGGGTAACTACGAATTTTGGTATTCACATGGTACAGAAGCCTACCACTCTTCGTATACCCAAATGGCGTTAATATGTTACTGCCAAATCTAAACTCTTCACTCCAGCTCATGTCATTATACTTATCCTTGTTCTTCTTCAATAACCATATTTCACAACAATTGCGGTAGTTATATTTAATACTAACAGAATCACCTAAAACCTCTAGTTTAATATCACCAGCATATGTAAAACAAGGTGGGATTGGAATTTTACTGAACATTTCATCAGTCAGGTGGAAAGCAAGAATGGCTCCTTCGTAGTGGTTCGCCCAATAAAGAGCTCCATCTACAAACACACCAGACATTTGTGTAACATATTTCATATTGGTGTCCATCGTTCCCGCATTCCTCCATCCAGTGCCACTCCCAAGAGTGTATACCTGAACTATTCCAACATTTGATTTCCCCGCACACTCATATATCCTAACAACCTTGTACTCATTCGTCGAAGGAATGTAACCAAACCCAGTCCACCAGTAATTTCCCTTAGATGTTGGAAGCATGATATATTCTCTAGTAATTGGATTACATACACACGTACAAGGCTTAGACCATGAACCGAAGCAAATTAAGCCATTATATGAACCAACGATATAATGATCCCGAAACGGAAGGTTTAAATTCATCCTTGTTTTTCTACAAAAGGGTGTCCCATGGCAATTTTCATCATACTCGACATAAGAAAATTCTTCAGGTCGACGACAAAAGAAAATAAAACTCAACTTACCAGAAATATCATCAGCAGAATTAAGATGATTCAAGTGCAACCGAGAGAAAGATGGATGATGAACAAGATCTCTCCACGGTTTGCAAACTAACTTGCAGTCTAGAGCAGATCCAGTTGGTAAACGGCTTAAAATTTCTAACGCAATCTCTTCCGGGAGATTACTAAACCTTCCCATGATAAATAATAATTATATTTTTCCTAGGGTTTTTTGGGAAGAAAAATAGGGTTGAAGACCAGAAACTGACTGATAAAAGGTAATTAACCGGATTCGGCATGTTTCCGTAAACGAAATTTCCTTTTATGTCGCCCAGAGAAGAAACTAGCTCGGAATGAAGGTTTGCAGCTGGCCCTATGGGCCTAGGAGTTGGTTGATAGACACTATTAGACATGGATGTTCTCTGGGGTACTAAATAACCAGCAAACCAATGTTGTTTTGATGTAAATTTAATTAAAAAAAAAAAATTGATACCGATAAGTATTTTTAATATATCGACTTTTATTTGATGCCGTTGCCAAGGAAACCAAAATTGAGTTCCAAGAACTCTTCATGAGTTCAAGTCAATATTTCTGGACTAAGAAAAGATGTCTTCAAAAACTTGAAGCATGCATAACATACAGAATTAGGCTACTAGACCTTGATGACACCTGTAATACTATAATATCCCAGTCTACAAACTTATACTTGCAGAACTAAGCTTATACTAGTTCACCAACAAAATTGCAAGATCAGCACACACACAAAGATATGTTACTATGACATTTCATCAGTCATAATACATGACTACAAATCCACTTTTCACTCCTCCAAACCAGATTTTTGTCCCAAATAGTCAGTAAGCATGACATAGATTTAGTAGATTCTCCCGATTTACCTCTCCATTAAACCAGTGCCTGTATCAGATAATGGTCATGCAGTGCAAAATAACATCAACAATGAGAAACTCATACTAGAAAATAAAAATAAAAACCCAGAAGAAAAAAAATACAATGGCTCTAGCGCAGCTGCACAAACCTAACAGTTGTAGGAAAAAACTTTCCGTACACTTGGATCAAACAGCTAGAAAAACAACAAGTGTGCCTAAAACTCTTGCAATGAACCAACAACAACCATGACAGAGATCAGATGTCTCTTGATCCACCATAAACAAAACTGAATGGATTCCATGTTAGTCCAAAATGATCCTCAAAATAATTAAATAATTAAAAGCCTTAGCAACACTGAGGAAAACAGTCAACAACTCAACATGAGATAAAAAAAGGTAATATAATTTCAAAAGTAATCAACCCAGACATATAACAAGTCACTGATTCAATAGTAGATAATGCTCAAGAAAGGTGCCCTGTTATCACAAAACAACATAATTCCAATCTCTATGTCTGCCTGTATCTACGTATGTGTCGATCCATATACCATCCCCCTGCTAAATAACTCCTACATTCACTGCCTTTCTGGAGATGAATATTGTACATCATTATGATAGGGACTGTACCTAGTCCCTAGTAACAAAGAGCTGCACCATTACTAAGAGCAAACGGCTTGACATCAAATAAGCCTCTCTACTTTACGTTCAGCAATTTACCACTTTTTAAGTCCGACTTCTATTTACCCCATTTTGTAGTTTAAATAAGACCTGGGATAGGAGTTGAGTAGTGTGTCATGAGAAATCTCATCAAATCTGAGAACAGTAAAACCATTTAAAGAAAAGAAGAAAATTTTATTTACCAACACCATGTCGTATGATATGGGTGAACTCATCCATCCAAAAAAGGATGCCTAAATCTTTACATTCTATATTAAAGATCAGTAAAGCAAATACCAAAGTGCGCAGTAGAAAGCTATAAGAGAAATTCATACACATTATAAGATCAGGCGATCAGCACATATTGTCAATTGCTTGAACTTGCTCCTTCAACGGATTCCATTGTTCTTGTATCCTTTTCTCCTAATACTTTTAATGAAACTAAAGTATTCCTGTGAGGGATTGCTTCAGAAATAAACTTGTCAAAACTCGCATCCATTCTGGAAGATGAATCTTTTGCATCGTAACTATAAATTTTGCCAGTCCCATCGCCAACCCAGTAATACAGAAGCCTGTCACTCTTCGTACACCCAAATGGAGGTGGTACATAACGGTTAAAACTAAATTCTTTATGCCAGCTCAACTCATTATGACTATCTCTATTCTTTTTCAAATACCATAGTTCACAACCACCGGCATTGCAATGATAATAATGAGCACTAAGAAAATCACCTAAAACTCCTAGTGTAATAGTAGAATAAGGATCACCAGCTCGTGTCAAACAAGATGGTGGTGATGGAAGTTCAGAAAACTTTTCATCAACCAAATGGAAAATAAGAATAATAGTTCCTTCACTGTGCTCCCAATGAATAGCTCCATTTGCACACTTGCAGCACCTTTCTAACATATTTCATATTGACGTCTAATGTTCCCGCATTTCTCCATCCATTGCCACTGCCAAGAGTGTAAACTTTGAACAATTCCAACATTTGAATCTCCCCCGGAGTTGTATATCCTAACAACCTTGTATTCATTGGTGGAAAGAACGTAACCAAATCCAGTCCACCAGTAATTTACTCTAGATGTTGGAAGGATAAGATATTCTCTAGTGATTGGATTACAGATATAAACGGGTCCATAGTGATAACCTTCTCCATTCCATGCGTTGAAGCAAATTAGACCATTAGATGAACCAGCAAAATAATAATCCTTCAATGGTGGGGTTAAATTGATCCTTGTTTTTCTGTTAAAGGGTGCCTCGTGACAATTTTCATCATACTCACTGTAACAAAACTCCTTAAGCTCTTGTTGACAACTTAAGAAAATAAAACTTAACTTACCAGAATCAAGATGATGATTCATATGTTGAGAAACATGGATGACGAACAAGATTATTCCACGATTTGCAAACTAATTTGCAGTCCAGAACAAATTCAATTGGTAAGCGACTTAGAATTTCTAGCATAATCTCTTCTGGTAGATTGTTAAACCTCCCCATGTTGAAATTCTTTGATCAGAGACGAGTAATATCAACAGCAGAGGTTTCTTTTTCTAGGGTTTTGAAGGAGAAAAAGGATTTGATTATGGAGACTACGAGGGTTTGATTTAGATATATATGGGGGTTGCGTTTGTTTGTTTAGTTTACATAACCAATTTATTGGTCGTTAAAAAATTTGGTGCCCAAGAGTTTCGTACTCAGGTCACCAAGTGACTTATCCACAATTTACCAATGAATTTGGTTGATCTCGAGGATACAACATGCCAGTTTGTATAAAAAGAGGTGGTCCTTAATTACAACATGTCACAGAGATTCAAATTTTTTTTAGGTCGAATTACCGAGTTCCAAATTAACTACAGTAGCTGAACAGTTGCGTCTTGACACTGAATTAGACGCTGCCACAGCAAGAGAGCTAGCAACTGAAGAGAGATTGTTGTTGAAATGAACCTGGGATGCCAAGAGATAAATTGATGTTGTTAATGTGTTTCTCAGCAACTGCAGTAGATGAAATGGTGATTTGTGACGTAGTGGAAAGTTGTGAAAAATTGCTGCGAGAAGTGCTGAAGGTAGAAATTCCACCGTACAACTTCCTTGTGGAAAAACTATCACAGTCTGAAGTATTTTCCAGACTAGCACGAAGAGAAAAGTGTGGCAAACTTTAGTTCCTGCAAATCAAAGAACTCAGCAGCGTCCTTAATAGAGCAAATTTTGAGCAGTCGATTTTTTGAGCTTTTTTTTTATCAAAATTTTGTTGTTATTGTTATAAACGTGTAATTATGTTAAGAATATCTAGGGCAAATCCCGTTTATTAGTCTATTATACACATCTAATAAGATTTTCTCCCCTTCTTCGTCTCTACTTTGTGTCTTTCATTCTCTATTTTTTAGTTCCACAACACGTTATCATGCACGTTGCTCCACCAATATGAGCAAAGAAGATTAATTACGATCCATATCTAACCCCTTAAATTGATTTGTTTTCCCTTCATTAATTTATTAATAGGATTGTGACTAAGTTTCCATTGGCTTTGTTCCAGGTGTGCAAGGTACAACAATCTCAAAGAAGTGATGATAAGAACAATCACTTTATGGATCTGTATACACACCTCATCTCGGTTGGATGGTTATTCGGTGTTTTTATGTGATTCGTGAACGCTCTTAACTGGCTATGCAATGCTCGTATATTAATGGGCCTATATATTAGTTGGACTGGAGTTGTGGTAAACTATAACAACAAACCTCTACTTCAGTTTGATTTTTATTTTTGTTATATATTTATCGTTTTTTCATTAATATATATTTACGGGATACTTTTAATATCCTTTCTTCTCTTATTTATTTTCATGGAGAAAGAAAAAATCCATTGCAAGATGGTTTACAATTTCTATTTCTTTTAATGAAATTGTAATCACCAAAAATTGGTGGCATCGCAGTCTAATTAACTTTACGGCGGCAACTAATCACGTGCATGGTTGAAAAACCTACGGCCAATTCAGTTTGGTATCTTTATCCGTTGGATTTAGATCATGCGATTTTCCTCTTTGGTTTCCATTTATTTACAAGAAACCATCCGTCGGACATAAGATGGATTGTCCATATGCGATGATAAAAACGACTATATCCTTTATTTGTCGATACAATTTTGGTAATTGTCCAAACCAATTGATATTGGTTTTACCCATCAATTCTCCCTTAATGAGATGTAACAATTGGCATTCTAAGAACTTTTAGCCAATATTGGTTATTGATTTCTATTCTTTCTAAGAAATCTTCATCAACCAAAAACTAGATTTTTCTCTACAAAGAATACGATAATGATTTCTTTATTTTCCTCAAAAGAATCATTTCACCCAATTGAAACGGGTTTCTCTGTAAACCCTAAAAGGATGAGATGTCGTTATCATGTATTCACAATTGCAAACATCAGATGGAGAATTGCCGCATTCCTGAGGGATATTTGGCAATTTTAAGTTCTCTTCCTTCTATTATTCTCCAAAATTTAAAGTATTTCCACTTGTAGTTGGAATTGGACACTAAAGATCAAAGGGTGTGCACCCGGCTTGTTAGCTATATCATTAGTCCTTGTTGTGACTATATCGATCTTGATATAATTTTCTTTTTTGATAAAGAAGTGTCCATAATTTCATTATAGTTCATTATCTCGTTGATCCTTGAGGTCATGAAATTATTTTGGAGTTTTATTTGTATATTTTGGCTGTAACTAATAAAAATACATGGTTGATGTTCAATTTGTATCTCAAGTAGATTACAATTTTGGGATAATTTTTTTTATGGCTCTTGGAATCAAGTATCTACTATCCCACAGTATTGTTAACATCCGAGAAACTATTATAAGTATATGTCCTCGAATTAATCGGATAATACTTTACGAGAAATTTGTTTTCGTTTTTATAAGATGAAAATATTTCCGCCATAATCGGGGGAGACTATACACTACCGGCAAAAGTTGGTGTTAATTAACTTGAATGTTATATCGGTTTCTCTCCCATCATGATCAAATGAAAAAAAATTCATTGACTAGGTGTGAAATATCATATTTGCTTTTGCATAAGCGTTTACATCTTTAAGAGAAAATCCAGGTCACATCTAGTAAAATAAGTAGCGTTCTATAATAGGCTCTTGGTAGTGCTCCAATTGAGTGTACAAAAACACGATTCGCATTCTCGAAGTTATTATCTCCTCAATTGAATAAGAAGATATTGTAATGCCGTTGGCAGGTACCAGCAATTCTATGATTATTATTTTTTTCAAGGTATGCATACACTTGAGAATTATGTGGGATCGTAATTAATTAATATATTGTCGAATATTCATTCAAAGTAGCTACTGAAATAAATGATGGTGGTTTTGAACCCCTATGCAGAGGAATATCGGCATATGTGATTGGTTGGCATATAATCCAAATTATGTTGGATTAATTTCTAGATTGACGCTAATTTTGGATGCAAAACTTATCACCTTAAAATGCCAAACCTATATTAATTACAGTTGGTGTAGTCATATTGCGTCGTTATACGAGAAATGTATTCGTTTGGTCTTATTTATTTTAGGACCCTAGAATGATTTATTAATTGTTCTCTTTGTACAATGCACATGGCGTGGTTGAAGGACTCATATTGCATTCACACAAGAAATGTGGTCGGAGAACATATTAAATTTGTAATCCGTGGAGGAATTTCAAATTATATTTGGGCAGCCACCTTATTTTCTTACATAAGGTTTAACGATCCTTTATGTGTTTTTAGAAATTCGGTACAAGACCAAAAATCCGAATTAATTAGTCGATGATATCGCCTTTATAGGTCTCTTGAGAGTCCTTAAAAACACCAAAATCAACGCTTTAGCAACATAAATTCTATTTTCTTTTCTTTCTTAAATCTGCAGAGTTAGAATTATGCTAGCTTAAAGCGATCTTTGAGATAGACTAGAGTTATGATTTTGATGCTCATTTTCTGTAATACTCATATAGTTGAGTTAGCATCCATAATATTCAAAAAGTTGTACTCTTTTTCCTTTGTTTCGTTTTTATCCCATGTGGTTTTCCGACAAGGTTTTAACGGGACAACATGACATTTTATTTTATTTTATTTCAAAATGTTGAAATTTGTGCTCTTTTTCCTTTGTCCAAGTTTTTTCCCATTGGGTTTTCGGGGGCGAGGTTTAGCGAGGCAATTTAATTCAACATGGTGGTCATCCAAGGGGGAGTTGTATCGATTTTGGTTATTTTGGTGGATTCCCACCATTAACTAGATAATTTTGTTAGACCACATCAACATAAACTTCTCTTATGAATTTGGATATCATTCGATCCATATAAGGTATGATCACAAATTTTGTTCACCTTTGGTATCTTGTAACTACATATTGGCACCTTGTTGAAGAAACTACGTCAACTAGATATGTAAATCATCTCCGAAGATAGAAAAACCAAGACATAAGTTCTCAATGAATTTGGAGAAGCTTGAAGATTCGAGTACACTTCTATTGAAGACTAACACATAAGAAGACTTCATCCAGAACAAATATCTTTTACATTCAAGAATTTCGTTCACCGAAATTGGGAAGTCTACGACTCAAAGATTTGCAAGCCAATAATTCTTTCAAGTACTCATCGGGGAGCGCCATCATCAAATTAGATGCATTCGGACTTTATTGAAGTTGTACTCTTTTCCTTCGTCAGGTTTTGTCCCAATAGGTTTTCCTGTCAAGGTTTTAACGAGGCAACATTTATGTGTCCAACAATGTTTCGAGTCTTTACATGCTTATGCAATTTCGGGTTTTTCTCTTTTGAGTTTTCTGGTCCGTTTGTAATTAGCTTAGACACAATGTCATCGTGGGAGTGTTATAAACGTGTAATTATGTTAAGAATATCTAGGCAAATCCCGTTTATTACTGGGATGCCCTTGTGTCTAGCCCTATAAATAGAGGCTCTAATGTTAGTCTATTATACACATCTAATAAGATTTTCTCCCCTTCTTCGTCTCTACTTTGTGTCTTTCCTTCTCTATTTTTTAGTTCCACAACAATTATTAGTGGGCAAAAAAGAATTATTACAAGAAATAAAAGTTGATGTATAAAATATAGGAGACTATTATCTTTATTCTTCTTCAATGAACATGCGTACCAGCAATGTAATACAAAATGGCACATAGAAATGGTGGGTTGCCCAATGAAGGGCACCATTTGGAAAAAAAATGAAAAAGTTTCATGATTTTGGACAATAATTTAACCTTTTTAGCCAAATGCAAAGCAATAATTTACAGCTTCGTGGTCAATAATCTTTCCATCAATCACATCTTGGATAGAGTTTCCTGACACCAAGACGTGATTGATCCCATCATTTCATACAATATTGTACTTAATGGCTTATTCTATAGATGTCACATGGTCCCTGTAATCTAAGAACCATGGTGGAGATGGGTCTTGAGCCTTCATATACAATATTGTACTTAATTGCGGGAAAACAGATTCTACGACTTAACAGCTGAATTCAATGGTCATAAACAATCAGGTCTTAAGATTATTTTTGTTGTATACAAATTCAGCAACTCAAATCACAGGCCTAGAAATGACAGCACTAAGAGGATATAATCTGAGAACTAAGAACTGAATGGATTTCTTTGAATGGTTAGAAGCCTAGGACTATTAGGAAAGCTTTCAATTTTTCAACAACACTTCCTGCAGATACTTCTCATACTCTAATTTTAGTGTTTAAAGTGTACAAAATAACCACAATAGGACACTAGTCACACTACGAAACAAACAGCAGTTATGGTCTGGCAAACAAATAACAAAGGTAGCGAAACAAAATCTGTACCTTGACAAGATTTCCAATAAATACGGAGTCAGCAGTCACCAACAGTAGAATACCAGTATATAAATTTAGAAGGAACATAGGATGTAAGCAAACAGAACTTAAGAAAAATAATCTAGAGTATACATAACATAAAGACAGACAGACCAAGAAAACCTAATGCTGACAGACCAAGGGAACATACTGCTGACAGTGTAAAAGCGGGAGCCCCAGATTTGTACAATGATAAATCACCACCAGCTTATCTCTTCCCAAATCTTTATAACTGCTCATAGATGACAAAAGGGAAGAGCTGGAGGCATCAATATTAGTTTGACTTTGGAGTCTTTAAGAAAAAAACGATAATGCTCCCAAAATCAAATGATTAAACAAAGACAGATAAGAATGCAAGATGTGGCTGTTAGTGCAGGAAAAAACTACGAAGTTGGGATAATGATTGCCGAAACACAGAGTAGACTTGGGAGGAAGAACAACCTCTATGTAGTGGTAGGGATGTGATTGGACCATACTTAAATTTCCCAATACCAGAGGAAATGTCAGTTTAACTGCAAGGTGAGAGAGTGGTCATTGCTTGAGTTTGTTGCCTTTGTTTGATGCTCGTTCTACATTAATGAACTTTCTTTCTACTACTTCATTCTTGTAAATGCATCTCAACTATACGACGGATTAATTTGTCAATGCAGCTACTTCTTGCTGACAAAAAAATCACGAATGTTAGGGATCAATTCATCTGTATTACAGTATACACAATACAATAAGAAAAAAATCGGTCCTTAAGATTGTTGGCAATCTTGTGTATAAACTGCAATAAAACAAACAGAGAAGAAGTGGAAAATGATGCAAACCCAATTAGACAAACCAAAGTCGAGGCAAGGATTATATCCTCTAGCCTTAAGAGACAGATTCTACCCCTTTGGTGCAAAGGATTATCGATGTATCTCCCAGATATCACGACTAACTTCTCGATGTAGTAGCACTCCAAATTTCGACTAACAGCAAACCAAACTTAAAGTGATGAACTCTCTCTTTAACACAAAATGATTTTAGAATGCAGTAGAACGATTATTAGGTTTCTAATTGATTGTTCTAACCTAAGTGTGCAGGGTATTTATAGATTACACTGGTACCTCTTCGCTAAATCATCCCGATGCTTCATAGAGTTTTTCCAAGGGTTTCTTATGAAAGGTTGCGTCCTTTCATGTTTTTTGCGTTGGACGGTTCCAATCGTTTCCAAATTGAAATACCTAACTAATTCATTAACCTCACTTTAATTGGGCCAAATCCAATTAAGTACCAGACGAGGGATTTTCCATTCATATGAAAATTATGTTTGATTTTCCAACTATCCCAACAGGATTGAAAATTCATTAACTAACAATGCAAGCGACAATGCAGACAGACATTAAAGAGAGTTCAAACGAAAATAAATTGCATGGGGATAGGTAGCTTTCGCCTTGAACCTTCCTTAGAGCATCTGACAGTGGGAGACCAAAACTAAAATTTTGGTCCAAAAACTAGCGATAAAGGGAGAGGAGTAAAGATCAAAGACAGACTAAAACTAAAACCGAGACAAATATAGTCTTTAGTTTGGTTTTAGTCGGGCGTAATATTAAAAACAAAGTGAATTTTATAACTCCGCTGATAAAAACAAAAAAAAAAAAATTGAGGCGCAACTCAAGAGTTACGCCTGACAAAGTAACTCAAAGTTACGAATAAAAATAAAATAAAATAATGTGGCGCAACTTTAAGTTGCGCCCACCAATTTTACTCCTTCCCCTGTAGTGTTTGAAGACCTACTAAACCCAAAAATCTTTTTTTTTTGCTCTTTAGTCTTTGGTTTTGATCGCAACATTGCAGTTGCTCTTAGTGAATAGTTATCGGGCCTACTACTGGGTCAGTGTGCCATAGGCTTTGGAACTGTCAGTTTTGAATTGTAAACCAAGACAATAATTATCACACAATTTATTTTCTCACCAAGTTGGTTCTCAAGGTTGTGTTCATTTCGGCCCTGAACAATTCCTGGAATTCATGAAGCGCTTTTAGATGAACCTATCCTATCAAAGGTTCTCAAGGAAATGGCCACACTTCTCACTTCATATAGGTGATTTCCTATTTAAGAGTATCCTGCCATACCCTGTTTGGAATTTTCAAATCTTAGGAATCATTAAAAGCAATGCTTGTCCTTAATTACATGACAGGCTGCACGGTTCATCATAGGAATGGGTAGAAACATATCTAGAGTTATGTCTCACAGTGCTTCATGTGAATCGTTCTTAATTTATGTTGTCCCGTTGGAACCTAGATCTTGGGATCTCAAATCAACTAGGAGGGGTTTCCCATGTCGATTCGATACTTGTAGGCTTTAAGCCTATTCCCTCGATGATGCAATTATAAGCTCTCTCTAGAAATTTATATCCCTTTGTCGACTTGATATAATTCTCAAACACTATTTCTTTTAGATGCGTGCGCATTTGAGAGCAATTTCTTTATGGTTTTATGTCATCGATGCATTTGTCGAGACATTCCATAATACCTAAACCATGTGTTATTTCGAATGTGTATATACTTTGGCCATTAGTATATACCAAGGAAATCCAAAGTTACTCTTACTTCTAATCCACTTGCGCCCAAAGTTTTAATCCGTAATTGATCTCGATATCAACATTTACTTAGAAGAATTCCTTGCTACCGCATTTCTGTTGACAGTAAACACAGTTTTTCCTTGATTACTTTGAATCACTGCTTACTATGCACATAACCATGTCTAAGCTAGACAACTAGTACCATTTTATTTGGAGCAAAACTCTTTTTATGTACAAATGATCTCCTATAATTTTGAAATAATTAGTATAAGATCCGTATTTGTACCGGCTCTTTTATCACGTACCCCCCACTGTTCTGAGGTGTACATAACCCTTAAAAGGCTTGTCTTCCGTGGTTGCCCAAAAACTACCAAATTGTACGTACGAAAACAAAATTTCATTCCCCAACAAATTGAAATCAGTTTCTTGTTTGGATAGACTTTCCCCCACAACTCTGGGGTATACTGTGCATATCTTTTTCAACGGTCCAAACTCTTCTTTTGATTAACAACATTTTTGTTAATCTCTGCCGAAGATCAAAATTACAGTGGGCTAAAGCATAATTCGAAACTTGAATATTTCATTGTGCTTTATTACCGTTGGTGGCAATGTTTACCAATCCGTGCCAAAGAAAATTTCAAAACTAAATTTGAACGGGCAGGTTGTACTTGATTGCACCTTCAGTGACAATTCAAACTAGTTTGAACGATTGCAATCTGTACCAACTTGAAGATGTTTTAGAAATGATGCCATCTCTCAACTTGTGATCTCCTAAATCAAAAGGAATCTACACATCAAGACAGACTTTACCACTTTTATGTCCAGTGCCAATCTTATTTTATTTATAAAACCAGAACTAATTACCAAATTAACACACGACCACATGTGTAGACATGTTCAATGATTTAAAGGTGTACTTGTAACCTTATCCCACATGTCCACCATTTTTGTTTTGGGAGATTTGATCGATGTCACTCAATCTGAACTCACTTACGTAGCAGAGTCATGATCATGTATTATCAGCATACACAAAACATACTAGACGATCTAACAGAGGCTTCTATAAGGATTATAAATGGTTGTGAATTTTCAAAACTGCATCTTTCAATTTTGAAATTCAAATCCAGATTCAACCGCCACATTACATCAATCTTTATTCTATTTCTTAGCAACACGTTTGCTAATCACTGTCCAAGACGGGTCACAAACACCAAAGATGAATCTCCGCTTCGAGATTATGTGTTTTTCCGCATTACACATTATGTACTGGTATGTTTACAAAGAGGTTGCTAAGAATACCGTCATGCACCCTTTCACAAAGAGGTGTTTCTTAGCATACAAGAGAAACATTCAAAAACTACTAAAGAGATGAATGAATGTGCGGAATACCTTATTCAAGAAGCAAATGGTTCTCTGCTCCAAATTTCAATTTGGAATGTCAAAACTACTGACATTTTCTCAACAGGGATATTCCAGAACTTGCAATGATGCCGTCTCCCGAATTCAATCTGCCATGTGATAAACCATGAAAATATATCTCAAAATCATATTTCAAGAGGCATGCATCATTATTTTCCTCCACATTTCATCATATCATTGTACCAATGTCAGGAACAACAAGAACAGACAACTTCAAGATATTGGAATACCAAAACTTGGATCCGATCATGCCGTTATCAAACTCAACTAATTTGGAAAAGTTGGCCGCAACTCCAAATCTACAGTATCAACAATAATATTCATGAGAATCAACATGTTAATACTTACAATTTGCTGGCGCTGTCATGAATTTAAGTTAATCAACTGTCTTATTCATGTCAAAACTTTTACTTGGTTGTGACTCTTGTGTACGGTCGACCCCACTGATTAGTGCAACACACAATCAAAAATGAAGGGGAGAATAACAGAGAAGACAAGACTTAAACAGAAGCCTAATAAAAGTCATTAATAATGACTTAAATTCCACTTACTGGACTAATTCTATATTCTGAGATTCTCACTCATTTAATCCCATAGCACTTTTAAACTCAACTAATTTTGTTAATCCATCAGGATTCAAAAGAGATTCAAAGATTTAACTGCGCAATGAATGGTTTGTTGGAATATTTTCAAACACGCTATCCAAGGGGGTCCTTAAAGCGTAGCCCCCAGCCGTGGTCGAGGGGAGACCGCCCGGTGGGGCTTATGGGCAACGCCCGGAAGAATTTTTTGCACGTAACTGCTTGGACCGTTATAAACATACCGAATATTCAAATCCAACAGACGCCATTGATGTCCGATGATGAAGAGAGACTCATCGTTTCGCAGAAACCTTGTTAGTGAAAAAATGTCTATTCCCAACGGATGGAAACCTCCATAAATAGCATCTCCCAAAACTCGTTTAAGACATCATCGAAAAACCTTCTCTGTTTTCTCTCTTTTCTAAAGCATCATCAGAAATCTTGTTTACATGTGTTCTTGATTGAATCAAGGGGTACAAACCTTGAATTCAATTTCAAGCAGAGGCCTTTCATTGTATCCGGAAGGCATTATTTTCACATACCCGTTGTAATCGCCAATTTATTGGGAGGGTAGAAATAATTGTCTAAAAGAAATCGTATGAGCCTTGAAAGCTTTTGAGTACAACAAAATCTCTTTCTGTGTTTTTCATCCTCTATTTGAACCCATTTTCCAACATGGTTCAGGCCGAGGCCGTTCAATTTCCAGGCAAAATAGATGTTACGAAGTAATATCACCAATGAAATCCCATGACTTGCGTCATATCAGAACCGTTCAAAATGCTCCTTCCCCCAACATTTCATGACTATGCATGCACCTGTGTGTAGCCATGAAGAGCAAATGATCCAAACAAAATTAAGAGTCCACCTCTTAAATAAATCCCTTTTTAAAAGGATATTCACAACCATTGGTCAGTATCCCAAAGAGTACTATGAAAAACACTTTCATTCATGGTTTTGTGAGACCAAGTAACACCAGAAATGATTCCCTGACTTGTTGTTCTTAGGTTAACCAAATTTCTATTAGAGAAAGCCATGAAACCAAGAATTGAGTCCGATCCAAAGCAGTAATTAACTTAACTTAATACAGGATATTAAAAATTCACAAGGAAACTGGACTAGATAACTTATCTGTTTGGATGGTGGGTTCATGAGCCAAACAATTGGCATCATTGTACCAATTTCAAAATAACATCCATAGCGTATAATTTTCCTGTGTATTCGAATGCTTTTTAGGCTGAGTTTGGTAATGCTTATTTTTTTTCAAAAGCACTTTTAAAATCTATATATGTCAATAAATTTTGAAGGTGTTTGGTAAAACAAAAACTAAAGTGCTTCTTTTTATCCAAAGCACTTCCCAAATTCCTCAATTTTTAAAAGCTGGGGAGCAGGAGCTTTTAAAATCTACATAAGCATAAGTTGTGGTCTCACATAAATTTAATGCTTCATTTATCTTTTTTATCCCTACTTTATTTTATAAATGACAAAAATTACCCTTAAATTTACATACAATCAATTTTTTTGCTATTTCTTATATTGCATTCTTTAAATAATTCTTTTTAAATGTAATGAGTTAAATATTATTATTTTTTATTATTTCGAACTATTTTATATACCATTTGTTTAATTTGTCAGCAGTAGAAATAAAAACAAATATTAAATAATTACTTAATTTTTTTTTAATTTTTATTATATTATTGGATAAATATTATTACATGAAATTTTATTATATTATTACTTAATTGTTAAGTAAAATAATTTCTTAACAATAATGATAGTGGTAATTAGTATGAACATTATTATTATATAGTAAAAAAATTAATTATTTTTAAACCCAATAAAATTAAATAAAACTACCATGAGTGATATGTTTGTTTTTTTGTCATTTTTGTTACAACAACAATGGTTGAATCTGAATTTTGCAAACACATTTTGATTGCTTTTTTAAACAGCTTCAATTTTAATTAATATTTTACCAAACGTCTAACTGTTTTTTTCTCACAACACATAACAACAACGCACAGCAGAAAAGTACTTTTACACAAGCTGCGGCAATACCAAACTAAGCCTTAGTACTTTCCCACTTTACTTTTGCTTCCTTGTTACTCTTGCACAAAGAACATAATTTTGGACGAAAAAGTTAAAGCACCAACATCAAACCCTATAAACACAAATTAAAAGTTTCTGCCGACCTCGTAATTACAAACAAAAAAACTAATTTTATTAGTAGTATAAGGTTGAAACGGAAAAGATATCAATTCATCTGTATTACAGTATACACAAGACAATAAGAAAAAAATTTGTCCTAAGATTGTTGGCAATCTTCTGTATAAACTGCAATAAAACAAACAGAGAAGAAGAGGAAAATTATGCAAACCCAATTAGACAAACCAAAGTCGAGGAAAGGATTATATCCTCTAGCCTTAAGACAGATTCACCCCGCACTAGTGCTTTCGGAGCACTCCAAACTTCGAGAAACAACGAACCAAACTTAAAGTAATAAACTCTCTCTTTAACAAAAACTCAAAGATGATTTTAGAATGCGAGAACGATTATTAGGTTTCTAATTGATTGTTCAACCTAAGTGTGTAGGTATTTATAGATTACATGGTACCTCTTCGTGAATCATCGCGACATGTCATAGAGTTTTTCCAAGGGTTTCTTATGAAAGGTTGGCGCCTTTCATGTTTCTTTGACGGTTCCAATCGTTTTCCAAATTGGAAATACCTAACTAACGGGACCTCACTTTAATTGGGCCAAATCCAATTAACTTAAAAAACCCAACTCCATTAAGTACCAGACGAGGGATTTTCCATAAGTATGAAAATTATGTTTGAAATTCCAACAGTAATTCATACATGATATAGTGTCAATTAATTTGAATCGGAAAAGATAACGTGTTATCTAATCTCAAAATGCTTAAAATTTTCAATGAAGGTAATAACCAATTTACGCTAGACATCTCTTACTTCGTTTACGCCTTCTTCCAAGATATCATTGTTTTTGCCTCCCTTCATTTGAACTTTCTCTTTCACCGATATCCATGGTTTTTGTATCCTTTTCACCTAACACCTTTAATGAAACTAAAGTATTCTTGTAAGGGATTTCGAGAAATACATTTGGTCAAAATTGACAACCCTTTTCGCATGAAGCCTTCCGGATCATAACTATATATTTTCCACCCCGATAGCACAGAAGCCTACCAGTTTTGTAAACTCAAATGGTGGCGACATGTAACTGTTAAAACTGAAGTCTTTACTCCAGCTCAAGTCATTGAAATTATCTTTATTCTTCTTCAATAACCATATTTCACTACGAATATGATCTAGACAATAAATAAAGACATGTAAATCCTCTAAAACCCCTAGTGTAACTACAAATTTTGGAACATCAGTCTTGGCAAAAAAGGTGGCATATTTGAAGTTTACTAAACTTTTTCATCACCAAATGAAAAGTAAGAATGGTTCTACAACACCACCCGGTGAAAGAGCTCCATTTGCAAACTTACTGTAATCCGGGGCCTAACATAATCCATATTGGTGAAAAGCAAGAATGGTTCCTACAACGTCCGCATTTCGCCATCCCGTACCACTGCCAAGAGTGTATATCTGAACAATTCCAACATTCGAGTACCCCCAAAACCCATTTATCCAAACAACCTTGTACTCATTGGTGGAAAGAATGTAACCAAATCCAGTCAAGCGGTATTTTCCTTGATTTTGGAAGAATAATATACTCTCGTGATTGGATTAGAGATACCGAATAGCCATAGACCATGAATCGAAGCAAATTAAACCATTACATGAGCTAGCAATAAAAGAATTCTCAAATGAAATGTTTAAATTCATCCTTGTTGTTCTACTAAAGAGTGTCTCATAACAATTCTCATCATACTCAGTATAATAAAATTCTTTACCCCTAGTGAACATAATTCAAGAATATAAAACTTAACTTACTGAGAATCATCAGCGAGAATTAAAGCCGATTCAAGTGCATTTTGAGAAAGATTGATGACGAACAACATCCCTCCAAGGTTTGCAAACTAGTTTGCGGTCTAGAGCGGATTCAATTGGTAACCTAGTTAGAATTTCTAACATAATATCTTTTGGGAGATCGTTAAACTTTCTCATAGTGAAACCCTTTGTTTAGATAGGATTGAATTGAATTAGAATTTACTTTTCTAGGGTTTCTAATGAGTAATGGGTTTTGATTTTGGAGACCAGAGAGTGAATGATAAATAAAAGTGAAATGGTTCTTCTTCATTTTTAGTAGAAAAACAACTATGCAAATAAGGATGCATAGTGCGGCAAAGACAAATATATCCCCCTTTTTTGGGAAAGACGGCATATCCCAAAGGGATAATATAATTCCATATTACCATTTGAGCTCCAATACTGCAGCTTAGCTACAACCCAATGTGAGCTTAGGCAGTTGCAAAAAAGGCTTGGCATAAAATAATCATTGAACCAATAATCAGCATTTTGTATAACAGATATACCACTCAAAATCGAGTGAACATGCTCACAGGATACATATAAAGGTGTTAAAAGCTAGGATTTGGAAATTGAGGCCGACACAAATGAAGTTTAATAGAAAAGCTAAAGGAATTTCTAAGGTGTTGGAGTAAACTACAAAGTTCATCTATTTGATTAGCTAGGAAAGAGTTGGTTCTCTGTTAGTAACTATTTGTTTTAAATCTAGGTATTGCTGCTTTTTCAAATTGGTGGAGTATATGGAAGAATTCCACACTAAGTTATACAACAACAATAAACCTAAAACACTAAGCAATAGTGGAACGTAGTGGCATACTGACCCATATTATATTAATCTCAACACTTATCTGCTTCAAAATAATAGGCTAAGTTCATGTGCAATTTATACATGAACCAGCTTACTATTTTGAAAAGGAAGAGTAATTCCTTTGAAACAAGTCAAATAGCAATGAAAATAATTGCTTTCAATATGTCTGCGTGTATGTATTTGTCGACACTTAATAAATCACATATTCACTGCATATCAATATTGTAGAAAACAATGATAGGAACTGTACCAAGTAACACAGAGATGTACCATATTCTCGTAACAACAAATAGTTCAACTTTGATAAATGTAAACATAGTATATCTCAGCAATCTTCCCATTGTTTCAGTGCAGTTTCTATTTACCCATTTGATCGTTTCTTTTTCTTTCTAAGGAGCGTCACCCTCTACATACCGTAACAAAACTCTGCCTACCTGTTTTTACTTTTTTTTTTTTATGAAAATTACTGACTAATGAAGACAAGTTTTTTGTTGTTTCCATTCAAAAAAATGTTCCTCCGTTTTCAAAAATAATAGGCTTATTTTGTAAATTTGTAGGTTTAACAAATTCAACAACTGATAGTGGCACACTAAATCTCGGAATGACAACACTGAAAGAATAGCTGAGACTAGGATTACTGGAAGGGGGATCTCCTTTGCCCATGATATTTCCTGCACATAGACTCGGACTCTGTTTTCCATTTCTTATACAAGAAAATAAGTTTATCAAAGTTAGCATTAAATTCTCCTTTAAGACTAAGCAAAGCAAATAGCAAAATGCGCACAAACAAATTCAAAGCAATAAAAGCAGTAAGTGTCATGCATAATATAATATCACCACATATTATCTACTAATTAGATTCGGGAAAAGCACCATGTTATTTATTCGGGAAAAGCACCATGCATCGCTGCACGGACGACGCCAGACGCGACACTACAAATTTTTTTAAAAACTAGGACGCTGACACGATATACATATTTTATTTATATATTATTTATATATATAATCATGTATTTATACAAGAAAGTCACAAGATTTTAACCCTAAAATTAAAAATGATGTTATATATGTATAAATTTTAAAAAAGAAGAAGATATTGTTTATTATACACGCCGAATGTCAAATAATCATACTATTAAACACATAGCACAATCAAAATGCATTAGATCAATGGATGTCCAACTAAGGGTATACGTGATGTCATTTCCAATTACAAAATCCAATAAAGACCTAAATTATTGATCGGAATGTTTGTCTTTCTTCATTTGGTTAATAATAGTAAAATAAAGGAAAAGTTTATATGAAAATGAAAAATGCGCTTGACACGCTGGCTATCAAAAGGCCCAAAACCAGACGCCAGACACGCAAATTGGTGTCTGACATTTTGTCTTGCCGCACGCCCCACGCGCGCCTCCGGTGTCCGGGCCATGAGTTTGACGCGACACTGTGCTCTGGGGAATGATGTCCAAGTAACCCGAATGAAGGTTTATCAACAGTGCACTTACCTAAAGGTTTCTTACTTTGTTTTATGGCTTCTTCAGTTAAACATTTGTTTTATGTCTCCATTGTTTTTGTATCTTTTTCTCCCAATACCTTTGATGAAACTTAAGTATGTTGGTTTTAACCGATCTTGAGACGTTTGACTTTTGGGTAAACTCTACCTGTGAAAACTTGTTCCTAAAGTTTGTGAACTTAAGAGCTAAGTTACGAAAACTTGTTCCCAAAGTTAGGATTCTCAAGGCCAAGTTAGTTTCTCTATATAAAGGATTAGAATTAGAGTGTGTAGAGATAATCCAACCTAGAAGAGTAATAAAACCTTGTGCTTAGGTTTTTGTGTCTTTGTTAGGGAGGATCGTGGTGCCACCGTGAAGTGTCAATATCTAGGAGAGAAAACTCAGAGAGAGAGATTTTGGTATTCGGTGTTTAGGGTTTGGGCTTTTCCTAAACCTAGTTTCTATTGTTTCCATGTTTTCTCCTTCACACTAGCGGTACTGAAGAAAGTGTGAAGAGAAGACATGAGGCTGGTTAGAGGAATGGTTAAAGAATTGGTTTTTATGGTTTCTTCGATGGTTCTCTGTATATCTTGTTAACTTTTTGGGTCTTTTCTTTGCTTGCTGAAGAGCATGCAATGTCTTTGATTTTAATAGAAGTTTTTCTTCCGGTGGTGTTAGGCCGTGGATGTAGCCCGTAAAGGTTAACCATGTATATCTTGTGTTGTGGTTGTGTGCTTCTTTTTATCTTCGTATTTCTTATTATTTATGTCACGTTTGGTTCAAATCACCAATTGGGCCGCTTTGTGATCTGTGTTTCGCGTGTTTCTGGTGCCAATTTTCCCAAAAATGGTATTAGCAGAAAAAGGATCGGATGGCGTGGATTGAACCCGGAATTGAACGATGGTTTAATGTTGTTCATTGAGAAATATGTTTTGGAAGATAATGTTTTAACCGGATTTTACACAAAGATGGATTTGTGATATGATTTTCAAATCGAAGGTTCAACTTGGTAGTAGTGTAAGTTCTTCGTTTTGTTTTATGATACAAGATGGGATGCAACATAAGGCCGACTGAGGTGGAATACATATATACTTCTTAAAGGGTGTTAGTAATTATACTCTATAAAGAATGGGTTACAAAGTTTGAATAAAGGATTGGGCTGTGAGGTCTCATAAAGAAGCAAGTCCAGCAACGCTTAGAATTTATGCACGAGATGTTATTGATTTATGTTTTTAAGTCTATATTAAAGTATTCTTGACGTAATATGAAGAATGTACCTGATCTCGAAAGCATGTACCATGATAATATGGGAATTCACACGTATATATTTTGAGCGAGTATGTTGGGTGTGATGGTGGTAAAAGTATGTCAGATTGGTGATGGGTTTGAGAATCGCTTAAAGGATTAAGCATGTTAATCACAGTGGAGATATCTGATGATCTGTTTTAGATACATGGTAATCATGACATGTGTTGGAGTATGTTATTGAGGCTAATTCTTCATTTCTGGATTAGAGTTCAATATGTTGTTAGCTTACTGGTTAAGTGGAGCTAGCAAAGAATTTTCCGATGGTTCTCTCGGGTGATCAATGGTGGAGTCTGTGAAGGATCTTTGATGGTGATTTAAGATTTTCATGGTGTTTGTGAAGCGTGGCAGGTTTCATAAGTGTTCTTTATGAAGAAGATGGTTTAAATACCTTTATCAACTTCATGGTGTTTGGTCAAGAGATGGTTCTGTTTTAAGATGGAAGTTGGTTTGAGCTTCAAAAGTGATTCTATGAACATAGAGATGGTGGAACACTCCGCAGGAAGATGGAGGTGGTTTTCGTGATCGTCTCATGCTTGAAAGCATAATCCGAGGTGGAGAATTTTTGGTTTTAACCGATCTTAAGACATATGACTTTTGGTTAAACTCTACCTTGTGAAAACTTGTTCCTAAAGTTTAGGAACGTAAGAGCTAAGTTAGGAAAACGTGTTCCAAAAGTTAGGTATTCTTAAGGACCAAGTTAGTTTCTCTATATAAAGGATTAGAATTAGAGGTGTAGAGATAATCCAA
Organism: Papaver armeniacum; assembly: GCA_023531295.1. Lineage (NCBI taxonomy): Eukaryota > Viridiplantae > Streptophyta > Magnoliopsida > Ranunculales > Papaveraceae > Papaver > Papaver armeniacum. The sequence goes on from JAJJWW010015688.1 coordinate 23,220, forward strand.
CCTAGAAGAGTAGTAAAACCTTGTGCTTAGGTTTTTGGTTACTTTGAGGGTCATGGAGCTACCGTGAAGGTCAATATCGGTGTGAGAGAAAAACTTGTAGAGAGAGGATTTTGGTATTCTGGTGTTTAAGGTTTGGGGCTTTGCCCGAAACCTAGCTTCTTGTGTTTCCATGTTTCTCCTATGTTACTAGCGGTTATGAAGAAAGTGTAGAAGAGAAGACATGAGGATGGTTCGAGGAATGGTTAAAGAATTGGTTTATATGGTTTCTTCGATGGTGCTCTCGAGTATGTCTTATTAACTCTTTGGGTCTTTTCTTTGGTTCATGGAAAGAGCATGTAATGGTCTTTGATTTTAATCAAGTTTTTTGGTGGTGTTGGCCGGGATGTAGCTCAGAAAGGTGAACCACGTATATCTTGTGTTGTGGTTGTGTGTGCTTCTTTATCTTCTGCATGTCTTATTATTTATGTCACGTTTGGTTCAAATCACTAATTGCCCTTTGTGATCATGTGTTTCGCTACGCTCGGGGTGCCAATTTTTCCAACACCTAGAGTAATACAAAAATATGGAACATTATCTCGTGTCAAACAAGGTGGTAATGTTGGAAGTTCGCTAAACTTTTCATCAGCCAAATAGAAAGCAAGGATAATGGTTCTTCAGATTCCTCCCAATGAAGAGCTCTTCCAAAAATGCACCAACACATTTTATAAGATATTCAATATTGATGTCCGTGGTTTCCGAATTTCTCCATCCAATGCCACTTCCAAGAGTGTATACTTGAAAATTTCAAAGATTTACGGGTCTCCCGCGAATCATCTATCCCCGACAACCTTGTACTCATTGTTTCAAGGGACAAGAACCAAATCCATTCCACCCAGAGACTGACCTTTAGATCTTGGAAGCATAGTAAATTCTCCGGTGACCGGATTGCGAGATATAAAACCGCCATATATATCCTTACCCCATGAGTTGAAGAAAATCAAACCATTACACGAATTAACAATTTGATATTTTTTAAATGGTAGGTTTAAATTCATCTTGTCTCAAAGATACTCATGGAATTCACTAAGCTTTAACCCTTGTACAAAACTACGAAAAATAAAACTTTGACTTACGAGAGTAATCATCACCAAAATTGAATTAAGATGATTCAAGTGCATTTGAGACAATGATGAATGTTGAACAAGATGTTTTCGAGGTTTACATACCAATTTACACTCTAGAACTGATTTAGTTGGTAGACTTTGTATTTCATAGCACTATACCCACTTGGTAGAGTTTTTATCTCCATGAGGAAACTGAAATCTGAAAAATCAATGTGGATAGTTCAAACAACTGTACGATAAAGATAAAATGCCAATCATACTAATTACACCTCCGGAAAAAAATTTAAGTTGTTATCTAAAGTACACTGTATAATGGGCCAGTGTACTCAAATTTGCATAATATTCACTTTAAGAAAATTCTGAATTATGTTCTTTAATTGCCCCAAACACAATGTAAATATGCACACTTACCGATATTTGCACAACAACTTCCTCGGGGTTGGTAGGTAGTTGTTCCTGTTTGGAGATTGTGTTAAGATTCCACTTCCCTTTCTGATAGTATAGTTAGTAGGCAAATCCTCATTCTTGTTTCAGGCAAAGAAACCCTCCAGCAGAACTGCTCAATGAAATCTCAATGAAAATGAGGATTTTGTTTTCTACATGGTTAATGTGATTGGCGGAACTGCAACACCGTGGTCAAGATTTTAGTAAATTATAGGACTTCACGCCTCCTGAATCTCGCAAAAAATGCATTCCTATAATTTGTCTCCAAATGTCCATCAACTTCGCAAATGGTCTTATCATCATCTATGTTGTAAAAGGCGAGCGCCTTGGCGCTAAACACCAAAGGCGCTTTTAAGCTGGACCAGCGCAAGGCGCCAAATTATGCTTTATTGTTTTTTTCTAATTTGGGCGCTCTGGGGCGCTAGGCGCGCCGGGCTCGCGCCTCGCCTTGCCCAACGCCTTTTACAACATAGATCATCATCACTCAAACTCGGAACCTACTTAACAACACAATACATCCCTAGTATAACAAATCCATAACATAATTAGGAAAGCATCTTCAATACAACCATGTTTTATGGATGGATTATCCCGTGCTCAATCATGACATTTACTAATAGTTAACGTAACGCATGCTCAGAAATATATAAAATCAAATACGTATATATAATTCTCTTCATGTTGTAGGGCATTAGCCCATGGATGTGCGGGCCAAATATAGTATATAAGGTCTTATTCCTATTGTATATAAGGTACTATATCTATGTAACATAGTTTCTCTCTAATGAATGAAATCTCCTTCTCTGCTTGCCTATTTTTCTTTTCCATCCACTACAATACGTTATCACCACGAGCTCTAACCCTGCGGTAATGGATTTTGATTTTGAAATCAATTAGCTAAGAAATTTTCGTTGGAATCAAATCAATCAGATAAGTTGCATCTACTTTCTCCTATATTTTTTTTCCCTTTTTCCCGTTTTTGATTTTGGCATATCCAATATAATTGTATTTTTATATATTGGATCTATTAAATCTATGGGAAAAATTGATTTGAATTAGGGATTATTTGATTTAATTAATCCGTTTGTAGGAAAAAATTGATGTTGTGATACCAACTCCATACAGTTTCCATGTTTATGACTACTATAATTAGTTTGTTTATTTCTTTTGTTAGATAGGAGTTTAAGAGTTATTAAAACTCTTGTTCTTTACTTTTTGTGCACGGCTTTGAAGCTATAAATAGCCTGGAAAATTATTAGTTTCGGCAACAATCAATACAAGAACAGTTTACTTTAATCTTTCTTTCTTAACTCTTTCGCAGAGGTGGTTAACCTTCCAAGACAACGAGTTTTAATCCTGATTTTTCTAGTCTTTGATCTGATATCATTGTGTTTTGGTGTTGGGTCATAACACCTGGATCAGAGTAGGTTTGCTCAAACCCTAAATTTTACATAATTTTTTTTTACGATGCCATATACAGAAGATTTGTCTCTCCTGCAACAAGGCATCAATGGAGTTACAACAAAACTTGATGCACTAGTCACCACCATTAACAACAATCATGTTCATGATGAAGAAGCTCGTGACCGAAAAAATGCGAGGATAAGCAATTTGCGTGAAGATCATCGTGCTCTTAGGAAACTCGATTTATCCAACATACCAAAAGCTTTCTCAAACCATTACCGCGGATCTGACAACAGCCCTATCAACTTCTTTGGAAACAGCATTGGGAACCAATTTACGTGCAGTATTTAGAGAAGTTTATCCTCAACAGGGTCACCGTATAACGGTGCTGCTCATCCACCACCTTCACCTCCTCCTCGTGGTAATGAAAGTCTTTGTTCCAGCTCAATTAATTTGAAGTTTCGACTTTTTGATGGTGACACGGATTTTTAGTGCGAGATCAAAAGTATTTTCCGCGTTGTTGCCGACAATATGAAAATTGGTTTCGGCCATCTTAGGGAGATGTAAATGCTTGGTTTCACGAAAAGAACAACAGCTTACTTTAAATACTTGGCTGGAATTTTGTAACCTTTGGCGGCTCGTTTTCTCCTCGCGAAATTTGTTGATGCTAGGTTGGCGTTAGCACCATTAAACAAAAAGGTACGGTTCGAGAACACATACCCGAGTTTGAATGATTATTACATTTTGTCAATGATTTGCCTGAAGATCATTTGATCAACTGTTTTATTCATTCACTTAAACTGGAAATTGGTTCTATGGTTAAACTACTCGAACCCACAACTTTAACTGCGGCTTTCACAAAGGACATAAATCAAGAAGATGCATTATTAGCCGCCAATGCTACCTCAAAGCCTTATCGTCCCTCCACAAGCAGGACTCAACACTGCATCAAGCTGCTAAGCGCTATTCAAGTAAGAAAACCAAATTTATCACCTGAGCTAAGAAACTTACATGGGAAGAACAAAAAGAAAAACGAAAAAAGGGCGAGTGTTTCAGTTGTGATAAATTGTTCACTCCTGGACATATGTGTTTGAAACCACGATTGATACTTTTGGAAGGATATCCAAATACAGATGATTATTTTGTTGAGAAGAATGATAATGGGTTCAAAGAACTAGCACCAGAGTTTGAGGAAACAACACCAGAGTTTGAGGAAACACCGGCACCAACAATTTCTCTTCATTCACTAATGGGTTCTCCTTCTCCCAGAACGATGCGAATCTCGGGGTTTCACCAAAGGTCAAAAATTAACGGTCCTTCTTGATTCAGGTTCTACACATAATTTTCTTCATCCTCGGATAGCTAAATAATGTGGTTAACCAATTATTTCTTGAGATGCTTCCTTATGTGTGACAATTGGTAATGGTAGTCACCGCATACACGGGTTTTTGCCCTAATATTCCACTTAAATTTCTTAACTATGAATTTACTTCCGATTTTTATCTTTACCGCTTAGTGGATGTGACGCCGTGCTAGGCATTCAATGGTTATGCACTTTGGGTGAAATTTCTTGAGATTTTACTGACTTTGACTATGCGGTTTAGCATTAATGGTTCTCACATTACTTTGTTGGCAATGATTCTCCCACAAGAATGATATTAGACAGCTTCTTCAATGCAACGTATATTGGATAGAGAGCATTATGGAATTTTGTTCCAATTAAGTACTTTCCAGAAAATACTTCTACACTCGCTTCCATCTTGGCACTCGAAATTAGCAGCTAAAATCTACTTATTAAGATATCTTTGAGACACCTAATTCACTACCTCCTTCACGACAACATAACCATCATACTCCCTTGCTACCAGATTCTTCACCTGTCAATGTTCGTCCTTACCGTTATCCATACTTTCAGAAGAACGAAATTGAGAAGATAATTTCTGAATTACAATAAGCAGGTCTTATTAGAGAGAGTTCAAGTCTTTTCTCTTCTCCAATCTTGATGGTTAGAAAGAAAGATGGCACTTGGCGATGTGTGTGATTATCACGCACTAAATAAGACAACAATAAAGGATCGTTTTCCAATTCCTATGGTCGACAAACTCTCGATGAACTACGTGGTGCTTGTGTATTTACAAAGTTGGACTTACGTCAAGTTATTATCAAACCGATTGTTTGGCCCCCGATATTCACAAGACTGCTTTTCGAACACACGATGGACATTATGAGTTTCTAGTCATGCCATTTGGTCTTTCAAATGCACCACCACTTTCCAAAGCTTGATGAAAAACATTTTCAAGCCTTATTTATGAAGGTTTGTGCTTGTATTTTTCGATGATATTTTAATCAGCAAGAATATTTCTGAGCATGTTGAACATCTGAAAGCTGTTTTTGAGATTTTACGTTCTCATAAGTTAGTTGTGAAGGAAACAAAGTGTACTTTTTCTCAACCTTCTGTGGGGTATTTAGGCCACGTTTTTTCATCTGAAGGTGTATCAGTGGAAGATGATAAGATCAAGAGTATTCTTTCTTGGCCTATTCCTAGCACAATTAAAGAACTTCGTGTCTTTTTGGGTCTCGCTGGGTATTATCGCAAGTTTGTCAAAAACTTTGGCGTCATTAGTCATCCCTTAACTCAACTATTGAAGAAAGATGCGTTTCTTTGGACTGACGCTGCTACTTCGTCATTCAAAAAACTGCAACATGCTCTCACTACTACTCCGGTATTTGTCTTGCCATATTTCAAAAAATAATTTTATTTAGAGTGTGATGCTTCTGGTGGGGATTTAGGCGCTGTGTTAATGCAATCTCAGAGACCTATTGCTTATTACAGCAAGCCGTTATCTGGTAAGAACTTGAATCTTTCAATCTATGATAAAGAGATGCTGGCAATTATGTCTGCTGTACATAAGTGGCGACCTTATTTAATGGGAAGACACTTCAAGATATACACAGATCATAGGAGCTTGAAATATTTTTTGGATCAAAAATTATCATCCATGGAACAACAAAAATGGTTATCAAAGTTATTGGGATATGACTATCAAATAATCAAATTATTTTTCGCAAAGGCAAAGAAAATGTTGTCGTCGATGCTCTGTCGCGTTTGTCAGGTCCTCAACTAAACTTGCTATCTACACCTATTTTTTCTGGTATGCACGATATTGTTGATGAATGTCATCAAGATGTTGAGTATGCATCACTTATTGCTGAATTGGGTGTTATGCCTAACTTTAAACGTCATTCTATTATTATCGATGGCATTTTAAGATATAAACAACACATTGTGGTTGTTTCTTCTTCTTCATGGTGTTCAAAACTACTTGCAGAGTTTCATGCAACTCTATTGGGGGGTCATTCAGGTTATCTAAGAACTCTCAAGAGACTTCAACAAAAAAATTATTAGAAAGGTATGAAACATTCTATTAAAGAATTCATTGATCAGTGTGACATATGCCAACGTAATAAGTCCGAATCGGTGTCTCCCCCTGGGTTATTAAATCCTTTACCAATACCTGCTGATGTTTGGCTTGATATTTCAATGGATTTCATTGATGGATTTCCTTTATCTGCAAGAAAAAGTTCAATTTTGGTTGTGGTTGATCGTCTCTCCAATTATGCTCATTTTATTGCTCTATCTCATCCATATTTTGCTAGCACAGTTGCTAAAGTATTTATACGAGAAACAGTGTGTCTTCATGGAATCCCAAGGAGTATTGTCAAGGTGATCGAGATGCGATATTTATGAGTAACTTTTGACAGCTTATTTCTCCTTACAAGGTACTCAATTATGTCACGCTCACTTATCACCCACAATCGATGGTCAACCGGTTACTAATCAACTTTAGAATGCTACTTACGCTGCTTTTCCGGGTATGAAACCTAAAGATTCATGGTGGCTGCCATGGGCTGAATGGTGGTATAATACGAGCTTTTATCTTCGCTATTCAAATGACTCTTATGAAGCTTTGTACAAAGTTCTCCACCAACAATTTTATCATATTTACCTGGTTTTACACGAGCACATGATGTTGATCTAAATCTTCAAGATCGAGATCATACTCTTAAACTTTTAAAATCACACTTGCTGGAAGCACAGACTCGGATGAAAAAACATGCTGATTCTCATCGCACGGAGAGGTCTTTTAAGACAAACGATTTGGTTTATTTGCGACTACAACCATACCAGAAAACTACTGTGGCAAGCACATCTTTTTCGAAGCTTTCTCCTCGATTCTATGGCCCTTTTCAAATTCTGTAGACAATTGGAAGTGTGGCTTATAAATTAGATTTGCCTGCAACAAGTCGCATTCATCCAGTATTCCACGTTTCTCAATTAAAAAAAATATTAGGAATGAATGCTAATATGGTTGTTTGTGTTACCAGATATCATTGACTATGACAAATGGGAGCCATTTGCAATTCTACAACGTAGTATGTACAAGAAAGGTCATACTGCTGGTACACAATGGTTAGTACATTGGAAAAATCATCCTGAAGATGAAGCCACTTGGGAGGATGCTGACGAGATTATTGCACGATTTCCATCTTTCAAGACTTGAGGTCAAGTCTGTTTTCCAGGGGCGTAGGATGTTGTGATACCAACTCCACACAGTTTCCATGTTTAGGACTACTATAATTAGTTTGTTTATTTCTTTTGTTAGATAGGAGTTTAAGAGTTATTAAAACTCTTGTTCTTTACTTTTTGTGCACGGCTTTGAAGCTATAAATAGCCTGACCAATTATTAGTTACGGCAACAATCAGTACAAGAACAGTTTACTTTAATCTTTCTTTCTTAACTCTTTCGCAGAGGTGGTTAACCTTCCAAGACAACGAGTTTTAATCCTGATTTTTCTAGTCTTTGATCTGATATCATTGTGTTTTGGTGTTGGGTTGTAACATTTGATTTTATTATGAATCAGGTTATTTTGATTGGTCGTCCTGATTAGGAATTATTGTCGAATACTATGTTTGTATCAATCAGAAAATCAGGGATTTTCTTTGAAATTACTTTGATTAATGTAGTCTGTAATTTAGGATTTGGTTGGATGTGGATTTAGATAGGTGGGGAATCTGTGGGGGAAAACTCACATGTTCGCTCGGTGGAAAAGAAGCAATGGAAGTTGGATGTAAAATAAATTCGGCAGGTCCCGTCCCGTTAAACATGTAGCTCTCCCAAATCACTTGTTGTCTCCGCACGGCTTCTGACTATCCCCAGGCCCAGCTCGTCATCCCAGCCCTGTGCTATCCTGGCCCCGCCTCGGTCCGGTGGTGTCTTGTTCCTGCTGCAGCTATCCCCTGTCCTAGACTCCCAGGATGTTCTGTCATGTTTGTTTTGTTTCGAGGCGTGCGCTCGGGGTTTTGTATACACAAAATTGGTCAAAAAGACCAAAATCAACAATTCTTGGGTGAAAAGGACACTTAGGTTTTAATACTGTTTAAATAGCCAAAATTAAAAGATATCATGTTTAAATGGACAAAAATTTAAAATAGCGTGATGTAACTGATTTCATCCCGTCCATTTTCAAATATTTTTTCTTATTTTTATTTTACACAGGATGCATCCAGTTTCATCCTTGCTATTTTTTTAAGTATAAGCCAGGATGAACCGGTTTCATCCTTGCTATTTTTTTGGTTATTTCACCCGTACTTTTTTTTACTCGTCCATTTGAACCGTGTTTTAAATTTTTTTGGACAAATGACCTATTTTCTCTTTTGTATATTCACTGGGGGACCAAAATATATGCACATAAATTTGGTATATTATATGCACTGTGAAGTGGCAATTAAAGCACGACTTGAGATAAGTCCATAAGCGGTCAATTTAAATTATTTTTATTGATCTCAATCATTAAGAATTTTAGTCTTAATGCTATTTGTTCTCTTGAATATGATATATGGATACAGTTTTTTTTTAATAAGAAAAAGAGAGTATTGGCACCTAGCAGGAATGCCTACCCCCAGTTACATCCATTGTGATACCTGTGCTAACTCTAGCAACAGGATCAGTTCTCAAAATAGAAGTTGTGTTTTTACAGAAATTCAAATCAAACTGATTTTGAGGAATTTATAAAGCATGCATGATAGTATATAAGTTCTCTCCTCTCCATATAGAGTCGTGAAGAAAGGCGACATGTCCGCGTTTGGCTGTTAATTGCTACATAGTTTTGCTGAGTAGTAACTCTAGTGAGCTTCCTAGAACAAAAGTAATTGGTTGGCTTTTGGTGTTGCTGCCTGGTTGATGAGTACTTTGACCTGTGAATCTTTGCTGAACTTCCCAATGGTAATGTGCTTTGATGTTTTGTAGAGTGTCTTCAGACTCAGTAGCAAAGGTGATGTTGGTTTGTTGCATTGTTTTTCCCCATGAGAGTGCTAGTTCGGCCTTCTCTCCGCTCGACCGTCTCCTCTGCTCGATTCCAGGTTGTAAAATCCTTTGTAGTTTCTGGTTCCCATACATTTACCTGAATAGGACATAGCAACAAGAGAATAGTTAGTAAACGAATGTGCTTCACTCTTAGCCTGATAGAGATCAGCTGGATCAATATGCATGCTAATAGTGATTCCAAATTTATCAGTTATATGTCTGTGTTGACTATGGTTCTCTTGAGAGTAAATGTTATTATTGAACTGGTAGTAGAGATTATTCATGATATGCCTCGGTTTGTGGTGAATCCCGGAATAGTTGCATAAGTGTTTTGTAATCTCTTGAGCGGTGGCATTGGTCATTGGGGTAATCTTTCAAGACCCAATCACATCTTGCTTTCCATATGAACCAAAGATATGGTGGCATATGTGTCGTTCCAGTTGTTGTCTGCCCGGAACCAGGTGTTTATCCAATCATGGAAAGAGTGGAAGGTGGTGAATAGGTTGTGGTGTTCTCCAGACAGCCTTTTCCAAACTTCGAGGCAGCAGGGTGATATTAGGACATGTGTTATATCTTCTACTCCATTCTTGCAATGAGATCATACCGATCAATGTAATTCGGGATGATATTTGTTTTGGCATTGGTGGGGAGAATACTGTGAGCACATTTCCAGATGAATTGCTGGGTTGGTATCAAGACCCCATATTTTATTCCAGGGGGCTATTTGGATATCCATAGCATATTTCTCATGTATCTGCTTATAATATAAGGATTTGACAGAAAATTTATTGTTGGTGGTGAGGGACCATTGACTTGATCCCGCTCGCATGGTAGTGAGGGGTTTGAAGGATGAGGGCTTGAGTTTCAGGTGTGAACCATTGGTTTAGGATAGAAGTGTCCCAGTCTCCATTGTTGTTGAAAAGTTGATTTACATTTTTGAGGTTGTTTGGGCAAAGGGTAGGTTTCATGAGTCTTCCAGAGAAATTGTGAATCCATCTGTCAACCCAAATGTGGATTTTCAAGCCATGCCCACCTTCCAAATGTAGGTCTTGTTGAAGCATTGCTATTCCTTCCAAAGATTCCTTTCCGGATCCAAGAGTCGGTGCTTTTTGGTTTGGTTTCTAATCTTATGACTTCGGTGTTGGGATAATGTGAGGCCTTCATGGTGCTTCTCCATAGGGAATGGTTCGTAGACTAGTCTCAAGCAATCCCCTAGTAAGCATGGCCTTATTGAAAATTTCCATATTCTTGAAACCCAAACCTCCCGAGTTCTTTGGGATTGTTAACAAAGATCCCAAGCAAAGTAGTAAACTCCTTTCGATTTATCCTGTTCTTTATTCCTGAAGAAATCTATTTGAATTGCATTGATCTCCTTGCAAGTAGCCTTTGGGATTTTGAAGCAATTCATCTGATATATGCTAGTTGTGGAGGTTATCGACTGTATCATTGTCATCTTACCAGCAGTTGAGAGATTTGTTTTCCATCCAGCTAATCTGAATTTAAGTTTGTCCACACATGGTTTGAAAGCTTGGATCTTACTCCTGGTAGTGAAGAGCGGAGATCCAAGGTATCCGCGATGTGCTAACTTTGAACCTTCATAGTATTATTTATATTGTCGGCAATATCTCGGGCGTGTTTTTTGCCAAGAAGATGCCAGATTTTGAGAAGTTTATTAGTTGGCCCGAGGACTTTCCAAACTCTTTGAAGATATGAATGAGATTGTTGCATTCTGTATATTAGCTTTACGAGAATATCATGCAGTCATCCGCGAAGAGGAGATGATTAATAGCCGGAGCATCATTACAAATTTTGACTCCATTGATTTGTTGTTGGGACTCGGCATGTGTCGGATATCTAGAGAGAGCTTCCATGTTAAGAGAAATAAATATGGGGATAGGGGTCTCCTCGCCTTAGGCCTCTAAGGTTTGAAGAATTTTCCCGGGAGATCCACGACTAGAACATCCATGCTAGTGGTGGAGATGCATTGATGAATTAGGTTGCACCAATGATAACTGAATCCCATTTGGGATAGAACTTTTAGGAGAAATTCACAGCTAACTCTGTCAAAGTCTTTTGCCATATCTATCTTTATGCCCATTATTCCATTGTCTCCTTTCTTCCCCCTTCTAGTATTCATATGGTGAATGATTTCATGGGCTATAGATATATTATCGAGATTTTCTTCCGGGGGATAAAGGCCGATTGAAATGGGGATATTAGCTTGGGTAGGAGGGGTTTTAGTCTCGGGCAATAAGTTTAGAAATAATTTTATAAGGTTGTATTACGTAGGAGATGGGTCTAAATTGAGCTGGTGTGGTAGGTTTTTCAATCTTGGGAATGAGGGATATGAAAGTGGAGTTCATCTCCTTGAGAAGATTTCCAGTTGTGAAGAAACTCTGAACCATGTGAATAATGTCTTCCCCAACAATGTCCCAGTTGGCTTGAAAGAAGTTTGGAGGGAATCCATTTTGGCCTGGGGCTTTATCTCCATCCATACTAAAGAGAATGTTCTTGATTTCCAACGGTTCAGGAGTTCTGGTAAGATTATGATTTTCCTGGTCAGTAATGGTGGTGGGAATTAGTTGAAGGATGAAAGGGTTAATGTGAATGGGTTCACCAGAGCCATTTCAGAAAAGTGACTTGTGAACATATTGGTGATTTCTGCATTGTCTTGTATCCAAGAGCCATCCCCTTTTTGTATCTATCCTATTTCTTCTGTATCTTTTCTTGGCAGCATGTGGAAGTATCCTGTATTTCTATCTCCCGTTTATGATGTGTTGATCTCTCGCTTTTAGTCTTCCAAAAGGCTTCTTGAACATGCTGCCAAAAGATTCTACCCGCTTTCTTGCCGCTTTGAGATCAGCACTTCTATTTGGTTTAAATCTGTTTTTTAGTTAACCAATCTAGATGTTTTATGCTTTTTTCTAGATTAGTCTTAATGTTGTCATAGACATCTTTGTTCCATTTCTTCTTGACTTTTATGTCCTTTAACTTCCTTGCTATTTTTATGGCTATGAGCCTTTATGAGTTGTTTTCCACATCCCAACTATAATGTTCTTGCAATCTTCATGATTGAGCCATGGTCCAAAAAATCAAGGGGATTTGACCATGTTTCCAATTAGATTGGTATTGAGGATGATTGGGTTGTGATCGAACCAATGGCCGTAAGGTTTGATATGGTGGTATTGGGTTGGTTGTCTAGCCAAGCTTCATTCGCCACCTCTCGTCCATCTTTGTTACGTGAGTTGATGACCAGTTCTTTTGTTTGTCAGGTAAAGGGACATTCGGTGTAGCTCGAGATCGAATAGATTAGCTTCTTCAATCTTGTTCAGAAAATATCAGCTTCAGTTTGATTAATCGGATGTTTACTAAATTTCTCATGTTCATGCAGAACAAAGTTACAGTCCCCCATGATTAACCAAGGTAGAGTGTTAGCAGCATGAGTATTTTCAATCATGTTCCAGGAACGCAGTTTATCATTAGTAGTAAAAGGGTTGCCATAATAACCAGTAAAAAGCCATGGATCTTCATGCTGAGGTTTAATGATTGTATTAATGCGATAATCCGAGAAGTCTTCAATAGTGACATCTAGGTTGGTCTTCCAAGCCAGAACAAGACCCCCAACAGTCTTGGCTTTGCTTTTTGGTTCAACAAACCAAAAATTTGTGACTCCTATGTTTCCTAGGATTTTCTTTAGGTTTCTAGATTGTTGTTTATCTCAAAGAGAAAGAGGATCTCAGGGTTATGTTTATTTAGCATGCTGTTTAGATATATAGTAGTGTCAGCTTGTCCTAATCCTTGACAGTTCCAAGCTATGATTGAGTATAATTGCCAGAAATATGATATAATAGGGTAAATGAATTTAATGATTATGTATCCTAAACTTAAGGATGTTATCCTAGCTTTGTGGTTCTCAAAAGTTTTGCAATCGATCCTCATAAATATGATGACATGAATATGGAATTTAACATAGAGCTTCATAGATGTTACCTGGTTGCTTTCAGCTGTGTTAGCTCCCTCTAGATTACTAGTAGTGTTGTCTGGCATTTGCTCTTCATCCACTGGGGAGTGTTGGATATTGCTCCTCTTAGCAGACTAGTGATCATTCCATTTCATCTCCTGGTATCCTGACTGGCTAGATAGGCTGTATATTTTTCGTTTTGGATCAACCAGCTGGGGATGATGGTCAGCATCGACGGCTTTTAAGTTCCTCTCACTTCTTCTCCTTTCCCATAAGAGTTTTTTTCTGCTTTGTTGCGTTCTTCCCTCATCGTGTTTGTATGTCACCTAGTGAGGTAATTTTTGGAGTTCAAGATCGGCAATATGGTATTGGAGCTTGTTATCCATTTTGGGGAAAATGACTGTGGGATCTAAAGTTTCCTCTAGTTCCTAGGGAGAGGTTTGCACAAAGTGTTGAAGCTCTTTCTAGCAAAGATCTTTGATATTTTTTCTTTTTTCCTTGTGTAGTTTTGGTTCTGTGGTTCTCTAGAGGCTTCTTGTGTTTTTTCTGGCAGGCTATGGCCTCTGGATTGGAATTTGGAGTGTTTCTTTCAAAAGATTTGTCTACATCGGCTTGGAAAATCAGGTATTGGGTTTGTCCATCCAATTCTTCACAATGGTTTCTAAGAAGTGTCTGTTGCTGCGCTTCCTCATCTTAAAAGCAAATTCTTCTTCTCCGCTTTATCGAGTAATAGAGGATGGTGTGTGGTTTTTTGGGGGGTTGTGGATGGAGTGAGAACTTCGTTGGATGGAGAGGGAGTGGTGGTATGAGAGGAGAGAAAGTTTCTAGAAGTAGAATTATACTGATTAGTTGAAGTTGGCTGAAATTTTCCTTTTTCTTCAGTGCACATTGGACCAGGATGGTCAAGGATTCTGCAAATTTTACAGAAGGCAATACCATTGAGAGCATAATCTAATTCAAGCCAGTGAGAGGTATTTTCATCTTCATGGGAATCAATACCATACTTTAGAGCCTTAGTGACATCGATAGTGATTTGAACTTCCAGATTTTTCTCATCATCATCTCTTCCATACGCTTTCTTAGATCCTTGATAGATTCCTGCCGGTCCAATCAAGTTTCTTATGTCAGGAACGATGTGAGTTGGGATTCTTTTGACTAGAACCCAGATGCAGACTTTGTAGAAGTTTGCTTCATCTATGAAATCTGGTCCTGCTTGTGGTACCTCAGTTAAGACAATGAGCTTGTCGAAAATTCCTCTTGTACCCCCTTTCCTGAAAACCTTATAGTCTTCATTGCTAGTTAACCTGATTTGATAGTAATTTCTTCTTTTTTTCCATAGAGAAATTTCAGCATTTCTTTGTAATTCCCAGTTGTTGTTGATGAATCTTGATATTTCTCTTGTGTCATATGATATTTTGCTGCACAATCTCCTAATGTAGACCCATTTCCAATCTATCTTCTTCTTTGGTAGGATGTTCGCCTTATTGACATACACTTTTGGGAATAGGTCTTCTGGTATGTTTAAAGATGTGTTCATTTGTTTAACAAGGTTTTCAATACTTTCAGAGGTTTTGTTTCCTGAGGAAGAGGCCATGAAATTGTATAGACTGGGTTTGTTAAGGGTTATTTGTAAAAGAAGGCGATATAGAGCTTTGGGTTTAGGTTGTGGTTGAAAGCTGTTTGGATCAACTTTAATTTGAATTTTGAATTGAATTTTGACATTTTGCAGAGAGTACAATTTGTTTTTTGTTGCAGCTTGGTTATAATGAGGAAAGATGGACCTAGTATAGTCGGTGTTATAACATAGTGACCAGGCATATATCCATGGTTGACTGCTAAGGGGGACCCATCCATTGTTGTTGAGGTTTATGTTGATTTGACCTACTAGCAATCCGAGGGAGCATAGCCTGTAGAAATGAGCTACACCAATACCAATTCCGTGATACAAGTAATAAATGACAGTGTAAAGAGTAAATTGTACAACCTTGATATCAAGTTTCTGATAGGCTTGAGCTTTGGTCAGATTTTTATCCTTACAGGTCGTGGGTGTAGTGGTGGTTTACTCTAAGACGGGGATAAGTGACATATGCTTTGTGTCAGGCTAATATTCCAATTGATTTGTTTCCTGTATGGGTGATTGATTTTGTGTGTGAGATGTGGGGTGGTCATCCTATGGTAGGTCAACCTAATGGACTTACTGAAGGAGATGATATAAGAGATGTACTTTAAGATTCTAATAATTTTGGATTGCAGAGTATTATGAACAAAGGAGGAGAGGATTATGCATCTTACCTGGTTGGAGCCAAAGTTTTTACCATACCTGATACATGGCCATGTGTATTTGCAAACCCCTTACTCCAACTCAGTACTCCTTCGGTGATGGTTTAGGTTAGAGGTCATGGCTGCAGAAGCGGTTCCAGCTCCTGTGGCCGGGTAATCCGAACTGAATGACCAAAATCCAACTTGTTGCCAAGTGTCTGATGCCGCCCCTGCATTGCCAATAGATTGGGCTTGCGTTATATAGGTATCTGTCTGGGATGACTAGGTATAGATTTCTCCGAGATATCCACAACCTGATCTCTAGGGGATAATATGGACGGGTGTGATACATTAACTGTTGGTCTTCTCATTCCTAGCGCCTTAAAAGAGAAGAGCAGTTTTGTTTTCCTATTTAGCAACTCTGTAACTTCCCCTTCCCAATTTCTGTTTTTACCTATTAATTTTCGGAGACTACAGCAATGTCGAAACGAGATCAAGCTTACATGGAATATTTGAGTCAGGTTGATCAGCCTGCGATGTCTACTAATCGAGGTGCCGATGAAGAGCCCTCTGCTACAAGAAGTCCTTTGATATGCATGCATGCCAGTAAGAGTTTTTGGGTATTTTGTGATAGGTTTTGGTTTTGGTATTGATAGTAAAATTTACGACTAGTTTTATTAGAATTTCTAGGTACCAAGATGGTATTGATTTGAATTCTCTAAGAATCAATTGCTGTGGTGGTGAAAATTAATCGCGATGAAGAAACGCTTTTCCGGTAAGCATGTAGATTCTCGGTAGTGGAATGCATGTCAAGCCAGTAGTACCAACAATACATGACAAGCCAGCAAGTACCAACAGTGCATGACCACTCCAAGGCCGTGAGTATTTAGTCCTCAATCGCCTCAACCGCAGCCGCTAAAGAGGGTTGGGTGGTGGCGCCGTTCACCCCGAGAAAGGGCAATTTATTGTTAAGGAGGGTGTTGTTCTTGTAGGAGAGGAGCAGGTCGTGAGTGGGGGTGCTAATCAAGGATTCTATTCGCGCCGTGCCTGCGCAGCTTGTGAAGGACAGAATTAGAGAGAATGATCGAATTGGCCATCCCAGTTGACTCCGAGTCTTCCCCAATTGTCTTCTCGTTGGCTCCAGAGATGCATCAATTGCGCAGGCCGCTTATGATCTCTCCCTCTTTGGTCCCGGTGAGATGACTGCTTCCAGTGATGTACTAGCTGATGTTGTTTTGCTGTGTCCTACACTGTGAGGTAACTTTTCCGTGTCTAGGCTGAAGACTGCGCCATAAATGGTTGGAAATTGCTATGCTAGGGTGATTAATCTTACGTTTCCCGTTTAAGAAAATGAATTTGTATATATTGTTTTTTGGGATTCTAAACTTTGTGTGTTCTGGGGGACAAGTATAGGTAGCATTTTTGTGGTTTTTTGGATATGATATGAAGTTGTCTGTCTCAGTGGTCTTGATTATGTAACTAATGATGATATGAATGGAAATGATGTGTATTTTGGTTGTTATATAACTAAGGGTAGGCTGGCTTTCTTTGTTTTGAATGTTAGAGAGATGCGGTTGTTTGAATTTAGATCTGCAATTGCAAACCTGAACGAGACATGTCTCAGGGGGGATTTTAATGAGATTGTATACAAAATGTTGTGTTAACCCCATGTGTTTTATGCTTATTCCTAGATTTGCAGGTTGTCCTAGATTTATGAGTGTTGCTAAGTAGACAAATTGGGTTTCCCTCCTGGTAGTATGGTTTTGGTTTATAGTATTACAGTAGAGCAGAAAGTAAGTAGTACAGTGGATTAGAGGGCATTGAGATTCCTTACCATAACCATAGAGAGGTATAAGATTATCGTTATTTAGCAAAGACACCAATTCCCCATAAAGACAAGGGGCTTTGATGGTGCAAACGTAGAAAGAGGATCCAAGACTCAAAGGGTTTCCATCTCCAGCGGTTACCAAATAAATTTTGACAACTTAAGCTCGGTGGTAACAGAGAAGGTTTGGATTAGTGGACCTCAATGCTAGAGAAGTGAACTTTCGTGATTAATGCGGCGACATTAGGAGATTTGAGTTTGGGGGTGGTGAATTTGTGATTGTTTTGTTTCCTTGACTTCCTGGGCTACTAGCTCTTTTTCTTACAGAGATTAGATTGAAGCATATGTATGATTTGAAGGGTATGTGAGATGCAAGGGACTTGTGAGAGTTATGTGATTTACATGATTGGTAAGATTTGTGTGATTTGTGTGATTGAACATCATAAGTTCCTTTGGTGAGTGTGAGATTGCAGCTCGGGTTGTTGTGATTGTGATGAATGCAGTTGCAGTAACAAAGAGGGATGACAGAATTGAGTTTCATTGAGTTTTCGGTTAGAACATCCGGTCACATTAGGTCAAAAAGGACTTAGAGTACCGTTGGAGAAAGGACAAGAGAGAAACGGGAGAAAGTTAACACTTAGGCATGAGACTCAAAGCGAGAGAAGGGAGAGATATATGGATATAGTTGAAAGGTGTATTTTGTTTAATTGGTTATACCAACTCAATTCCAATGTATTCATTTGGGGCTTAAAAGTACTTGAGCACCATTATTGGATACTTGATATTTTCCCAAAATTTTTGAATGTTCCATGGAATGTATCCACTTGCTCGACTATTAATCTGTCAATAGTTTCAAAACATACGTTCAAACAAAATCACATGTAATCCAATTTTGTGGAAGAACTCACAAAAGATGATATGAGTCATAAAATTTTCATTTCTACTTCATCCATAATACTAACGAATTCCAGATTCGCCAAGTATCACAACAAGAGAATTATCTTTAGTAATATATTCAAACTAAAGTAACTGATTGACATGTGTAGTGAGATTTCTCTTAGCCTATTGAGATAAAGAAATTTCTCAAATTAAGCTAAATATAACAAAATTGAAAATGGAAAGAACCCCAAAGTAATGAGGGTTAGACATACCGACTCATATAAAGCATGTGAAAAGGGACATATATATCATGAAAAAAAAATATTTTTTTTCCCAGCAGTAATGACACCAAAGTATAGGTATAAATATACATGGGATCAGCTAAAATGTAATTCTAGCTCCCATCATAAATAAAAGAGTTGGAAATGCACCTTGGTCATAGGTGTTGGTATATACAATATAATGTGTATGTATCATAGTAACAACCAATTTTCACATCAAATTTAATGGAAACAAGAACTTTGCCTGGACAATTGACTATCTTATCGAGCGCAGCACTGCTCAATTTTTTTTCTTCAAGATAGAACAAAGACATAGCAAAATCTCTAGATGTACCAAGAGATAATCACACCTTGTTAAATTCTAAAGTAACCCGTGCAAATCGATATCATGTGGAACATCAAAATGATGAGAATGTAATTGATTGCATCTTTTATAGCCTCTAATATATTTAGAATGAAATATATTTTAGAGAAACTAATGAGTCAATCTAGTGCAATATAATTCACTATAATATTTGGATTATTGAATCATATTGACTCCAACGATGAAATGTTGGAAACCGACTCACAGTTTGCTTTGAGCATAACCAT
Organism: Papaver armeniacum; assembly: GCA_023531295.1. Lineage (NCBI taxonomy): Eukaryota > Viridiplantae > Streptophyta > Magnoliopsida > Ranunculales > Papaveraceae > Papaver > Papaver armeniacum. The sequence goes on from JAJJWW010015688.1 coordinate 42,332, forward strand.
AAAGGAACTTTGGTTGTGACATGATGATTGTTTTGAAATAACTCGTACAAATATCACTTTATTTGAGTGAACGAAAATGGGAAAGATTGACAGAATGCAAAGTGACGGTATATCTCTCAATAAGTGTTGTCTAAATTACTAGATGCACAACCCCCCCTTACCATTATGCTTTTAGGTAAGAAAGCATATCACTCATTTTTACAAAGTCTTCAGTAAAACAGGATAGAGACCATCCTAAGATGCAAATGGTAAAAATTCCATATTACAAAGAAAAGAAGGTGAAATTTAGAAAATATTCATGCAGAATGCGGACCATTAAAGTGACGATGGATCTGGTGAATGTTTTGACTTTTTGGACTAGTTATAGTTCCCAAAAAATTTGCGTTTGAAAACTACTAGCACATACCACACAATGAAAAGTGCAAAGGCTAACCACCGTTGTTAATGCTAGATAATTTACATCAAAAGGACTTGATGAATATTACATGTTTAATAGGATCAATATAGAGCATCTTATACCCAATGGTCTCGCAGAGGCTACCATCAAAGGTTACAGATGGTATCTAAGAAATAGGTTATGCGTACCAACCTATCTATTATTGCTTTGGGGATATGCAATATTACACGCATCTTACTTAATTTGTTTTTATAACCTAATATTAGTCAACCTTTTCTGCGTACCAGTTGGTAACTGGATTTAAGCATGACATTCGTGTTTTTACGCATTTTTTGCTGCACTATATACTCCCTCCATTCCAATTTAGATGACTTTTTAGGAGTTTTCACGTAGATTAAGAAATAGAGAGAGAATAAAAAAAAATTATTTATGCCCTTGAGAAAAGTCTTCAAACATTAATTGCTATTAGTGTATTTAAAAATAAACTTATGGTTCCTAGACAAATTGTGAGGGTATTGTTGGTAGTTTTGTGGGAAAAATATGAAAACTATTAAGTAATGTGGAAAAAAAGAATAACCCTAAATGCTCATCTAAAGTGGAACGGAGGGAGTATGTGCCATTACGAGTCCACATCGTACTATGATGGGTCACGAAAATGATTAAGTAATTTTGTTGGATATTTACTCTCAACAATTATCCGCATTTTAAAACCTTTGGCAGGAGTTCTGTTACCGGGTTGTCATTTTAATGAGACAATCTTCCCGCCGTTAGGGGGAGATAATAAAATGTATTTTCTAAGGGAACGTCGGGAATTTTCGTGGTGTGTTCCCATTGTGTCTCATATTTATTCTAGTACTCCACAAATGTAAACGTGAAGTGACAAAGAATAATCGATTTTCAGAATGTACACTGACGTCGCTAAAGTGATAAGATCACACATATCAGCTGCAAATATTCCTGCAAGGTTAGAAATCCTCAGTATGGGGTACACCATAGAATAAAGTGTTGCAACTACACTTGGTGGAAGCGTAGTTGAGGCTGTGGCTCCATAAAGGAAGATGGAGAGACCACTAGGTTCAATCAATGCTCACCTAGAAAGGAATTAGGTGAGTGGCACAACTTATTTATATCATCAGAAATCATCTCATAATATTGTCTCTCAATATTTCCATGAATCAATGGGAGGACGCTCCGAAGTTTTAAATGATTCTAGAGAACAATGAAATCCTGACGGATTATGAGAATGCACATGAATCAATGGAAGGATCATGCGTGCACAATGATGATATAATCCATAACTAGTTGCTCTAGAAGTAGAGCACAATGAGATCGAACCATTCTTTATTTTGATTAATTTCAAATAAATAGCATATTTGGCGAACTTAGTTCTTTGGAAAATATACGGGTATTTGGTGAGGTAGTGCTAACCAAATCAAGTGTAAAGCCTATTGTACATAAATAATTAATTTATCATAAATCATAATAAGAAGAAAGTAGTCTTAAAGTACAAAGACTCGCCTTGTGGCGTGAGGTTTCTCACAAAGCCCTGGAATTGTTCTCTTGTAATGAACGTTATAGAGTTCTGCTACTTAGTTAGCTTGGTAATTTCAAAAGGACTTGAAATGCAGCATATGTATGTGGTTGTTACGTATCTCTAAAAGCATCAAGAGATAGAAGATATTTACAAAAGTACTTGATAGACTTTTTTTTCCCAAATCAAATGACTCTAAACCACAGAGTGCTTTTATATTTAGATAGAACAATCACTTATAGATTCAAGCAATCAGTAGGATGTGGTATACCCGTATAAGTGGGTATTTGATTTAGAGGGGATATATAAATAAGTTATTTTTCCTTGCGTGTTCATAAGAAAGTTCCTGATTTGGAATTGTAACTATTTATGTTGATGTTACAGACATGATATCTACTCTTGATGTAATAAGAGACCTTAGAAGTTATTTGAAATCCGAATTTGAGATGAAAAATCTGGGGAAAGCTCGATCGAATACTGAGTTTGTGGTATATTACCCTACCAATTTGCATTTGTCTAAATTTGTCAGGCAATTTAACAAATACATGCATCCTAATAGCACTCCCATGATTAGTCGAGGTTCAAATGTAAGTATGTGACCATTTCATCTAAAGGAAGATGGCGAAGATGTGTTGGGAGATGAAATTCCCTTATCTAAGTACAATAGACGCATTGTTGTACTTAGTATAATAATGTACTCGATTAAATTTTACATCCTCAGGGAACTTGTTAGCTAGATATAGCTCCGCGCCAACGCAACGTCATTGGAATGGTATAATGAATGTAATCATGTACTTAAAACTAACCGTTGACGTAAAATTATTTTATCCCTGCAAAGACATAAAAAGTAATTCTAATGAAAGTGCAATCCTAAGGGTGTTGATTATGAAGGAATAATAATCTCTTCTCAAACGAAAGTAATCATGGGGAGATACGGTAGGCTATTTTCCAGGTCATTACCGATATTCAATTTCGAAAAGTACATGACTAAAGTAACAGTCTAGAACAACTCTGAAAGTAATCAGGGGGAGATGCCAACATCATGGGGGGGGATTCAAGGATATGATGTCGACATAATTTACTTCGAAATTGAAGCTGTGTTGTACTCTTTTTACCTTGGATCGAGAATAGTTTTTCCTGAAGGGTTTTGTTACTCGACAAGGTTTTTAGCGAGACAACACTAAAAACATCAAGTATGTTGAATTTTGAAGACATAAAGATCGCGTTGATATTACCAAAAATATCTGAATCAAAGAAATGAAATTCGATAGTCTGTTAAGCAACGTAACTTCCAGATGGTCTTATAAACATTCAAGTCACAAAAGTAAAGTGTGATAAACTCCTTTTGAATGCATTAGACTAATGAAAATTGTCTGACATCAGGGGGAGAATTTAATAGTTTGTTGAACTATTTTCCTTCACCGAGGTTACTTTTTCCCATAGGGTTTTGCTACTCGGCAAGGTTTTTAATGAGACAACAACAAACACCGGGAATGTAATTTCCCAACTAAGGCTATTATCTTTCCAACGAGGATTTTCTAACTTAAGAGTTGTGAAACAACTAGTCAACTTCAACGGAGCAAAGTGATCGTCTGCAATGGATCACCTTTACTTGTATCTGTCACGTTGTACTCTTTTCCCTTCGTCAAGGTTTTATCCAACTGGGTTTTCCTTGTCAAGGTTTTAATGAGGCAACATATTCGAGTCCAACTATGTTATAAGTTTACTTAATATTGTACTCTTTTTCTTTAGTTCAGGTTTTCTCCCTCTGGATTTTCTTGACGAAGTTTTAACGACGCAATTAACTTAGACTCATTGATCTTTGAAGATCGTATTACATGTGATGAGTTGTAACAAGGTTTTATCCCACTGGGTTTTTCCTTGTCAAAGTTTTAGTAAGGAAAATGATTTCGGCACAAGTCATCAAGGAGAGAACGACATTTGAAGAACTACATCTGAAGCACTTCATATGAAGTTCTATTGGACCGCACAAGGGGGAGTGTTGTAGGGATTTAGCCCATGGATGTGCGGGCCAATATAGTATATAAGGTCTTATTCCTATTGTATTTTAAGTACTATATCTATGTAACATAGTTTCTCTCTAATGAATGATGAAATCTTCTTCTCTGCTTGCCTATTTATCTTTTCCATCCACTACAATACTTCACTGTCTTTTATGTTCCCATGTAACAAATCTTTTATCTTTTTGATTTTTTTTGAAGTGTTTTAATTGATTTTGATTGACATCGAATACAATATTATTTTTTCTTAGCTTAATAGTTGTTTTGATTTTGTTTTATTTCAATTGGTTCGCGACCAAACCTACGTTATAAGGTAGCGTCATCCGTGTACATAGGGTCACCAACAACACTGGCAAATTTGATAGTAATGATCATTTCACAAACATCTAAAGTAGAATTTGAGAGTTACCTGCTAAAGCAGGTTTAATGACCGAAAAGTAGAAACATCTATGGTCAGAAATCCCTTTTGAAGATATATTATATTTCCAGCCATTGTACTTGTTAAACCACTTTAAATTGTAGAGTGCTATAACAAGATTGCATAATATTCTTTTCCTTCCACATCTTCTATTAGACCAAGAAAATTGTAACCCACTTTTAGGAGCTAGAATAAGCCCACAATTAGAAATCCAATCACTAAAATCATTGTGGTTTAACATAGTTATGGTTATGATGTTTAAAAATCATATATCCTCATTGTTATAGCACTCTACAATTTACAGTGGTTTAACAAGTATAATGGCTGGAAATATCATATATCTTCAAAAGGGATTTCTGACCATAGCTAGAAAGGCAAACTTCAAGTATTTATAGATAATGAAGTTTGGACACAAAGGAATTTCCAAAACCGAAAATATTCTCAAGATATTCATTAAAGCACAAATTCGGTTTCTATAATTCCTGGAAATGCTATGTCCAAAAATAATGATCAAAATCTCTCGTAAAATCTAATTAGTAAATGCACATTACTAATTCTTACATTTTCCTACAAAATTAAATTAATAACCTTAATTAAAAGATTCTTATCTTACTTATGTTTCGATCCTGGGATTCTCTTCCCTTAGCTATTTAGGAATAACTTTGAACAATTAAAGAAATAAACATTCACAACACGTGTTAAAAGTATGTTGACATCCTTACTTTGTAAGTTCTCACACTTAGAACCTGGAAACCGATTTGCCACACTTCCAAACAAGTTTAGAATTGGTTCATCTGACTTTTAAGAACTATGCGATTGATCAAACAAACATTCAATCACAATCATGGGTTTAACGGTTCTACTAAAACAAGTTTCGGTTCTACCTTCCATGTGAGTAATGTGCATAGTCACACTAGCTTTCTAAAATTCGGTTGACTAGGTACTAGGATCGGTTCCCACATATATATGGTATCTAACTTATATATGTTGCACATGTCCATAGGATCGGTTCCCCTTGCCTTAAAACGTGTTGCACATGTCCATAGGATCGGTTCCCCTTTCTTCTATAAACCTTGCTGCACCCCCATACAAGGATCAGTTCCCCTTGTGATGTACTACACCTCTTACTAGGATCGGTTCCTCTTCCCATATTTGGTCGACATAAAATCACAAACCCGATCATACCATCTCGTGTGATTACTTAAGATCGATTTCACTAATAAAAGTCATACCAATACATAAGAAATGGCCTTTGTGAATAGTTCTACAAAGAACACAAACAAGTTGTGAGCGGTTATACTCAATCACATATATTGTTTGTTCATAAGAAATGCAATGAATAACAAAACCAATAACACCTGGCAATTTCCTTTTCGGTTCACAAACAAGTTTATGAACTTACTTACTCAGAACACATATAAAACATTGTTCCCTAGGATAAAATCCTCACCTCATACCCATACATAATCACAATAGCATTCAAATGATTATGGCGATGTCTTATCTACAAAGTTTAATGGTTAAGCAATAAACCTCGTATTGTATTCCTTAATACTATTTCTATCTAGAGTTCAAATATGCTTCGCAGTTTTGTTTTTTAATATGCACGACTTGAAAGATATGTTAGGGAATGAAACAGTTCAAGTCAAATATCACTAACCTCAAGTGGAAGGATGATTGTTGTCGTTGTAGCTCCTTGCTTCTTCACATCTTCAAGACTTCAAGAATACTTGTAATGTCTCATATCCTAATACTTTCAATCTAACCTATAAGAAGTTGACTCTAGTACATAATCAAGTGACTCTTAACATGAGTTTTGATTCACTAAAATATGACAACCAAACTTGACATACCAACGCTTGGTGGGTTCAATCGAGCCATGTCTAACAAGTTACTCTTTCAACGTGAATTAAATGCAATGCGTGTGATAAAAGACTACAAGCTCGTGATATTTTTTATCTTCTAATCAATTTCTTCAGTTATCGTTTTCTTCACTTTATGCAATACAATGGGAATGGGAAACTTCGCCCTATTCCAAGTTTTAAAAAAATGCATTATACCATGAGCGCCGCAACATTTCATGATTGGGTACGCACTAATTGTGTATCTGGTGGAGAGATAACCTATGCAAATAATCTGTTGGATCCAAACCTGAGCTTGTTCGTTAGTCGTGAACGGGTATATATGCCAACCCTATATGATTGCAACACCTCTTTAACGCTGCAGAGTGCAGACATTGATTACATTACAACTATTGCCACTAACGTAATGGGGTCATTTTATTTTAGGGGAGTTAATGTTTGTTTGATGAAATTTACCCGATATTTTCTTTTAGTGTTATGGTGCTTTGGTTTCGTCTTGGAAGATTTAAGATTTCCACCGGAAATGTTATAGCTGCATGAAACAAATAATGTGGGACAAACCCGAGACAGTGAATCCAGACTCTCAATCATTTCTCTCTCCAATCTAATACTAGAGTTATTCCCTTCCCACCATTCCTTCTTTTTTTATTTATTGATAAGTCAACGCAAAACAAAAAACTAAGCAGAATCGCCTACAAGTCTTGGTGTAGCAACACCCACAACGACATTACGAAAAAAAATTATCTATGAAATTAGGCATATCCCTAATACAAATTCCTTCATGTTCTCTAGTACTTCCTTTCTTTGCTAATAGATCAACAACATTATTGGCTTCCCGATATCTTTTCACAAACTTCACATGACTGAAAGAGCTCTTGAGTTCCGTAATCTCTATTATGAGACCATAGGTATCCCAATTGGATGTAGCTTCATCTTGACACTCTCTACTTCCACACAATGTAAACCCAGGTTAGAAGCAAGACGCAAACCATCTCTGATCTCCCAAACTTCAGCAACGTTGTTGTTGTTCTTGGAAATGTGCATGCCATAACAAGCAACAAGGGCTCCAAACTCATCTCTAATGATTCTTCCAATCCCAAACCCATTAGAAGAACCATCAATATTTAATTTGAAGAAACCATTGCTTGGACTCTGCCAAACAACTAAAAATTTCCTCCTTTGCCTTGTCTCCTATGACCAAGTCTGAGTTAACCTTACAGAACTCCTTAGCATCCTTAATAGCTTCAGCCAACACCCAGATCCCATTAAACCTCTTTTTCTCATAAATCAACTTGTTTCTATGTATCCAGATACCCCACAAAATGAAGGGGCAGAGATCCTTCCAAGTCGGGCCGTACTCAATATTGCCTTCATAAGAGCATATTTGCTTAAGAAAACTAGGGGAAAACTGTTCTAGTCAAGTTTAATCCCTATCCAATCCATAATTTTTTCCAAATTGTCATAACAAAGACAACAACAAAAAAAAAGATTCATACAAGTTTTTATATTACAAAGTAAACACCTGGTGTTTCACAATTATTTTACGGTAAAGGGTGATGGTTTATTTTCAATGATGTTGTAGTAATAGGTTCGTTCAAGACTTGTGAAAGCATATTTTTTAGACTTAATTTTGTAAATAAAAATAACAAGCTCAATTAAAAAAGTTGTTTGGAAATTATGGAGAGGCTGGGGCTAGAACAGCTATTTACCAATTCCAAAGTGATACTAAATACAATCATGCAATTTCACATGTTCAATTTGATTCTCAACTATTGCAAAAGTAGATTTTTTAGAAACAACAATTGTTAATCCAAAGCATGGGATATCAAAAACCTAAGCTAAGCATATTCCATCAATAGAAAATACAATTTTTTAACAAAAATCATAGAATCTATTTTCAATCTAGGCAAATAATCATAATTAAAAATTGCACAAATTAAATAATTAAGAATCACCACTTTTTCATTGGAAAGATAGCTTCCTCTCCATCGCCCCCAAGGATTGGGTTTAGCCCATCATTGTGTAAACTTTCTCAAAGTATTGATTCATGCTCAAAAATTGTTTACAAAAGATGAAATGGAGAAAATGATTAAAACCGGGTGTTTTGCAACGTTTATAAATGTTGCAAAACACTTTACAAAGAACGATAATAAATATGCGTCACAAACTCGCAAAGATATGACCTCAAAGCTCATTGCCGACACCGTTGAAGAACGACGGTCTTTGGCCGGCTGTTCTTCGTGTTCTAACAGCAGCAGAAAACAATTCTGCCACTCGATCAATCTTCACTCTGTTGTGCTCCAAACACTCCAAAACTCTCCGTCCCCCTTCTAAACAACTACAACACATTATATGCTCCTCCATGCAGCAGAATCATGCGTCATAACTTCATATAATCTTCAATCAATCTACAAAGTGAAGAAAATATTCGGGGAATATTTTCTTCCCGCATTTATCTCCCGACGCGTTGATTTTCTCCCAAAGACGCTTCAATCTTGTTCATTAGAGTAAACCACTAAACACACACAATGGGTCAATTCTCACAGAAATCTTCACACAACTCATTGACAGTCCGAGTAAAACTTCCGCCTCTGTTTTGCTTTACTTCAAGTTTCTAGCCAATTCTAGTCGAGCCAAAGACCCAAACCAAGCCTGTTAGGCCCAATCAAGTCATCACAGAGTTGCAGCGATTGAATCTCCTAAACGCCCAAAATCCAACTCCAAACCGCCATAGCCTGGTGAGTTTATTCCCACAAAACTGTTTTTTTTTGAAATGGTAGGGATGGTGTCCCTTATCCCCGTTTCTGGGGTGCGAATAGCAGGTGGCTCCTTGGGGTGCCCCTTAGCAATTGGGTTACCCCTTATCCAAAGTGGGAGTCTGAATAGAAAATGTCCTCCGGGGTGCTCCGCATAATTTTTCGAGCCGATTTTTCCAAAAATGTTTATTTCTAAAAAATACCTACAAACACACAAAACACCATAATAAGGACAAAAACGAGTACTAACAATACGAAACATTGAGGACAAATTAGACACATAAATACGTCTATCAAAGGGACCCATTAACCTAAATTTTGTTGTGACATAATTGCCACAAGAAGAATTTGTATTTGAACCGATACTTAAGTGCGCAAAGGAATTTCCAGGTCCTTGTTTATAGTATCCTAACCAATGTTCTTCTCCGCATGTACCTATACGCATCACAAACAAGAGACATTACTGCATTCTTCTTCCGACCAAATAATCCTATCACTATTGTTGGAAACATTACTACTAGGAATGGGATTAATTGTCTCAACAATATTAGGATCAAGAGTATTTCCCAATTTAACTGTATCCCACTCAAGAGTGACTGAATCAATATAAGATCTAACTGATTCTCTAGGAAGATTAGTATTATCATGATTATCTAAAGAAACTATGGACGAATCACCAATCCAAGGATCCCTCCAAAAATAAACCTGGGTCCCATCTGATACGCTCCATTTCAAGCAATCCCTAATGGCATCTCTACCCCGAGAATGCTTCTCCAACTAGCCGAAGCGTCGGTAATTTGGATTAGATCGCAGAACTTGATACTTGGCTCTTTAACATCCTAGCCATATTTATTGGCCCACAACAACCTTCCAAGCCATTTTAGCAAGAAGGGCTAAGTTGTTAAACTCCAAATTCCAAATGTTTATTCCACCTACATCTTTAGGTCTAAAGACAGTTGACCACTTAACATTATGGATTTTTCTATTATCCATGTCACTCCCGAGAAGAAGTTTCTCCTAAACTTATCAAGTTTATTCAACAAAGTTTTAGGCAATTTAGCAATAGACATAACATGATAAGAAATAAGGTCAATACAAGCACTTAACATAGTATTTCTACCAGCTAGATTGAGATTCTTATATTTCCAACCCTAAAGCCTATTAATCATTTTCTCAAGAACAACAATATCAGTGTTCTCGCTAATTCTTACCCATTGTAGTGGGACACCTAAGTACTTACCAGGGATGGTAGATACTTGGACCTTGAGAGCTTTAGTCATACCTCGAGAAAAGATCCTACCAAGGTTAGCAGAGAACAACAAGGTGGACTTGTTGTCATTTATCCTTTGTCCTGTCCAAGAACACAGTTTGTCCAAAATTGCCCTCAGATTTAAAGCATTCTTGTAAGAAACTTTCAGGAAAATAATGATGACATCAGCAAAGAGAGAATAAGTTACCATTGGTTCCCATACAAATAGTAAAACCAGAAAGAGACTTATTAGCAATACCAGCATTGATAAGTCTAGAAATAACTTTAATACAAAAATAAAAAGATACAGAGGGTCCTCTTGTCTTAAACCATTAGTAGGCGTAAAGATGTTACCAGGAGATCCGTTTATCAACACTTGGAAACATACTGAAGAGACACACTTCATAATCCAACCAACAAAAACCTGATCAAAGCCATTGCAAATTAGAATCTTTTCAAGAATATTCCAACTAATACGATCATAAGCCTTATCAAAATCTAATTTTAAATCAATCCACCCCTTACCTCCTTTTTTATTCTTAAAAGAATGAATAATCTCATTGCACAAAATAGTAGAATCAAACAAAGATCTTTCAGGAATGAAAGCATGCTGATTTTGAGACACAATTTTGCTTAGAAATGGTCCAAGTCTATTTGTTAAATTTTAGTAATTATTTTCATACTAAAATTATATAAGCTAATAGGCATATATTCTTTAATGCATGTGGGATTACTTATTTTGGGAGTAAGAGAAATAAACGTTTTATTGAGTCTAGCATCTAAATGACCATTGGAAAATAAGTCTCTTACTTGAGCAACAACACTATCACCCACATACTTCCAATACTTGGAATAAAGGATACCTTGAAGACCATCAGGATCGGGGGCCTTAAGAGCACCCAATTGCCAAATAACCTACCTAATCTCATCCACACTGACATCGCGGATAAGCTGCAAGTTTTCCTAGCAATAATAAAGGGAGGGAACAAAGTACTTAATTAATTCACTAATAGTCACATCATAAGTAGAAGAGTTAAACAAGTTACTAAAATGATCCACAATATGAGACTCAATGTCCCCACTCGAATTATTCCAATTACCCCTACTGTCTTTAAGCATATCAATGGGATTTCTTTTCCTTCCAACTATAGTAGAGGTATGAAAAAACTTAGTATTGAGGTCTCCATCCTTGAGCCAAGAGACTCTGGATTTTTGTCTCCAATACACCTCCTCAAGCTTTAGAAATCTAAGGTACTTAATGAGACAATTGGTCGTTTTAAGTTTGGAGACTCTGCCCAATGATGTAAATGGATCAACAGTATGCAGAGAGTTTCAGGGACTTTCAGAGGCCCATGAAGCCACATGTGATTAATCCAAGTTTGTCTCTTCCTTCTTCTTTTTCTGAGAAGATTTTATCTTGGAACAATAGAGGTATTGCAAGACCATCTTTTGTGCGTGTGATAAGGAAGTTGATTAAAAGGTACAATGATTTAAGATTTTTCTTAGTTTTCGTAGTAGTAATTAAGATTCGTTCTCTCAGACTTGCGAAGATTAAATTTAAAGGTTTAAACAAAAGCGAAAATAATAAACAAAAGCGAGAGTCACTGGGTCTAGGATTCCACCGCATTCATATTAATAGGTTCAATTAATATTCTTCAACAATTATCGCTCAATAAACAAAACAACAAGGACTCTTATTTTTGCCAATGTAGATTCTCCAAACATTAGTTATAAATCGTAAGCATGGGCCATCAAACATCTAAGCAAAGCATGACCCATCTAATAAAATGATAACTAATTTTTTCAAATCATAATTCTATTTTAATTAGTGCAAAAGTAAAATAAAGAATTAATTAAAATTACCCACGTATGAAATTTGGCTTCCTCCGTCGACCCAATGTAGGGGTTTAGCTACTCATATTATAGACACTCTCAAAATATTTTTTTTATAGCTCAAATGGTGCTTACAATGAAGAAAAGAAGAGAAAATACAATAAACCAGGAATTTGCAACGGTTAATGGCCGCTACAAACTACCGTTACAAATTAACACAGCATGAGAACTACTATATTCGGAAACTGTCGCAGGATAAACGGTCGCTAAGATGTGAACTTGCAGTTGATAAAACGACAGAACCTCCTTAGTCGTCCTGTGTTCTTCTTCTTCCTCTTCTCCGCAAGAAGAGAGAAATTGTCCCGCTCTCATTTTCTTCTCCCGACTCTCTATATCCTTCTCAGCTTCCCCAGCATAGTATTTATACTCCACGGGACATCATATCAGGCGAGTTAATACCCATTATCTTCTTTCCCTTTTTCACTGCAAATTACGAAGATTTTTTATTCTCCTTTCCTCATCCGCTACACCAAAACATGATGTCAAATATCTTTCAACCAATGTAGAGTAAAATCCCAGGATATTATCTCCTCCAACAAATCTTTGAATTAACTTCGAAATATTCGTTCCTTTCTTTGACATAAAGTTCTGATATTCTGCTGATTCTTTCTTCTCTTACGCGTCAAATATCTTCACAGAATCTCGCCAATAACTCCAAAGAAATCAAACAGAACAATGAGTTAATCGTTTTTACATGTTTATAAAAATCACGTGAGATCTTTCCTCTTATTTCCAAATTAACTCTATTACCTTTTCATTTTAGTCGAAAGGGATAATATCAATCCAAACTTTTGAAAATCCTTTGAATATCTCGCCCAAAAATCTTCCCAGAAATAACGCAGTAACTCCGAGACTTATCTTTGTTTTTCTTCCACCATTTTTCCCCAAACCGAATGTTCAAACGGAGAAGAAGGTCCCCCTATATCTGTGTGGTGAAGTGTGAATAGCAACATGTGTTAATTAGTAAATAGGGTACCTTAGCAACCGGCGCCCCTTAGTAATTGAGGTGCCCCTTAACCAAGTTTGAAAGTCCGCATAACACTTGTCCTCCGGTTGCAAATAACAATTTTTCAAGCCAAATTCCACAAGAGCTTATTCTTCTAAAAATAACGAAAACAAGTTTATTAGAGAAATAATGAGTCCTAGCTATGTAATTATGGGTGAAAATGTGTCGCACTTTCGTGCTTATCATACAACCCTTCTGTTGTTGCCTTACTTGAAACTAGGATTTCAGAAGATAGTGTTGCTGAGATTGTGAGCAAGTTAGGTTTTTCTCATTCCATCATTGTAGACTCTCATGGATTCTCTGAAGGTCTTGTTTTATTTTGGAATGATAACGAAGTTGATATTCAAGCCACTAAGAAGTCAAGATGGGAAATTCATGTTGTTGTTACTGCCAAATTTCAACAGCCGTGGATTTTGTCCTCTTTGTATGGGAGTACCAGTAAAGTTGGAAGGATGAGTTTGTGGAATGAGTTTGGGGCTATCTCTGGAATTCCTGATACAAAATGGATGGTGTTAGGAGATCTTAATACTATTGTTGGTTTTCAAGAGAAAATCAGAGGTAACAGGCCATCTGCAAATCAGCTATAAGAGCTTAAAAACGTGTTGAAAAAATGTGGGCTTATTGATCTTGGTTTTAATGGCCCAAGATTTACATGGAACAACAAAAGAGCTAGTGCGGATAATTGATAGGGTGTAGAATACATCCTATTTACTATCTATTGTTTATGCTTTCTTTGCTATTTTTCCTGTAAATTATGTATTTTACGCTTGTTTTGAGTTTTATAGCTACTATGGAGTCGCACGGAGGAAAAGAAGAAGAAATCACCCAATTTGAGCCAAAAGGGCAAAAAGGTCATTTTACAGGAGATTGATATATGGAGCCCAACCAAGGTTAAGGGACAACTCTTTTGGGATGAATACTAGTAGCAGTCCAGCTGAGGTTAAGGGGCTATAACTTGGTTACCCCTTATCAGAAGTGCCTGAGTACCAATATCCTGCCCAAATCAATTCAACCCTAAATCGAAGAGGGTTTTCTTTCTCTTCTAATCAATCATTTTCATTCATCTCCACACCAACCCGAAATTGAGAGAGAAACGCACCACCGCCATTAAGCTTTGAGTTGTTGTATGAGATAACCGTGGATCGAGACGCCGAACCGAAATTGAGAGTTTGAGTAAGAGCTCAGGTGATTCACAAATTCGGAGAGATTCCAAATCGAACAGATCTGTGGTCATGAGATGAAAGGAGAGTTGGTTCTGGCCGAGAATAGAGAATCTGTGATGGGTTTGCTAGTGTCGATCGAGAAATTGAGAGGTTAAACTGCCGTCGATGAGATGGAAAGGAAAATCAACATAGAGAGATGAGATTGATGATGCTGGTGGATCAATTAGAGACGAATCGAGTATGGATGGGTTCTAGTGCTGTTGGTGGCAATCACTGAACTTAATGAGAAATGGGTTTTGTTAGGAATAAAAGAAGATGAACCAGTGAGCTGGGAAGACTGGAATTGAGAAGAGACGGTGATGCTATGAAGATCGAGTAGCTGGTAAATGAACTGCAATGGGTCTGATGAGTCTATGAAATTGCAAGAGCAGTGGGTGTTGGTAAAGATGCAAATGTGTTACTGCCAGTTAGCTGGTGAAGTTGGAGCTGCTGATGAAGCTGAAATTGAGAGAAATTGAAGAACAGACTTAGAAGAGGAAAGATGGGTTTGTGGTGGTCTGAGGTGCTGATGCTCCTAGCATTCGATTGAGCTGATGCTGCAATGTGCAGCTGAGGGTGGCCGATCCTGGTGTTGATATCATTTGCAGTAGCAGATGAGGCGATGTGAAGCTCTGTTACAGGGAATAATGTTGAATGAGCTAAAGAAATAGATGTATGTGCTAGGACTCTTAACAGGAATGAAGGAAAGAATGGCCCTCGAACTCGGCTACAGGAAATGCCGAGAAAACAAAGCAACTCCGGCTAGGTTCTCTATTCGGCGAGTCGACTCGGTGTCTCGAAATGACCGATCCAATGATGCAAATCCGCCCGAGTAAGATCCAAGAAGCTCCAGAAGACCGACTCAAGCCGACTCACCATCCGGTTTGACCCGATTGACTAACGGTTGACCGGGCGGTTTGACCACTTTGGATCGTTAGTCCTAACGGTGGGTCGCGGAATATTCCGTCGAATATTCCCTCGACGGAATGTAATTTTCCGGTGGCCGGGCGGTGACGTTTTCTAGCGGATTCTCGCCATAATACCCAGTTTTCGGCGAGCCAAAAATTCGTAATTTTCTATGTACTCTCTCATGGGTGTGAAGACTTGGACTAGGAATTGGATGGAGAATTGGGCTCAAATTTGGAAAGAGAAGATGAAGAGTTGAGAAAGGCTTAGATTTGGAAATTGAATTGCTAAAGGAAAAGGATTCTATTCCTTAGAAGATTTGGAGAATATTGAAGCCTATAAATAGAGAAGTTTTATACATCTTTTAGACACCTCTTTACACACACAACACTTGTGTTTTTGCTTGCTTTTCTAATATTCTTCTTCTTAATTATTTGTGTGAACTTGAAAATTCTCCTTTTAATAATTATTTGTGTGAATTTCAAAAGCATGAGTAGCTAATTTTCTTATTGATTGAGGATGAATTCCTAGTTCTTAATATATGATTTGAGTTTTTGTTTCACTATATCTTGAGGTTTTTCACATGATTATCGATTGTTTTTACTAATAGGAATGTTTATTCATTCATGATTGATTGATAGATTGTTTGGAGTGCACGCTAAATTGATTTGTTAATTGATCTAAATCTAGTATAAGTTAGGGAATACGTAATCGTTTCGACACTTTACACAAGTAGAAAACACGAGACCTTTGCGGAGGGATTCCGTGGAGCAATTGTGTGTAGAAACAACGCTAGAAAGTGAACCAAGCGAACCGAGTTTAACTACTAGTACTAAACCTAAATTCATAAATCTTAATGCATTCGGGAATTACATCTTGTAAGCGAACCTCAAGGTGGTTCTTTTGGATAGAATATGATAACTAAGCGGACTTGTTACTCGGTGAAATAAGGGATTTTGGGGCTAGCTAAGCGGACTGCTATCCTACGGTTGGTGATAATCTGTGGTAATAACAAGTAGAAAAGAACATAACTTTTATCATTGTTTTGCAACGAAGAAGGATTCCTTGATCTTGTCTCTCTTATTGATTTCAACTTTAACTTTGAATTGCTTTGTTTATTTTCTTTTGCTTTATACATCCCCCTTTTCGTGACAATTTTGACAACTAGAATCTCTTGCTCCTCGTGGGAACGAACTTGACTACACTATATTACTTGTTAATTAGGTGGAAAAATATTAATTAATTTGTTGTGGTTACGACACGCATCAATAATATCAATGAGCGTATTGATATGCCTTTTGCTAATCCTAATTGGCAGAACGGATTTCACAATGCTTAGGTATATCATTCACCCTACTAAAATTCTGATCATAGGGCCATTATTTTTGATTTAGATCCGAAAAGCAAGTTTAAACCTAGAGCTTTTAGACTTGAGTCTGTTTGGACTGAGGACCCTAAATATGAGGCTATTGTAGAGAAATCTTGGTCTCGCCAAGGTTGTAATTCCGCTAGTAATCACTTCCTTGATAATGTAGCTAAGATTCAGGTTGAATCAAAAAAATGGAACAAACATGTGTTTGGTAACCTGTTTCGTCAAACTGACGATGCCTATGAACAACTTATTTTGAGCCAAACTGAATTTGATAATTGTTCATCTGATGATGCCTTCCCACCATTCCGATTGTTCCACTTTTTTTCCTAAAATTGTCCCAGTTCCGGTTATCCCAACTGTAACAAGGTCGATTTCCACCTCCAAGTAGGGATGGCAATCGGGCAGGTATGGGGCGGGGACCTTGAATCCCATCCCCTACCCCGTTCAAAAAATCAAAACCCATCCCCTACCCGTTCCCCATAAGAATGGGGCGGGGACGGGTATGGGGAATCCCCGTAGGGGATGGGTTTCCCGTGGGTTACCATAACATTAAAATAAATATTTGAAATTTTGTAAATAATACTCCCTCCGTCCCACTATTAGATGACCTAGTTGAAGTTTGCACAATTCTTAAGGCAATGAATGAAATGAGTGTTTTCAAGTATTTTTTACAACTATACCCTTATGGATAATAGTTTGTAAATTTAAGAAATCATTTATCTCTCAAACTATACCATAGATTTTCGTAAATTTTGTACCGTTGAAAATCATTTTAAAACACCTACGTAACGAGTATAAACATGAATATCAAATTATACATATTTCTTATGATACCGATAATCAATCAAAATGGTAGTTTTAGAGATATTCCCTTAACTAGTGAAATAGGTCAACTAATGATGGGACAAGATCTTAGACCAAGTAGGTCATCTAATGGTGGGACGGAGGGAGTAATAATTTAAAAATAATTGTAATGGTGCAAACAATGATACTAACCTAAGCAGTGCATTTTAAAATTTTAAGTTTATAATAACTAAGTAAAACTGAAAATTAAAGGAAACAATGGATCCACAATTAAGTATTATGGTTCCTTTTACTTCTTAGTTCCTCGATATTAACCATCTTCCTCCATGTTAATCATTTCATCATGATCTTCTTCGTTATCTTCCAAAAAAGTTACTCGATCAAATATAATAGGTTATGGTATGGGGCGGGTATGGGGTGGGGACCTTGAATCCCATCCCCACCCCATCCCCGCATCACTACTTTCGGGGATTCCCCGTACCCCGCCCCGTTCCCCATTTATACGGGTAAAACCCTAACCCAAAGGGGAGGATCCCCACGGGGATGGGTTTGGGTGGGGCAAATTGCCATCCCTACCTCCAAGACGCATACAGTGGAAAAGGCTATAATAGTTATCTACTCCTTCCACCAATCGACCAACCACATAGCCTTCACTTTTTGAGTTCCTTTTATTTGTTTATGTTTTTCTATAATTTGTTTAGTATTTCGTGTTTCGAGTGTCTTGTTTGGTTTAGATTAGCAAGTACCGCTAGGACACATCGGCGGCATTATTGAATAAATCATAAAGTTTAAGCGAAAGATACTACTACTGATTTTATAACATGTCCATGTCATGTTAAGTCGGCATCTGTACTTCTCATGCTCCAATCCTGGAGCTACAACCCAATGAGAGCTTAGACTGTTGCGAAATATCTTGACACAAAATAACCGTTGAACCAATAATCACATTTTTTGTATTTATTTTTGAAGTACATTTTTTGTATGTTTTTATAGCTAAAGTTGATTGAGCGATTACTTGCATGATATGCACACATAAAGGCTAAAACCTAATGATGGATTATGGGAGTTTGAGGCCAACGCAAAATGTGGTTAAAAAAAAAAAAAGAATGGATTTCTGAGGTGTTGGAGCAAACTAGTAAAATAATTTATTCAATCTGAAAAGAGCAGGTTTCGTGTTAGTAATTATATTTCTTTTAAGTATAATATTTGGTTCAAACTATTATTTATGAGCACTATCACTCAATAATTAAAAAGAAGGGTGTCGATATACTTGAGAGTATCTTTATAAGTTACTGAAGAAATTTGGTAAAGATTTCAATACAATGGCATCATTCAATTGACGAGTGGCGGTCATGGAGGCGATAACTATTACAAATTCTCATTAATGAAAAATTGATCAGGAATTATAACTTGTGTATGTTGCTGAGCTTTAGAAACACAACATATATTAATGTGAGATTTGAGATTTGAGTTTGTAAAGTCAATTCCTAATTGACGGAAACATCTAGAAGGTGGGTTTTTATTCCCCATATTTGGAAAACCTAAAAATAAAGGAATAAAATTCCTACATTTATTACACATCCCAAACAAGGATCATGAAACAAACACGCTACTAAAGCCTATGCTAGGAGGCCGAGGCTGTTTTCCATGTCAAATTTTTTTGCTGCGCGCCCCGGCGGCCTGGCATGTACATAAAGTGCATTACGGGCCGAAGATTCGACCTTTATATCTTAACACCCTCCCACCTGAAACGACGTCTGCTTTCTTCTCCAATGCACTCTTCCACCACCACCGCCCACCACAACTAATCAAAACAAACTGAAGAACCAAACCCTTAAACTGTAAGAAAAAAAAAATGGAAGCTTGGGTTCCTCTGTTTGACATCTTTCTCAACTCTCCATCACCAGAATTTGACGCATCTCTCTGGTTTTCATCAAATTCTTTAAACAATTCCACCACAACTACATCAACTAATTCCTTTCTGAAGCTTCTCTCTAAACCAATTGACACCATTTCCACAAACCCATCTTCTTCTATTCGATCGAAAAGGTAACAAAATTGATGAACCCCCATTTCTAATTTCTCATTAATTTTTCAGTTTTGGACAGATTTATGTATATACAGACTCTTCCGGATGCAGTACAGTCTCGGATACTATCATTTCTGACTACTGAGAGTAAGAGATTTTGTAAGAGGGAATTATGTTTACTTGCTGAGAATGTATTGAATGGTAGTGAAAATGTTGATTTTTGGGTCAAGAAATCTGCTCATAACTTGCTTGATAAAATGTCTGACTCGGGTTTTCTTCGATTTTCTTCGTTGAATTTGAATGGATTTGAAGAGGAGGATGAGGAGTTTTTTTCTTTGCCCAGTTGTCTTCAGAGTAGTAGTAATAGTAAGAGTTCTGTTCTTCCATGGCTTCCTCTAACATTTGATGAGTTGAGAGAAAGTGCTTCGGGGAGTTGTATTGCAGATGAGAGTCCAGATGAAGCAATGGAAGTTGAAGAATTATGTGAAGTGGATAAACAAGATGAAGTTTTGAATCAAGTGGATGTTTCTATTGATTCTGAAGTTCAAACAAAAGCGGGTTCTTTGAAAATGAAACTCTTAGATTTTGAATCTGCAAAAGTAACTGTGAGTTTAGCTGATGAAATTCGTCAACTTTGTTTTGGGGAAGATGGAAAAGAGGTTAGAAATTCCTTTGCGGTTTTGGGTTTGATTGAACCTTGGGAAGTTGATGATGAAACTGCTTCAATTCTGATAACGAATCTATTGGGTGTAAATGCTAATGAAAGTGAATTTTCATGGGGCAAGGTTCTGTGTTCAATTATCTTACCAAAATTGTTGGTTCTTGATGGCCCTGCTTCAAGAGTGTTAGTAACCACAACAATTGAGTCTTGCAAACCACGGCAGAAGGCTGCTGTGGATGCACTTTTGTTTCCTTTGATTCTTCGCAAGGAAGGGCTTAATACTCATATATGTGATGTCATGTCAAGGATCATCAAGGAATGTCTGCATCCAGCTCATGTGTCTTCCTTCTGCCAGAGGTTACTTTGTGGAGAAGAACAATCGAGGAAATTTATCTGTCTTCCCTGCCATCAGCATCTGGTTTCTGATAAATTGGTATGGACTGAACCACTATTTACATTGTTTCAAAACATCTTGAATCAGAATATTCCATTAACTCAGGATTCAATTGAGCATCTTGTTTCTGTTGTTCAAGAATTAGCTGGTAAGTATTCAAAATCACTGAAGTTCAGTATTTTTTTTTCACGTTTAGTTACCAAATGTCATTCTTTCCTTGAGCATCATAAGCTTATTTTGATTCCAACAGTTTGCTGACTAATACTTTCATGACTAAATCTATATTATCCAAATTGAATAGTTGCGATGCTGTAAAATCTGTTTGTTTGTTGGGATTGAAAACTTAACCTCTGTCTACTCTGAACAAGTGCTGACCAGTTGTACAGTTTCACTTAGAAACAGATATTATTTAGATTAACGTTTATACATTGAGTGCATATCATTGTTGTTTACCTTAGATTCTCCTACTTTTTATAAATACTGTATATTTAGTATGTGCTTATCATTATGTATAACACTTAACAAGTTTAGATAACCATGTCGATGAGATAATTAGCTAATTTTCTATAAATGGTGACATAATTCAAATATGATCTGACCAGATAATATATCACTTAAACAGTTTCATACTGATAGAACAGTAGAAAGAACTTAAGGTAAGACCTCATAATACCCTCACAAGCACACAATAGACGTAGTAAGTAATGGAATTTATTACAATGATCGTTAGCCCATTAAGCGGGAAGACTGCACTGTCCAGATGTCATCTTCTTCATGGTCTCAAATCTGGGTCCTTTCTCTGAGAACTTGGTGGTGAATAAACCTTGAGATAATCTTGGAAACGGAATTGATTAGGATATAGAAGCTCTGAAGCTGGAGAGATTAGGGCATCCGGAGCAGGATTATAGAACGTAGCTATAGAAAGCCTACTCCCATTCTTATCAGCCAAAACACGATGCAGAGTACTTTTTGTATTTACCATTACTTAGCACCTCGATCTGATCACCCGTGTTAACAAAAATGGTGTTATTCTTAGAAGACAGGTATTTCCACCCATTTCCCATCCTTTAGGAATTCAAGACCTGGGACTTGGTCATCTTGGAGCAAGAGAATGATTCCACCTGCATCGGTGTGTGCCCTGAGTCCAGTTACTAGCTCAGGTCGATCGCACTGAGGGTACTTAGAAACCTTTTTGTTCCGACTGAAGGACCTGCAGTTGCTGAAAATGCCTTCTTCATGTAGTCTTTCTCCAAACTTAGGTTTTCACAGATGAGCTCTGGAAAGTTTCTCGGCTAACTTGATGACCTGATTAATGTACTCATCCATTACCTTTCTGGTAAACTCTACACCACTAATTAGTAAACACACAAACACAATTGCAGATAATGAGTGCTTTACTGGAAAATAGCGTGAATTCTGTTAAATCACCCGAGTTCATCTGACAGGTTTATTGACTCGTCGAACTTAGCTTTTGGTCGATGCCAGATGAAATAACTGCTTTCCCAGTCGGAGTCCACAGCTGTGGCATCTCGACTCTCTAACCCTTTTGCCATTTCTGATTCATAGAACCTTCTTTTCATGCATTCCTCATAGTGCAAGTTTACCAACTTTATCACTTTATCCATCAGCTCTACATTGATTCCATGGTTGGTCACCTGCAAATATCACAGAATCCAGATTGTTAGTATTATAATTTATAAGCTTCATAACCAATATCTATTGTAGATTTACAGTAAGTACATATCAGGAGCAGGCTTCATAAAAGATTCAAAAAGCTGCATAACAGAGTACAAATACTAGCATTGTGATCTTGATGTAGTTGTTTGGGATCAGAGCTTCTAATCCATTAAATAACCATAATTGCTGTCCTTTTGAAGTGTACATCTGAAGTTATATAAAGTTTCACATGGTATAATGCAGCTTTTCAGAATTTATACTAGCAGTAGCAGGTTATTGAAAGAAATATGTTATTGAAAGAAATTCTAATTCATCCAAACCTGAAAGAAACCCCAATTTTCACAAGCTTGGTGAAGGAGCTCCATTGTTTCACTCTTCAAGTTGTCACTGAGACCTTCAAGATCTATTACAGGAATCTCCATGACTATCTTTAAACTTTGTTGAATTAAAGAGTGTCCAGACAGAGCTCGAAGGAGTAAGGAAACCAACTTCAGTTTTCTGTGGGCAATCGTTAGTGTTTTCAAAACATCTTTTTGAATTTGTGTTTACTGTTTGTGATAGAAAAGTAGAGGGACAGCATAATCAGACACTGCTTACCAGCATGTGTTTTTGGGTATAAAACCTGTAGATGGAAAGCA
>JAJJWW010015689.1:0-324675 GCA_023531295.1 Papaver armeniacum
TTAGTGTACATGCGCATAGATCCATCTTGCTTGCTCAAGTGCACCTGCAAAGTTACGAATAATTAGTCCCAATCATGTGTGATTTTCATATAATACAATTTTAGACGATGCATCACAACATATAAAGTGAAGGTTAGGAGGTATCCATGCAGTTTGAGTTATAGGATTCTGATTATTCTTATCACTCATATGTTGATTTTTTTTCTTCATTTCTGATCATGTCATACTGTTGAGGTAATTGTATACTGCGAATAACTTCTACTGGATTTGGCTTTAATCCTTGAAACATAGTTTTGTTTTCCTTGCTTTCCATATCTCTCAACCTACATCATCCATTTTAACTAACCAGTCTTCATCGAGTTCACTAAAAGAATTCTTAAACCAACTCATTATCTATTTATCAACAGAGGTGGCAGTTGTTTACATGCTTCGTCTTGCACCAGGGATGGAGGTCCAAATAGCTTTTGCAAAAGGACAATCCCATAAGGTATGCTTAGTAGTTTCAGCATTTTTATCCTCCATAATGTGTATCTCGATTCATACATTCACTGGATGACATGTTGTCATTAATGCACTTCCATAGGAATGTTTTGACTCTTGGCAAAGTATTCAAACCCCATAGATCTTTCCAAAACTTTGCAATTTCAGCATTAAAGTTATTGGAGATGTCGTTCTTGATAGCCACTAGTTTGTGGTTGCCGACTTTACAGTGAATTTACCATGTCGAGTAAGTGTACAGATCAGTCTATCTTGAGAACATGCTGGTATTCTCATTTTAAGAATCTTGTTAGCATCTTCAGTTGAGAAAAGTTGTGGAATGATTGAGACCTTCCAAGTTTTTATATTTGGATCAATAAGATCAGCCACAGTGCTATAATTAACAGACATATCAAAGTCTGTAATTGGAACTGAAGGTATTTGCATGCCTGTGATCCAGTTATTTGTCCATGTGAGTATACTTTTGCCATCCCCTAAAAACCAAAAACCATACTGCGAACAAATTGATCTTCACTGTAGATACTTTGTCATGCCCAGGTTGAACTCTTATTTTTTGATGCATGAAGAAGTGATGTATCTGGAAAATGTCGCTCTTTTAATGCCTTTGCCTATAACTGTTATGAGTTGTTACATAATTGCCAAACCGCTTTAGCCAGCAAGGCTTGGTTGAAACATTATAAATCTCGGAAACCCATTCCTCCGAGAGACTTGTAGTTGTTGACTTTTGTCCATGTAGATAAACTCCTTTTTCATCATGTTTTTTCCACCAAAATCTCCTCTGGAATTTATCCATTTCTTTGATTGTTATCTTTGGAATTAAAAAAAAAAAAAAAAACATTTGATATGATGGCATTACATTCAGAATATGTTTCACCATATCTGGTCTTCCCGATATTGTATCAAAACTTACCATTCCATTTTAGCATCCTTGTCTTCATACCCTCCACTAGATTTGAGAAAGATGTAGTAATGCGTCTATTGAGAAATAGTTGATGGTGGATTTTTGACAAGGGAGAAAATTTTAATATTGCCTCTGCCCAGCTGCAGAAACATGAAATGAAATATGCATAAATTCCTGACCCGGCATCAGAATTATAAATTCGTACTTCTACATTATATTTCGCAATAAAATTGAGAATGCGTATCCATCAAATAGTTATATTGGCCTTGAATATGCCTGTAAGATTTTAGAGCTTCACTAGGTTGAACTTTCATTATTTAATGCACGGCCATACGAATTGTCATGTATTAATCAGTGTATACTGATAATACAATTATAAATATTCAGAAAGAGCTACTATGTCATTTTCAATAAAAGTACTCTTAGAAGCATACTATTTAGTATGAAATTACATTGAACATCACTTCGAGCCGCAGAACTTCCATGGCTGAATTCCTTGAATATTTTCTATATGATCCAAACAAAGTGCCAACGCCGACTACACTTGGCCTTGGCCAAGCTTCCAGGCCAAATAGACAAGATAAATTGCCAAATTAACATGGCTAACGTGGGACGCGTCCCATAGCCAGGCCAACATGGACAGCATCCCAGGCCAACATGGCCAACGTCTCATAGCCAGCCCAACATGGCCAACGTCCCGGGACAACATGGGTCGTGTCGCATAGCCAGCCAACATGGCCAGCATCCCAGGATAACATGGCCAACGTCCCATGGTCATGATAACTTGGTAGGCGTTCCAAGCCACCAACTTGGTCGTCCCTCGCCACGACTTAGCTAGCTATCAACTTGGTAGCACCCCGCTCCACGACTTGGCCAGCTATCAACTTGGACGTCTTACGATAAACTTCTTATTATTCTCACGAACTTTGGATCTGAGTTGTCTATTCAAGCTATGTCACTTAGATAAGGTCAGGCTAGCCTAGGTTGAATACTTAGTCAAAATACATTATGACTATAACCTAGTCAAGACAAGAGACAGTTCATGACTTTACTAATTCCTATGATAAATCAAAACATGTTATGTGCGGAGATTTCATGGGGTATTGGTCTGGTGGTTTACATCAACATGCGGCGTGGAAACACCTCATGGTGAGAAAGTAACAAGTATTGATGACGGTTAAGAGTATCTAAGGAGTAATAGAGTGATGGGATACTGGTTTACAAGCTTCTGAAACTTCCATAGGATGATGGGCGTAGCTTTATAATTATATCCACTATCTCTACAAAAGGGTGGGTCTTAGATCTAATTCGGTCATTAACCTCAATTCAGGTCCAGCAACCAATATCAACTCTAGTAACACCCACAGGAGAACTACATAGATCATTCTTCGTAATGCTTTCACCGAAACACTAAAAATCCTTTTTCAGGTCGTGCTATTGGAGGCGCCATACATATTCAAATATCACCAAGTCTCTAAGATCTGATGAAGAGACCCTTGCTGAAACATAAATAAATGTGCCTATCACAAATAAGTTTATACTCGCTCCTCTGAATAATCGGATGGAGCAACCACCTCTAGCGCAACATAAATACCAAATGGAGCAAACCAGTATCGCCTCGAATTTATTGTTGATGCTAACACCTCAAGAGCTCATGTCCAAGGATATGTAGAAGTTCACTTCGTCCTAGATCTAGTACCAAGAAATATTCATCGACAAAATTTGGTGCAAATATGGAAAGGCCTCTGCAAACTTGTGGAAAAAAAGTTTAATCTTCGTTACACTAGCACCAGCCTCCCCATCTACTTGAGATCCAAATGATTTTATACTAACGATATACCTCTCTCATACCATATTAGTGCATACGGAGAGTCTCTATGACTCTTTGAGATGACCAATCAATCAACAAAAACTGCTTCTACAAAGAAAAACAGATATTTTCATCAGTAACCAAGTTGATATGGCAAATGCTCGGAAAGAGGTCATCACCTTTCTCAAGACAATCACGGAGATATCGAATACAGAGCGAAGCCATCACTAGACGAAGCGGACTAACACTCCTAACACAGGATGTCCAATGTTCTTCGTGTTCTTCAGTTCTGCACCAGCAGAATACTTTCATGTAACTCTTCTTTCTCCATTCTGCAACCTCCTAACTACCCCTAATTACTCGATAACCCTCTGCTCGACCTCCCAGAAGCCTATATATACATAACAGGGTCGATAAATCTCGACAAAATCTCTATTTCTCCTCCTCAGCAAGTTACGGATAATTTTTTTTCTGCTAAAAGATTCGCAGATTTTATTTCTTCTTTTTCTCTTCAGGCGTCTTGTATGGATGTAAATAGGATGATCTAGTGTCCATAAGTTAAACTCTCCATTAATCTCCCAACTTTCCAAATATACCACCCGAAATAACCACCTCCTCTGTTTTATTTCAGTCTGTGTAAACTTCCTTTATTGATAAATCTGAGACGTCTATCAGCCCTGTATTACCGAAACTAGCTCAGCCCGATCCAAACCCATGAAACAATCCATGAAGAACTCGTCGGAATCTCTTACAAACTTTATGCAGGTGACTCATAACTTCTCTTCGCCTGTTTTGCTGAGAGCCGATGATCAAGCCCAAGTTTTCCTAATCCAACACGCATATCAAGCCTATTTACTCAATTCAAGTCCATCCCAGTCGATCTTGGTGATTGAATCTCATTAATTATGCTCCAAAACTCAAACCCTAAATTTATCCGTGAAGAATACATTTTCCCTCCAATTTTGTTTTTAATTTGTTTGGCTCAATTCAACAATCTAGCCAATTTAGATCCCACCAAACAACCATATCAGGGATGTCTAGGCTTAAGGAAGATACCCATTCAATTTCAGCGCTTTAATCTCAGTATAACATCATCAGTTCTCAAACCCTAATTTGTTCCTCTTTTTCCCGCCAAAATTCGAAATTCAAATAAAGAAGATAACTGCCCATTACTGTCATGATATTACAGAACTGCGATTCACCTCTTGTGAAGATACAAATTTCTTATGATTCCGATACCGGTCAGAGATACATAATTTTCCGATGTGATTTTTACAAAGATGACCTTCGACAAAAATCTACCATAAACACCAGGGAGAATCCAAATTTGATTAAGTGAAAATTACAAGATCATCGATACTGACAAGCCAACAAGGGTGGTCATGATAAATGACTTAAAGTTGTCAAGGCTTAAGCACTCCACCACTCCTGACAAAGTTTTCAAGGATTAAGATCTTCATCACCCCGAGAAATGTTTTCATGTTTTTATGCAATATTCGATTCATTAATTCAAGGAAGTGTTATTTCTTGTTTTAGAATATCCATTGCGAACTATCCATCAAAAATTCGTACTTACTCAAAAAACCCGAAATGAAACCACAAAAATCAAGTATCTCAAAGATGTATCAAACTTTCACACAACTACTACTTTGAAGACTAGTTCAGCACCATCAGCATTTGCTCTCTCCACCTGTACAAGGGCTTCAGTTGCAAGCCGCAGCTCTCGGGTTAGTCTTTCAATATTATCTCTAGCCTTAGTAACCGCTTCTAAGCTTTAAGACGCGTCTGCTTCTTTCAAAGTTTTCCAGAATGACTCTCATATGACGACGAATCCATATAACACCAATCCTAGTCACCTCAGCTTCTTCCAAGAGTTGGATTCTATCAAACTTGAAGTCAACTCAATGTTCAGATACTTAATTGGCACAGTTTTCCTCGCATTGGCATCCTATGCAGCAGCACCACTTGGAACGTCATCTTTAAAAACCGCATCTATAGAATCACATGAATCATACTTGGGGAATGAAGGTTTACACGAGATCCCCTCACTGTCAAGAACACCTCCCATGGTTAACCAAAGAGTCATAACCTTGACGAGGCCCTGTACTCTCCAAGGGAACATCACAAGGATATAATCAACTCTCTATCTGGTAGGCGCCTACAACATTGTAAAATGCTGAGATGCATCCCAATCCTATTCCAGAGAACATAACTTCAACAACTAAAGAGAAGTGCGACTGGGGACTGCTCACCGCGGACCATCCCCTACAAAAATCAAAGATTCAGGAGATAACCCAAGAGACGTTTTTGGAAACATATTACTTAAAGACACCCAGACCACCACATTAACAACAAGACCTCCCACTCACATCATCCTGAAAACGTAACACCCACATCTCATTTGGTTTACCTTCACCTCTTCTGTAACAGAGCCTTATCTGTCACAAAATTATAAATGTTTGAATACCTAATCAAAACCTAAAGTAGACACTTGGAGAAGATACAATATTATCCATGTTTTTTTCGCACGTCCCATGCCACGACCTGGCTAGCTATCAAGTTGGTCGTGAACCGCGCCACGACTTGGTTAGCTACGAACTTGGTCGTGCTCCGTGCTCAACTTGACTAGCTATCAACTTGGTCGTGCCCCGCGCCACGACTTGAGTAGATATCAACTTAGCCGTCTTAGTCAAGACAAGAGACAGTTCATGACTTTACTAATTCTTAAGAGAAATCAAAACATGTTACGGGGGGGATTTCATGGGGTATTGGTATGGTGGTTTATAGCAACATGCGGTGTGGAAACACCCCGTGATGAGGAAGTAACAAGTAATTGTGATGGTTAAGAGCGGTTAAGGAGTGATGGAGTAATGGGTTATAAGTTTTTGGAAACTTCCCTAGGATAATGGGCGTATCTTTACCATTATCTCCACTATCTTCACTTCTCCATCTCTTCACAACCTCCACTACTTACGAGGAAACAATGTATTCTCCTTTACAACTATAAACAGACTCCTTTGTTTATTCAACATAACAGAACAAGCTTATACTCTCAAGCTCTGCTTCTTCCATATTTCGACACACACACACACACACACACAATTCATCACCATTGTGATTCCTCAACTTTATTTGCTTTCCCTCCCCTAAGATCAAACCATCTTCTATCCTCGTAACCTAAAAAACATGAACGACCATTATCTTGGCTTAGGCTCATTTGTAAGATTTTGATCCTCGAACCGAAAGAAAGTACTTCAACAGTATATTATTTTACCTATAAGTAATTTTTGGGTATTAACAAGTGGTATCCCAAGATACTTCTCGTCTGGGGATGTCTTTTTCATCTTTAGTCTTCGAAGTAATAAGATTTAGCGATGTCTTGAATTTATATGTGATCGCTGTCGTATGCGTCAAAAATACTTTCACTTTCCTAAAGTATATGATAAGAAAGAGTTCGTTTCCACAGAGAGGCAATTGTAGTTATTATGTATTCAATTTCTTAAAGTAACCAATTGAGGGGATTTCTAATTTTAAGCAAACAATAGAAATAAATAAAAAACAAAGTAATTGGAGAAAGTATTCAATGAGAGAAAGATATTGGTCAAGGAATTCATCTTCAATCTTAATCATGTGCTTGTATATGTGATTAGAATTACAATTTAATCTCTTTCACTATCAAAAGCCTAGAGAATCAAGATAGAAAGATAATCTATTAATTTCCTAAGTTCATCAACACACACATTAGAGCTGCGTATGTGAATTCTACCTAAATAATAACCTAACGCCTTGCGCTAATTAAGTTCAATTCCTAGGAGCATTAAGTTTCAGAAATATGCTAATCAATGCAATTGTCATACATTGCGCATAACAATTCGGACAATGGTCAAACTCTACATATGATTACGAGAGTGTATCACTACAAACCATAAACATATTATGCTACTTGTATACAGGGTTATCGCTCGATGAAAAACCCTAAAATAGCTATGGACAAGGATGCAAGTTCAATTAATTGGCCACTTAACAAACCAAACATCTTAGTCCTATCACAATACATCAATCATGTGATCATAAAAACAGTAGAGATGTGATCGATAATCAAGAGAGAAAACTAATACATAACACAAGCACAAGTTGTAGAAATAGGACTACATCCTTAACCAATAATATTAAATTAGATACTCATAATGGAGTTTATGAAAATCCAAGTAGAGAAGATATTGAATACAAACTACAGTTGCAGAAGATATGTAGCCACTGCTGCTGTTGCAATAATAATCAACTCCTTAAGCTTCGTTTTCTTTCAGAATTTGGGTCGAACCTGCTCTGCATCAAAACGAGGGTGAGGAGGTCCCTTTGGGTTGCGATTTTGACCCCTATTTATAGTATTTCGACCCTGAGAATTCGAATCTGATAATCATCCAATAATTCTAAACCGACCTAAACCCTAATATCGTATCAATCCACCACCGTTCATCTTGAAAATCGACGGCAAAAGCACTAGTCGGTGGCTGTTTTCTAGCTACTGAAACTTATCTAAACTCTGAATTCTAGCTCAAGTTATCCATTTCAACACCAACCTAACCTCCACAACCGCGTACCAATGATTCTACTTTATCTTTGACGCGGAAATCTTCTCTTAAATCGTCTACAGAGTCCACAAAATTCACGACAATAAAAAGCTAGATTATCCGAGTCTATCCTCAGTTATGTATCTTGTTTGACTTCGAAAACCCATTCTTTGTTACTTTAATCGAACCCAACAAAGATCGCAGACTCGTACCACATCCGTCTCTGTATCTAACTCGACTCACTTGTGCAACTAACTCCTAACTCGAGCCATCTTTGTCGCTGCCAAGAATACGCAGCTGCAGCCTCTTCTTCATCACCGATAATGTGACCAACAAATCATCACGAGACCCCCAGGCATCAACACATCTGCCTTCTCATCTTATTTTGTAAACCACAACTCTTCAATGGCAACATCACTACTACCTGTTTTATAAGCCACAGCAGACTCGAACTCCTTCATTCTCTGTACTGTTGAGCTCCATACTCATCACCATCGTGACAATCTTTGATCTTCAATGGCAGCAACAACTCTCGTTCTCGTCCTAACTGATCTTCTTTATCAATCTATTTAATCTTCACCATTGCTAATGACAAATGCACGTTCTTCTCTCCCTGTTCATCAGTCCGTGAATCCACAAATCAACTCCATAGCTTCTCCGACTTCTCATTCACCCACGTAAACAATTCCTTTCCTTCCTTTCCTCTCTACTGCGTCGTTACGGTTTAGCTCCATCGGCTACCAGCAGCATGCGATGTTTCGTTGCCAATCTCCCTTGTTGTTATTATCGAAACAACCTGCAGTATCTTCTTTCACGGCAACATCATGCCATCACCATCACTTCCAACAGCAGACTTCGTCATCGTTGCTGTAGTGATCATCATGTGATCAATCAATGGCAGCCAACTCCAATATCCACTTCCATCTTTGTCCATAGCTTCAAACTTCATATTTTCATCGAGCAACATTATCCATGCAGAAGAACAGCACGCGGGTGTTTTTTTACCATTTTGAATTTCAGCCTCCCCCTTTGTAAACTACCTGACTGTATTTAGAAGTTCTTTTGTAACATGGTTGACCCTTAGCAGAGTGGATGCCCTGTAACGAACGATGGGTGGCCATAGCATTCACTACTAAAATGACCATCTTGCCCTTTTCTTTCGGATTCTCATTTTGCTCATAACTTCTTCATACGAGCTCAGAATGACTCTGTTCTTTCGCCATTAGCTTCGTCTTTTCGTCCTCTTCAATATGAAAAGTAGAAATCTTGTACTTGAATGAGTTCCATTTGGTCTTTGGCCATTCTCCACTTGTAGCTAGCTTCTTTTATTGCACAATTAAGTGCCAATTCACTTTTTTTGGATGATTCACCTAATAAAACATAAATAAGAGAAAACAAGCGTAATATACAGTAATTTGCAAGAAATCCAACAAATACTAGCATAGAATTGACACCAAATATATGTGAAATATGCACTTATCAAATTCCCACACACTTGCCTTTTGCTAGTCCTCGAGCAAACTAAACTAAACTATAACAACTCCTTGTCGTCGAGGATACGGTCATACTTAGCACGTATAATAAGCCTTTAAACCCCTAGGTGTCCCTAGTGGACGAGTTATAGTCTCGTGAGGGTTTACTAGAGATATACCCACCAAAACCTACTTTACCAACTTACTAGTTCTCCGAATTGATAACATCCAACGCGCTAAGAAGACATAGAGATTCTGCACACTAGTCATAAGAAGTTAGACACATATATATGAACACAATCTCATCCTTAAAAGTTGAGAGAGAAATAACCATCCCTTATCGAAAGAAATTCGGGTTCGGAGTGATCAAAAGTCTCGACTCTGCCTCACAAGAAAGGGTTTTATGAAGTTGCTCTCAATAATAAATAGCTTTTTATGGGTCACACATGTGTCCAGGTAGGAATTAAGAGAGAATCCTGCGACACCTTGAATGGTAGAAAGGCAAAAACCCTCCGAATTGTTTTGAAAACCCACATCTTTTATTCATTTTGAAAACCCATTTTTCTGACGATCTCTAAGAAAGGAAATCAACCACTTAACGAAGGTGGGAATATGCTTACTTACCTCGTTATCCGTTAGACGTGCATCTAGCACCACTCTCACAAAGATCCATAGAAACGTCTTCGGTCTTCAATCGGTGTCTTCATCTTCGTCTTCGGTCTTCAACTCTTGATGATAACTCTTGAACTTCGTAGAATCTTGACAATGTAACTCTTTTCCTCTGATTCCTTGTTGCTTGAAACTTCATTGTAGATATTCCTTCTTCCATTGGCTTTATTGAAAAATACAAAACTAAAAACGAAGTATACAAACCCAAAATATGATACAATGATTTTTTTTTCTTTTTTTACATTATTTTTTTTTTCTGTTTTTTTTTCTTTTTATTATTTTTTTTTAATATGAGACAAGAAAAATAAAACAAATACAAAATGAAAACAAAACGAAACAAAACAATAAAACTAGTAATGAAACTAAAGAAATTTTCTCTTGTCTTTTTTTTTTTTTTTTTTTTTTTGAGACAAGAGAAAATAAAATAAAAATGTAAGTACAAAGGCCATGGTGTAAGTACTTTACCGCTTGATTCTTCACAACTTGTATGTATTGATATCATAAACTTCTCGAACTCTCATCTTGATAATCTTCGCTCTTATACAATAGTCTTCAACTTGTCAAAATTCTGCTCCTTATCTTGTTGCTTTACTTGAATCAAATCTGCTCATTTTGCATGGAAGTTGCTTGTAAACCTTGAACGTCTTCAACTTTCCTTCGAATTCGTGATGCTCCTCTTGTTGATGATGATGGTGTTTCTATGGACATGTTGGTGTAGAGAGATAAAGTGGATGGTGCAAACTGCGAACAAGATTACAAGTGGTATGTAAGTTAGCAATTCGATGTCACCATCATGATTGACAAAATAGCACTCAAGAGATCAAAATAGTGCTTCTATTGGTGGGAGGTTGGGTAGCTCACCATTCTACCCGGAGTTTACATACGGTGACACACACTCTAAAAGCACATATTTAGACAGGTATAAAGAATTGAAGGTCGGTGCCTCACATTATGTAACATGGGTAGTCTCCACTATAGGGGACCACTACTCTAATACCGAATTCAGTCTGCACCTTATTTGCCACTGGCATGGTTAAATCCAACTTTAACTCTCATACAATTAAGAAACCCGATCATGTTCTGTCATCTCTAAGTTCAGTCACTCTTATGAGATTCTCGATGTAATCTTAGCGACATGTATACTATGTGACTCTAAACTAACTACAAGTTGGAGTTTTTTATTCACTATTTTACACAAAGTTGAAAATTTTATGAAAAATTTACAATGCAAATGCTTAACCACTCCCCCACACTTAAACTTTACATTGTCCTCAATGTAATTGAATCGTCCAAAGAAAGTCAAGGTGGGAAATACTTATAATGTAACAAGAAATCAGAAAAAGTAAAAACATGACAAGAAAATAAAATAAAAGATAAGAGATACAAAACCTATGGGTTGCCTCCCATTTAGCGCTTGGTTTAAAGTCGTCAGCCCGACTATCTCCTTGTTTTCTATGACTCCTCCGAGAGGAGTACTTCCACAAGATTAACTCCTTCCACGACATCCGAAGAGAAGTTCTCATAATATGGTTTCAACCGGTGCCCATTTACTTTAAGTTCATTACCTGTAGCTAAACTACGAATTTCCACTGCACCATGAGAAAACACATTAGTCACAATAAAAGGTCCAATCCAACGTGACCTTAATTTACCCGGAAATAATTGCAAGCGAGAATTGAACAAAAGCACTTTCTGCCCAATGCAAAATTGTTTCTTTGTAATCATATTATCATGAAATGCTTTCGTCTTTTCCTTGTAAATCCGTGAGCTTTCAAATGCATCATTGCGAATTTCTTCTAACTCTTGGAGTTGTAACTTCCTTTTCCTTCCAGCACCATCCAACTCCATATTGCATTGCTTAATAGCCCAAAACGCCTTATGCTCAATTTCAACGGGTAAGTGACAAGGTTTACCGTAAACAAGCCTAAAGGGAGACATCCCAATAGGTGTCTTGTATGCGGTTCTATATGCCCACAAAGCATCATTGAGTCGCATACTCCAATCTTTCCTTGTTGGATTAACCGTCTTTTCAAGAATGGATTTCACCTCTCGGTTGGAAACCTCGGCTTGTCCATTTGTTTGTGGATGGTAAGGTGTTGCAATCCTATGCGACACATTGTACTTCCTTAACAAAGTTTGCAAGAACCTGTTTTTGAAGTGTGAACCTCCATCGCTAATTATAGCCCTTGGAATGCCAAACCTTGCAAATATATTAGCTTGCACAAAATCTGAAAAAACTTTAGAATCATTAGTTGGGGTGGCCTTAGCTTCCACCCATTTCGAGACATAATCCACAAACAAGCAAGATATAATAATTCCCACTAGAATTGACAAAAGGGCCCATAAAATCAATTCCCCATACATCAAAAACCTCAACAAATTGAATAATAGTTTGTGGCATTTGATTTCGAGCACCTAGATTGCCTGTTCTTTGGCACATATCACATGTGGTACAAAATACATGTGCATCCTTAAACAAAGTCGGCCAAAAGAAACCACATTCTAGTACTTTGAGAGCGGTTCTCTTGCTCCCAAAGTGTCCTCCACAAGCATATGAGTGGCAAAAAGACAAGATAAAATTAAATTCAAATTCGGGAACACACCTACGTATGACTTGGTCACTACAA
Organism: Papaver armeniacum; assembly: GCA_023531295.1. Lineage (NCBI taxonomy): Eukaryota > Viridiplantae > Streptophyta > Magnoliopsida > Ranunculales > Papaveraceae > Papaver > Papaver armeniacum. Next base: position 12,549 of record JAJJWW010015689.1, read on the forward strand.
TGTTTCCATAAGTATGGATCATCCCATATGTATTGATTCCCTAACTTCTTAAGTTTGTCCATCTCAGCACGAGACAAGTTCTTTGGGATTTGTTTAGAAACTAAGTAATTAACAATATCAGCGTACCATGGTTCTCCAAAGGCAATTGAGAATAGTTGCTCATCCGGGAAACTTTCACGCAACGGGATAGTTTCCTTGTCCACAGCAAGACGGCTCAAGTGATCCGCAACGGTTTTCTCAATTCCTTTCTTGTCTTTGATCTCAATATCAAACTCTTGCAAGAGTAATATCCATCGTATGAGCCTCGGTTTCGCCTCTTTCTTTGTAAGCAAGTACTTAAGCGCTGCATGATCAGAAAAGACAACAACTTTTGTACCAATTAGATAAGAGCGAAACTTTTCTAAAGCAAAAACAATGGCTAATAACTCTTTTTCAGTGGTCGTGTAGTTTTGTTGGGCCTCATTTAATGTTCTAGAAGCATAATAAATGGCATGAGGTATCTTCCCCACACGCTGCCCAAGCAACGCACCAACCGCATAATCACTAGCATCACACATAAGCTCAAAAGGCTTGATCCAATCCGGTGGTTTAATGATAAGGGCTGAAATCAAAAGTTCTTTCAAACGATTGAATGCCGCCACACACTTTTCATCAAAGTTAAAAACCACATCTTTTTGTAATAAGTTACAAAGTGGTGATGCTATCTTGGAAAAGTCCTTGATGAATCTACGATAAAAACCTGCATGACCAAGAAAAGAGCATATCTCCCTCACCGTAGTGGGAGGGGTTAAAGCACGAATAAGGTCTATCTTAGATTTATCGACTTCCAAGCCTTTAGAAGATATTATATGGCCTAAAACTATGCCATGAGTTACCATGAAATGGCACTTCTCCCAATTTAGCACAAGATTTGTTTCAACACATCGTTCAAGGATTAGAGACAAGTTGTTCAAGCAAAGGTCAAATGAATCACCAAAGACACTAAAATCGTCCATGAACACTTCGATTATGTTTTCAACATATTCTGAGAATATACTTACCATACACATTTGAAAGGTAGCTGGAGCATTGCATAAGCCAAAAGGCATCCTTCTATAAGCAAAAGTACCAAACGGACAAGTAAAAGTGGTTTTCTCTTGATCCTCCGACGCTATCACAATTTGATTGTAACCTGAATAGCCATCAAGGAAGCAATAATAAGAGTGTCCAGCTAAACATTCAAGCATTTGATCAATAAATGGTAAAGGAAAGTGATCTTTTTGAGTAGTGGCATTCAATTTTCTGTAATCTATACAAACCCTCCAACCGGTTTGCACACGAGTTGGGACAAGTTCATTCTTATCATTTTCCACCACCGTCACACCTGATTTCTTTGGTACTACTTGTACCGGGCTTACCCACTTGCTATCAGATATGGGGTAGATAACACCCACATCCAAAAGCTTGAGTATCTCCTTTTTCACAACTTCTATCATGGGAGGATTCACACGACGTTGCGCTTCCCTTGTAGGCTTTGCATCATCCTCCATACGGATCTTGTGCATACAAACGGCAGGGCTTATACCCTTGATATCGGCGATTGTCCATCCTATGGCCGTCTTGTATGTCCTTAGCACCCTTAGAAGTTTTTGCTCCTGTAATTCATTAAGCTCGTTAGAAACAATCACGGGTAAGTCTTTATTGTCACCCAAGTACAAGTACTTTAATTGACTTGGAAGAGGTTTCAATTCTAAACTTGGAGATTTAACAATAGATGGCACAAGTTTTTCATCATTGCAAGGTAAAGAAGCATATGAAATATTCTTAATTGCTGATTTTTCCGGTAATGAGTCAAGAGAACCAAGGGTTTCTTTAATCTCATCACCATACTCAAAACCATCATCAATGGGTATAGTGAGCACGGTTTCCAAAATATCAACACCATTCAATTCAAACATTCTATAGTTGCGTGTTCTGATCTTACTTCTTATATCGTGATTGAGTATTATCTTTTCTAATATTTGCTTGAGATTTATATCCGAAAGGTAAGATTAAAAGTAGTCACAAACATCTTTGTCTCATCGTTTGTGATTCCACGATATCTTGTTTCGCTACCATACGATTAAGATTATTGTGAGGTGATTGATAATACTAGGCTGTTCTTCGGAATATAAGTCTGGTTTATCAATTGGTTCCTGTGCACCTTGATTTATCAAAAGACGAAATAAAACTCGTAGGTATTTCTGTGGGAGACAAATTTATCTATTTCAATAGACTTTTCTGTGTGAGACAGATTTGTTTATCAAGTCTTCGACTTTGGCTCGTAGCAACTCTTGGTTGTGGGTGAGATCAGCTAAGGGAATCAAGTGCGTAGTATCCTTCTGGGATCAGAGACGTAAGGAGTGCAACTGTACCTTGAATCAGTGTGAGATTGATTAGGGTTCAACTACATTCCAGTCCGAAGATCATTGGTGGTAGGCTAGTGTATGTAGAGGCTTAATACAGTGTGGTGATCAAAGTTGGACTAGGTCCCGGGGTTTTTCTGCATTTGTGGTTTTCCTCGTTAACAAAATTATGGTGTCTGTGTTATTTCTTTTCCGCATTATATTTTGTTATGTAATTGAAATATCACAGGTTGTGCGTTGTATCGATCAATTGGTAAATCCAACCTTTGGTTGTTGATTGAAATTGATTGATCCTTGAACATTGGTCTTTGGTACCATTCAAGTTACTTCTCTTATATTCAATCGGGCTCGCAAATTCTTATTTGCTGATTGCGGATTGAATTGAGAGATAGAGATATAAAACTCTTTGATATATTTTTTTCTAGATTGAGTCTGACTGTCTAGTTGATTCTTTTGAAATTATGTTGGAGTTTGTCTATTCAGATTGCCAAACTAAATATTGGGTGTGGTTGTTGTACCCCCGCTTTATAAATTGGTATCAGAGCAGGCAAACACGTTAAAGACCTTATAAGTATGTGTTTGTATCGATATGAATAGAACAGAAGTGTTATCTCCATAAACGTACCACCAGTCTTCGATAGCTCAAATTACTTATGGTGGAAAATTGTTATGCGTGCCTTTCTTCAAGCGTGTGATTTTCAATCATGGGTTTATGTTGTTAATGGCTATAATCCTATGGTTGTTGCTGATGGCGATGCAACTGTTCCAAAGGATATTGGTGCATATGAACCTGCCGAGATTCTCGCTGCAAAACAAAATTCTGACAGGTTAAATGCTATTATCCATGCCATTACCCCAGATCTTTAGAACCATGTGACTACCTGCACTCGGTCTAAAGATGCTTGGGATATCTTAGAAACCGTATTTGAAGGGAATACCTGTGAAAAGGAAGCTAGGATGCAAAACCTAAATTGTGATTGGGAAAACCTTCGTATGGCAGATGAAGATTCATTTGATGAGTTTAATCACAAAGTGTTTGAAATTGTTAATGTATCTTTTGCGTTGGGTAAGACTATTCCTGAAAAGAACATTGTGATGAAAATTCTCAGATCGATGTCATCCAGATACGATTCTAAGACGCATGCCATCGTTGAGGGAAATAACCTTGATACTCTTTCCAAAAATACTCTTGTTGGAAAGTTAAAATTACTTTATCATGATCAGAATACAGTCAGAACGTCTGCGTTCAATGTTGTGACCATTACAAGTGAAGCTTCTAACTTGTCATGGGCTGATGAGTGTTGTTCTAAGCAATCTGATCTTAACATATCATTGACTACACAAAGGATCAAGGATATTGTGAAAAAAAAACAAAAGATCTGAGAGATTACCTTCTCTCTCTGATGCTATTGATGATTCAGTTCAAGAAGAAATATCTCAGTGTGTCAATGGTATATGTTCAGATTTTCATCCCTCTCGGCAGAAGTCTCCACTAACTCAAATTCTGGTTCGGAATGTGAGTTTGACACTGAGATTTTAGATTTCTTGGATAAAAGTGAAGAAATTCACAAGGAAAATCTTCAACTAAAGGTTTTGTTGGAGAAACTTGAATCATCACTTCAGGTGAAAACTCTTGAGATTGACTGTCTTAATGATGAATTCACCAAAACCATATCTCTGAAAGAAAAAGAGATTAATTCTCTCAAGTGTGACCTGCAAAGGTTGTCAGGAAGTTCCGACAAAATTTCAGCGATGTTATGTGGTCAAAAGGCTTTTGGAAACACAAAAGGTTTAGGGTTCAAAAATAAGACTGTGAGCACAATCAACTCGTTTGTTCCGGCCGGTTCTAGAATAACTGATTTTGTAAGTTGTGATAAACAGGAGTCATCTCTACAAAGCAAAATCTCTTCGGTGTTTTGCTCGTTTTGTGGAATTGAAAGTCATGTTCAAAGTAAGTGTTGGATATTCAAGAAGAACAACAAAATAATTTACAAACTTCAAAATGACATGCAAAGAATGAGTCTGACTATGAAGAAACAACAAATGCCTGAGTACAAGAAGAAGATGACTAAAAGAATCAGATTCAGACGAGGTAAGTCTGTTTACCCAACAAACCTTGATATGTCATCTTGTGACAGAAGAAGTGAACATTGTGTTCACTCCGGTACTATCTAATCGTAGTAATGTAATGAATCATTATTGTTGACTTGGAATAAGGATCACATCAAGGTTACTCAAGGCCTGTAAAATATGTTGGTTATTTTTCATTTATGACTAAATTAAAAGTTATTTTGATCAAATGAATATTTTGTTGTTAAGATAGATAATGGAACTTGAACAGTGAAGACTTTTTCCTAATAAGTCTATTTATGTTCATTTGTGATCGGAATCGTACTTCACTTTTTCTCTTTGAAAGATACAGTCTCATGGAACCTATAACTAGAGGTACTACAAAAAGAGATGCCGTAGAAGCTGTCAATGTGTATCTATGTGAAGGAATCCTGTCCTCAAGGAAGAGAAAGGTGAAGGCTACGGTTAGTGATTCAAGTTCTTCCTATAACTGCCTTTTATCTGTTTGTCATCATGATAATAACTTCAGGGCTATGGTGAAAGATTTCATCAGAAAAAGAAATGATTTAAAATCTCAAATTGTTTCATCTTTAGAAGAAATATCTCACTATGAACAAATGTTGTCTCTAACAAAGAACACACTGCGTGGACTGAAAAGAAAACTTAGTGAATTAACTGATATTTTTGAAGATTTGGAGGAATTGAATGATCCCATTATCAATGGTTTTTTCAATAATGAGAAGGAATTCTCAGTGGAGGTCTTGAGAAAGCTCTACAATGTCTAGGAAACTTCTTATGAGAATTTATTCTTGTGTTTTTAAGAAGGATTACTAGGGTTTGGAATATCCATTATTGTGAGTACACATAGCTATTGCCAACGTTTTTCATCTTGCGATGTTTTTAGATTTATTTATTTAAATTCTAAAGTTGATTTGGAAGATGATTTTTGCATTATTAATCTTTATGGTTTTATATATTGCAAATTATTATGGGATATGTTGTTTACGTCCGTGAACCTTAACTGTCCCATACTTGTTCAAAAGTTATCTCTATTATATGTCGGTTTTGACTACAAAAGTTAAGCCTTTTATGTCATTATGCAAATATTTATGGAAGAAAGGATGAACTTTTGTTTTCAAAGATTAAGTCTATTATATGTCATTGTGCAAATAGTGATGAAAAATATAATGAATCTTTGATTATTCCGCATTATTGGTCCTTTCCTTATCCACATCTTTGTGTACATATTGTGTTGCTCCGTAAGTTCTCTTATGTTGAGCATGGCCAATTGAATTGATCATTTGATTGTGGTTAATTCAATTGAGATTTTTGGATACAAATTCATGTCTCATGAGATTTGTTAATGTCCAAAGAAATCCTTCTTTTCTTGTAAAAGTAAGGTCGCTCTTGTTATTCTTTCGGGAATGACATTTTATGGGGGGGGGTTCTTAATTGAACTTCTGATTAATTGCCAAATCTTTGTGGGGGGTGTGGCTGTGGAATATTGTAGGAGTTATCTTGTATCTTTAAACTCCTTGATGAATACACTAAATTTCGACTATGTGAAATCATCGAAACAAGTTGGTATGTTGTTCTCTTTTGGTCATGAAGTATCTCTATGAAAATTTCATGAGGATCCCACTAGTTTTCGTACCTTTGCCAATTTATATTGACAAAAAGGGGGGAGAATTAATGTGTAGTTCACACTACAAATACATATGGTTTACGGATCATTATGTAAGGGGGAGTGGTTTTCATTGTGAGATGAAGTATTGACTAAGGGGGGTGATACATATCACCATAGTATTGTTGTCAAAGTGATACAATTGAACTTTGATGCTTTGCAATAATACTATGACACTCACTACACCATATGGCCCGATTTGAGACATATCGATTTTTGGGTTCGAGACACATATATATGTCTTTAGTGCTTCCACTCATATAAGAGTCTCAATTAAAAAAATATGAGTAGCTTTAATTCTAATTTTTCAACTACCTCTTACAAGTGTCTTAAAATGTGTTTCTACAAAATTTAATAACTTTAATATAAATCTAATTTATCATTTCTTTTTCATTATAATTCCATATTATTTCCCTCCAAAACTCCAAACTCCCCTCCAAAATTCCCTCCCTTTCCAATTTTCTAAATCTCTCACATTATTTTCCCTCATAAATTTCCCCCCCAACATTTTTTCCCCTCAAATTTCCCCTCCAAATCATTTTGAACATGATTTACATCTATTCCCACCTTTATTTTGGGTTGTTTTGAAATTTAGACAATATTTAATTTAATAAAATCTGGTACTTAAAACAATAAAGCCACTCGTCAAACTATCCCTTTCTCTCACTTTTTTTCATCGACTTCTTCTCGAACTTTACTTTTCTCAGCTCAAAAAAAAACCCAGAGAAAAATGAGTGAAGTCGATTAAGAGAAATCGAGTAAGAGAAATCGAGTAAGAGAAACCTAAATCAAATCGAAACCAGAAACTAAACCAAAAAACATTAACTGATGTATGATTTGCTGACCTAAAAACTCGTATAAAAACCCTAATTTACAAATCTCTATCTTGAAACTTCAATTGATGCTCTTAGCTTGAAACTCTCAGAAGAAGATTCAATTGAAGAATTAGAAACCCTAGAAATCTCTATCCTCAGGTAAGAAATATACCTTTTACAGAAATCGAAATTATTTTGATTGACAAACCCTAAAATTTTGATTTCTAATTTCTATATTTCTATATTTGAAATTTGCAGAAGAAGATTAAAGTAAAATCTTTGGAGATTCAGGTATTACATCTAACCCTATTTGTTTGTTGTATTCTCTCTATAAATCGAAATTATTTTTATTGATGAACCCTAAAATCTTGATTTCTAATTTTTGTGTTTGAAATTTGCAGAAGAAGATTGAAGTAAAATCTTTGAAAATTCAGGTATTACCTCTAACCCTATTTGTTTTCTTTTCTCTCTCTATATTTTTCAAGTTGTGTGTTTGATTTATGTTTCTATGAACTGATTCCATTTAAGGGTTATGTCTTTGGTTTTTCACTATTGGTCTGTGAGTTTTGAAAGTTAAAGTGTTTGATATTTAGCTTAGAGAGTAAGGTTCATGAGTATGATACAGGTGTATGATTTTTAACATGTTCTTGCAGTTGTAGAAGTGTTGAGTGCACTTATTTTTCTGCCAGTATTTTAACATGAGAGATGCTGCTTTTGTGCACAACTTCATCATATCTTTTCCATGTTTTCTGGTGGTTTTTAATTCATGTTAGTGTAGTTGAATAGCATATTCTTAATCTGATTTTGTTTTTGAATCTCATAGAAATTCAACTCTTTCTCAAACTTGGGTTTTTATCAGATTTCAGTTTAAGTTTGTAGAACAATAAATTCAGATTCATCATTGTTTCTCAAGGTTAGTAAATTACAATCATAAATATTGAATCTTTTTGTTTGTAGTTGATGTAGAGACCAGATAAACAAGTTAAACAAGTAAGGGTTTCAGTTTTTTGTGTTTTTCTTAAAATCTATTAGATCTCAGATGAATCGTACATTTTTTTCTTTTGTTAGCTGATTCATTGTGATTTAAGCATGGTCTGTGAGTTTTGCTAGTTGTGATAATAACACATTTGATCTTTAAGAACGGTTATGAGTATGGTAGAAGATTGGTACTACATGTTTTGCTGGTTACTATAACATGTTTCAGTTGACAGCATTTGGTTATTCGACGATGTTTTATAGATCGATTGATGTGTTTTTTCTTATGTATACTCTGCATTATTTTCATTTTAATTTTAGAGTGTTATTATATCTGGGTTTGTCTTGTTTTAGTAATGTGTTAAAAAAGAACCCTTCTGTTGCAATTTTAGTTTCTGTTGGTGTTGATGCTTGTGTGAAGATTGTTATGTTTGGTCCTTGATTAACATACTATGTTATGTTGTTGTAGAATGGTGCAAGTAGGTGATAAAGGTTGGATGAATGAAGGAGATAGGTTTAGTGATGTCTATAAAAAAGGGGTGTCTGATTTTATCGATTTTGCATATAGTAACAGGATAAAAAGTTCACCATTATGTCCATGTCCTTGCCGTATTTGTAGAAATAAGTATTCTTTGTCTTTTGCTCTAGTCAAGTATCATTTAGAAATACACTTAATAGACAAGTCATATGTACTTTGGTGTCTACATGGGGAGAAGTCCACCACATCATCACAAGTAGTGCTAGAACATGTAGAAGAAAATGTGGATGTTTAAAATGTATGTGTAGACAATGTAGAGGAAGAAATTTCTATTGAGGAACATGTAGAAGAGAACATTAACGATGAACAATGTAGATTAGGGGATTTTGTCGACAAGGCGTATGGAGTATTTGAAGGGTTAAATAAGGATGTGAACGAAGGTGGTGAGGAGCCAGACCTAGGTAAGAAATACCACAAGTATAAGGAGTTAGCGAAGGAAAAGATTTATCCAGGTTATGAAGGTGATGAAACAACACTTAGTGTAATTGTATAACTACAACATTTGAAAAAGATGTTTAGTTGGTCAGGAAATAGTGTTGCATACCTCTTGGGATGATTGAAAAATTGGTTCCCAAAAGGCAAAACTTTTCCTGCAAAATACCCAACAATGAAATCTATGCTGATAGATCTAGGAACGAAGGCTGAGTCCATTCATGCGTGTCCTAATCACTGTGTTTTGTACCGAAAATAAAATGAGAAGGAAATTGTGTGTCCCAACTGTGGAGTATCTAGGTATGTAGTGAAACAGGGTAAAGATGGACCGATAACTACAAAAGTTCCTTGCAAGGTATTGAGACATTTTAAGCTTGCTCCGAGACTTAAGAGATTTTATACCATATCATGGATAGCACGTTATGTGACATGGCATGATGAAGCACATAGTTCTCCCGAGTATATGCGTTATCCAGTAAACTCACTCCAATGGCATAATATGAAGACAAGGTGGCCTGCTTTTTTAGCTGAGGCGCGAAATATTTGGCTTGGTATTACCACTGATGGCTTCAATCCGTGGGGAGTTCAGTGCACTAGTTACAGTTGTTGGCCGGTAATCTTGGTGATGTATAATCTTCCACCCTCTTTGTGCATGAAAGAAGAATTTCAGATAATGTCGCTCTTAATACCGAGACAGAAGGCGCCGGGTCAAGACATTTGTGTGTTTCTTCAACCTTTGATAGATGAATTGATTAAACTTTGGATTGATGGGTTCGCTGCTTTTTATATGTATCGAAAAGGAACTTTTATCTGCTGAGCCATTATTATGTAGAGTATTCATGATTTACCGGCTTATGGAAATGTGTCAGGGTGTACGACACATGGCTATAAAGCTTGTCCTTTGTGTGCTGATGAGACAGAAAGTATATGGCTGGGTCACTGCAGGAAGATAGTGTACTTAAAATACCGCAAGTTTCTTAAGACACAACATCCATTCAGGTCTGGAAAGTATCTAGGACTAAAGACTGCAGAGAGAAAATTTCCACCACCTCGATTAAGTGGAGAAGATGTATTGTTAAAGACTTCGAACATTGAGTATTTACCTAAGAAGCTTTCCAAAGCTGGAAAAAAGAGAAAAGAGGGATTGTTATGAGGAAGTTGGTTGTGATGTTGTTGATTCTCCAAGTAAAGCTTTTTATAAGAGGGCCCGTCTGTTTGAAATCCCAACATGGAAGTATAATCCTTACCGTCACTGTGTAGATGTAATGCATGTCGAGAATAATTTTACTGAGCATTTGATAGATACACTTCTCGACATAAAGGGCAAGTCCAAAGATAGTGTCGAAGCACGGGAAGAAATGAGGAAAATGAACATTCATAGTGGGCAGTGGATTACTACATACTCTGTAACAGAAAAGGAAATTGTACCGATTGCCGGCTTCCGTTTAAGCAAAGAAGAACGACATAATTTCTTACAGACTTTGAAGAATATGAAGTTTCCTTCTGGATTTTCATCCAATCTCGGAAACAATGTGAAAGTTAAGCCTCCGGGTCTGAGTTGTTTGAAGTCACATGACTATCATGTGATTATGGAATAATTGCTTCCACTACTGCTTCAACATGCTTTCCCGAGGTACCCAGACCTTCGTAAGGCGTGATAAGTGCATATTTCACATATATTTAGTGTCAATTCCATGCTAGTATTTGTTGGTTTTCTTGCAAATTATTGTATATTACGCTTGTTTTCTATTATTTATGTTTTATTAGATGAATCATCCAAAAGAAGTGAATATACACTTAATTGTGCAAGGAAAGAAGCTAGCTACAAGTGGAGGACGAGAAGACGAAGGCAATGGCCAAAGACCGGAGTCATTCAGACATCGTATGAAGAAGTTATGGGCAAAACAAGAATGAACGTCGGAACTAAATTGTTAGTCTTCCAGGACTGACAGATAAATGAAGATCGCTAAGGGACACCCTCCTGTTAAGGGGTAGTCATCATTCAAAGGAACTGCTAAAGGCAGTGCGGTATTTTACAAATGGGGAGGCAGGAATTCAAAATCTGTTGAAGGCACCCGCCGTATTACTCAGAGCAATTCGTCTTCCCTATTCCTAAACAGAACACCGGCAATGGCAGACCGAACTTGATGATCATGGTGATCACGACGGTGATGGATCTCGATTAACAATTATATTCGAGTTTGAATATATCATTAGATTCCTGAGGATTACATAAAGCTTGGGTAAATGCCTGATGTCAAATCAGAGGGCTCGAATTTAAGAGAGCGGTAGACAGAGACTCGAATGTTGCTGCTGCCAACAGAGGAAGGACTGGAATGGGTTGCGAAGTAAGAGCGATGGAAAGTTCGAGTTGCTGTGATGAATGGAGCTTGGGTTTGGTAGAGAAGAGGAGTCCGTATTGGGAGCTAGCTCGTAATGAGAAGACAATGGAGAATTATAGCCAGGAGACACCATGGTTTTCTGTAACAGGGAGTTGGTAGTGCTGCCATGGCTGATGGTGAATTTTGAAGAGATGCCCGAGATAAAACAGGAGATGATGCCATTCATGGAAGTGACGGCGAAGATGGAAACTCCGGTGATTGGTTGATGAAGAAGAGAAGAAGTCGGAGAAATAGAATGAGTTGGTGTTACTCGTGATCAGTAGAGAATGAGAAGAACATGAGGGACCCACCTAGCGCATGCAACCAAAGAGAAGAGGAATTGGGCGAGCACGTAGATAGGAAGGTGATGATTGCGTGTACTACGGATCATTGAGGCTGGATAGATCGACGGTACAGATAAAGATGCAAAGGGTTCTCAGAGGATCGAACGGAACAGAAGCCATACGTACGTTACTAGAATACACCGCGCTGCACCCAATTATCAGCACATATATTGAGATAAACTTCACTGAGTCTATCTTGTACGGGTATTGTGGATCGACTAGGGTTATTTGAAGGCTATAAATAGCTTTTATTATTCTTTTTGTAGCTAAAGATAAAAACAGAGAGAGAAATAAAGTTTTGCTCCCTGGCTTTTCTTGTGAGCTTTTATATTTAGTTTCAATTTATATCTTTCTTATTTATTTAATTATTATTACTTTTTAGCTATGAGTAGCTAAACTTCTTATTGATTAGGGATGATTTCAAAGTCCTGAACAATGAAGCTTTAATTTATTAAAGCAAGTTTATTTCAAGTTTTATTTTATTGTTGATTATCTTTATTATTTTTAATGTTTAAGAATATTATGGGGTTATTTAAAGTGATCAATTAAATTAACCAATCAATAATTCTTCTACTAGTATTGGGGTTGGTGATACGTGTAATTGTCACTCAGCTCTTTACACAAATAGTAAATCAAAAGAGCTGACAGAGGGATTATGTTAAGCAATTGTGTATAAAGATAACACTAGTAAGCGGGCCGAGCCTATGCGTCTGATGCTAGGATCAACCTGATCCACATAGTGTAAAGCATTCGTTAATCTACACCTTGAGAGCTTATTCTTGGTGGGTTAGTTGGATAGAAACTGGTAGTCGAGCGCTTTCGTATCCAGTGACAACAGGAATCCGGGGGATAGCAGAGCTTATTGCTATTCTACGGTTGGTAACAATATAAATTCAATAATAGATAAACTTGTATTCAATTAAGTTTCAGATTCATGTGTGACATTTGAAGGATTCCCTAGTCATCTTTCTCCTTATAATTTACAATAAATCTTTTATATTTTCTTTTGTCAATTACTTTGATTTAAAATCTAAAAACCCACTTTATAACAACTAAAACTCCCTGCTCTTCATGGGAACTAACTCCTTACCACTATATTACCAGTTAATTGTGTGGAAAGAAGTAATTAATTTATTGTGTAAACGACGCGCATCAAGGCGCTTCGCCAGATGAGCTTATTCTGTAGGATCTTGTGCGCGAAAGTTCTAATCAAAACTGAACTTCAACAGGCCAAATTCCTGGTTTGAGGCATTATGTGTGATGGAAAAGTACTTCCCTACTTCCTTTTTTGATATTAGCATCCACCTTATGGTGCATCTGGCGGATGAAGCGCTTACTTGTGGATCAGTTCGATACCGATGGATGTATCCCTTTGAAAGGTATGCACCTTACATTTACCTTCTTTATTTGCAGGTCTAGTTCTACTATCTGTTACTGGTAATCACATATTGAATTATGTCTTTCAAGCTAAATAAAAATCTTGAAATCAGCTATTCATTTGTGATGTTCTTGATAAGGATCCCTTTGATTTGATTTGGAAATTTCTTTGTTTGTAGGTGTAAAAATAACCCTTTGAAGCAACCCAAGGCACAACAGAAAGAATATGATCAGGTATAACTATGTACTTTCTTATCTTGGAGTTATTACAGTAATTGTTTAAGTACAATAACTTTTTAGAAGCTTGACTGTTCTGTTACCACTTACCATTAAGCAACACATCCACATATAACTAATCCTTTCGATGTGCTTCAACCAATGAAATTTTAGATATTTGAATCTGAATCTGAATTTTAACATACCTATTTCACATCATTGGGGTATTGATTCCTGTATGTTTCCACAACTGTTTATCCACTTTCTGAACTGAAAACTATCTTTTGACCTTATTACTTTACATATAGCACCAAGTCCCTAACAGTTTTCACTATTTCTATTGTCTCTCTTTGCAGACTGACTTGCAAATCTTCAGGAGAAGAAAAGGGAAACTTTGTGTTTGGTGGTGCTAGACTAAACAAAAGTGGAAAGATCGGAACAAGAAGCTATAGTAAAGGTATATGTCTGGAAATTGTTCCCATTTGTTCTGTTTCTTTGGTATGTAAACTGACTCCTAGAGATGTTCCGTTTACATCAGGAGGCATTATAAGGAAATCAGAAGACAGAGTTGGATAAGCGTAATACGATTTGAGTGAACAAGTTGTAGGTAATTTCATAAATTCTTGTAGAAAATGTATCCACTGCATATGCATGATGAAGTCTGGTGACATTGATTGAACAAGAAACTCTAAATATGCTCAACCTTGATCCCAAATTGTAGAAACATACATGTTATCCATAGTTTGTTTTGTTAAAATTAAAATTCAGATCAAAGAAATAGAATTGATTGATTGTATGGATGGATGGATTCGTATGTGATAATAGAATTTTGATTGAATAATGGTTTCATATTTGATTGGGAATGGAGTGGCTAGATATACCTGTACTCTGGTGCCAGAAATCAAATGTACAGGTGGAGAAAATTTTAAAAATTTTATTTTATTTTATTTTAAATATGAATTTTATTTGAGACGAAAATAAGCGTCTCTTAATATTTTAATGCGTCGCTTTAAATAACCAGAACAATAAAATTGGTTCACTTAATTTAACGTCGGTAAATAATTATGAGACACATATAAACGTCTCAAAATTTAATTAAGAGAAGTTTATAAGCGTCTCTTAATATGTCTCAAAACGTTCCCTACGCCAAAATCGAGGAACTTATATGTGTCTCATAAAATCAAGGCAACACATATATATGTCTCTAAACCGTTGATTTGGTGTAGTGACTTTATAACAATGATTGAGATGGACTGTTTTCTCATTGTTATTGCAACGGATCTTCAACAACTATGATGCTGATTTGAACACATTTGGAATCATTGGAATACTTGGAAGTGACGAAGATTTCGAGTAATGTTGAAGAACCAAGGAGATCAAGCATTTGGATGAGAAGCTACAAAGTTTATTTATTTTGTAATCCATGTGTATTGATAGTTTTGTCAGGGGGGAGATTGTTAGAGCACTGCTCGGTCGAACTCGCAAGCGTTGCTATATCAAGCTTGTTTGTCAATGTTAGTGATCAAAACTATAAGTCTTGATTTCTAGTCTACTTATAGTGATGTCTCGGACTAGGATAGATTGTGTAGTTGAGCATTATACTTCACGGCGTTCATCATTGAAGAAGAAGAACTACTAAGGAGAGCTTGTGGAACTTCATCAACAAAAGGTATGTGGAGACTAAAACTCATCTATCACTTGGATAGTCTATTTCTACGCTATCTCCTATATTGAGACAAAAGTCGTATTACGATATAGTTGTTGATTATACAAATTTGAGATTTCGAGCTGAGATTAACTCGCTTACATATTTCTCGAAATATGTGTTGGTAAGCTTTCGCTTCAACCAAGTTCATCTTATATTTTTGATGAAAGTCAAAAGATGATCATGTGAAAATCGCCGAGTAATCTCTTACATGGTTTGTGTGATACAATCATTTGGTGTAGACTTGGAATGTTTCGTTATGATTATTTCAATAACTTGAAAATTGCTTTGATGCTAATAGTGTGTGAAAACGGATATTGTCATCCTCTAAGAAAGTTTCAATGATTGAAATAGAGTTTAGAACTATTGGATTACGAACATAGTATGCATTCTTGCATGTATCTGATCCATGACCGGAACTATAGTATGCATACACGTATGCGTACTTGAAGTTGTAAAATTCTGTGTACCAAGTACACATACCGGTATGCATACTTGCGTAGGGTATAGGTCCGGGAATTCCTGCTAGGTTTTTGGAAGTGTACTAAGGTATGCGTACACGTTCTCATACTGGCGAACCCATACTCAGACCGGCTACTTATGTATGCGTACACGTTTGCATACTTGAGTGGTTAAAGTTTTAAAATCGGTTGTGACATGAATTAATACATTTATATATTAAGGAATGCATTCTTTGCAAAACGTGGCTATAATGTTCATGAATTGATTCGAGTGAATCAAACCGATTTTGCTTCAATTGTGTTCTTGTATACTTCTATGATAATATAGTAATTAAACAACTCTTTAACTAGTTTCATTTGAGTCATTTGAACTAGTTATGTTTAAGATGAATAAGGTTGATATGAGAGTGTTCATATATCTAACCTCGGTTAACTACTGTTGAGCCAACATGGTGTACACGTTTAGGTGCGGTTACTTAAACCTAAATGAAGGTACGTTTCATTTGTGTATAACAATCTAAGTTCGATCTAACGTTTGAAAGATATTAGCTTGAATCTAATCAGGTTTTCATCTAACGGTGAATATTGAATGCTTTGTTACCAAGGTCACTTAGATTGCAAACCCTAATTTGAAAACTACAAAATGAGAACTCTAGCAACTGGGAAACCTAATCCCCACACCTCTTGTGTGATAATAGTTGCATAAGCTAGAGTCGATTCTCCTTTAACCTTAGGTTTTTCACGAAACCATGTAGGTTAACGACTTAAAGACTTCATTGAGATTGTGAAGCCAGGCCCAACTATTTTTTTTGTAGTTGCGCGTTCTGATCTTACTTCTTCTATCGTGATTGAGTATTATCTTTGCTAAGATTTGCTTAAGATTTATCTCCGATAGGTAAGATTAAAAGTAGTCACAAACATCTTCGTCTCATCGTTTGTGATTCCATAATATCTTGTTTCGCTACCATACGATTAAGATTATTGTGAGGTGATTGATAATACTAGGCCGTTCTTCGGGAATATAAGTCTGGTTTATCAATTGGTTCATGTGCACCTTGATTTATCAAAAGATAGAATAAAACTCGTAGGTATTTCTGTGGGAGACAGATTTATCTATTTCAATAGACTTTTCTGTGGGAGACATATTTGTTTATCAAGTCTTTGACTTTGGATCGTAGCAACTCTTGGTTGTGGATGAGATCAGCTAAGGGAATCAAGTGTGTAGTATCCTGATAGGATCAGAGACGTAAGGAGCGCAACTGTACCTTGAATCAGTGTGAGATTGATTAGGGTTCAACTACATTCCAGTCCGAAGTTCATTGGTAGTAGGCTAGTGTCTGTAGAGGCTTAATACTGTGTGGTGTTCAAAGATGGACTAGGTCCCGGGGTTTTTCTGCATTTGCGGTTTTCCTCGTTAACAAAATTATAGTGTCTGTGTTAATTATTTTCCGCATTATATTTTGTTATATAATTGAAATATCACAGGTTGTGCGTTGAATTGATCAATTGGTAAATCCAACCTTTGGTTGTTGATTGAAATTGATTGATCCTTGAACAGTGGTCTCTGGTACCGTTCAAGTTACTTCTATTATATTCAATCGGGTTCACAAATTCCTATTTGCTGATTGCAGATTGAATTGAGAGATAGAGATATAAAACTCTTTGATATACTTTTCTCTAGATTGAGTCTGACTGTCTAGTTGATTCTCTTGAAAGTATATTGGAGTTTTTCTATTCAGATTGCCAAACGAAATATTGGGTGTGGTTGTTATACCCCCGCTTTTTCATCTTGTACGTGATGTTGCACAAAGCTATCGGCCTATAATAACTTGGAGTTCGTAGAAGTTTAACCTTTGGTATGAGACAAAGTTTGGTGTTGTTCATCTTATGCAGAATTCTGTCACTGACGAAAAAACTTTGCACCATCTAAATAACTTTATTTGTTGTAGTTCCTCATTGCGTTTGGAAAAAACCAAGGTCCTGGTGCTTTCCATGGCTGCATACTTTTAAGTGCATTGAAGATTTTAGTTTCAGTTGGGATACCTGCCTCAGTAATACAGCTCGTTAATAAGTTGAGAAGATCATTATTTCTTCCGGATTAAAAGTACTTGTGATGCCTTTAAAGTAGGATATAAGCAGCACTTACATGTTCTTTCTACTAGAGCACTAGTTTCCATTGGGTTTGAGGAGAGATTCTATTCATTTTCTCGTTTTTATTCTATTAATTTGTTGATGGAAGTATTTATTATTTGAATCCACTTTATGAAACATTTTATCTCTGGACTATTGACGATAGAACTCCTCTTCACGTGCATGTCATTCATTAATTTCTTGTATTGTTTGTTGTATTTGAGAAATATTGTCTTCAGTTGTAGTTGACTGCTGCAGCAAAGTTAGTTTACCTTGCAAGCATTTAACATTATCATGAATATTTCCAAAAGTGTCCTTACTCCATTTTGAAAAATCTCTCCTAGTAATACCTAGCTTCTTGTTTAACTTAAAAGCAACGGATCCTTAGACATTATGTGACCAAGATGTGCTAATTTGGTTTTTCGATGAATCTTCTCTCAACCATGACTCAAAGAATTTCCAACTCCTAGATCTAATGGGTTCATCTGGATAAAAATTTAGGAAGATGGGACAGTTATTTGACTACCAGTGCCATTTTTGGCGCTGGTCCAAGTAAATTGACTACCATAAAAGCCTAAATCAGACAAACCAAAATCATTAATTAACTGCATTATTTTTGATGATTTAGAAGAAGTGCCAGAGCTATTAATTAGCTCTTTCATCAGCATGCATAATGAGCTTTAGGTCCCCTAACAGAATCTAAGGTGCATTTATATTAAAAGAATCACAAACCGTCTTGACAAAGTTTCATTTCTTGTGGGTTTAAAGAGCCATAAACACATGATAACAACTATTGTGGCTTAGTTGGGTCACTCTTAACACGACAGTGTATCATGTTTTTGTCATGATGAATAACATCTAGTTGAAATCAATCCTTCCATAAAAGGCAAATACCTTTAGCTCTATAGATGGAAGCAATATAAAATGAATTAGGAAAACTTAGTGGTCTAACATGCTGAAGAATTTTAGCAGAGTTGATTTTTGTTTCCTGTAAAAAAATGATGTTAGGATTTTACATCTTGTTGAGATTTGATAAGTAGTTTTTGGTTTTATTTGCAACATATCCATTACAATTCCATGAGATGATACGCATGTTGGTAAGACAATTATAAGGACTGCTAAAGAAGTAAATAGAAATATAATGATAAAAACTTATAGTGGAAGTTAAACAAAAATTAACCCGTTGAGGAAGTTTTGGAAATATCTGTTCAGTTACTAGTTGACTGACATTTATGAGTTCAGTTGTGCTTGTTCCTGAGTTATTTTCACCCATCATCAAACTCCCATGGATGATCATATTAGTAGTATTAGTTGTGTTACTAGTGAGTGGTGGCTGGATACGAAGATTACCAGGATTCATGGGTGGTTCATTGTTGAGAACAGAATTCAGCATTCTTTTTGGTTGTCTTGGTTCATCACCTATTTCATCAGCTACTTGTTTGAAAAACATCTATTCTTCAATGGAATTTTCCATGCTACGCTCATCATTCCCTTCATAAAGATCATCTTCTTCCCTTTGACGTGTTTTATACTCTGCTTTAGAGAGACTATCAAGATACAATAGCTAAGCCGTCTCTAAAAACTTATGATCATTATGGTTGAGGACTGAACACTTGTCACATATCTTTTTTAGCTGCAACTCCCATTGACGCCTAATCCAAACCTTTTCACCAGTGAATGTATTCCACCAACCACCACGATGTAGTGGTTCCTTCAGACTCATTTCCATTATTGCCTTAACAGTATTGTCGTATCAAGGTCTACAGTTTGGTTGGTTTGTAGTTATCTTCTTCCCATGGAACCAATCGCTTCATACACTACAACACCATTTAGATGTTCCAATTTTAAATATTTGAACTGCACGATAAAAACTTGGTGGGTAAACTTGTAGTCTTTCAGGGGAAAACCATTGACATATTTTTGAACAACAATTAAAGCTTCCCTATTATCCAAGGTCCATTTTGTATAACTTCATCTCTTTCTTCATCTGAGTTTAACCTCACCAACATGAGGATAAAACCCATTACTCGAATATGCTTGTTCCTATATCTCCTCCATAAAGAGTTAATACATTCTTTTATGACCCTCATATATATTTTATCCTTCCACATTAGTTTCCTTAAAACATCATACTTCCATTCATATGCAACATCATTAACAATTGGATAAGAACCAACAGTTCTCCTTCTTTCTGATAAATCAATAACGGCTTTCCTTACTTGTCTTGATAATTAGTTTATACGGCTCTCGAAGGAGGTAGCCACTTTAGGGTTTGTTGTAAACTCAATAGGTAAAAATATTTCTTTCCGATAAGGTTGAGAAACAGTAAGATGATAAAACTCGATAGTCACCAGATCTTTCCAAAGATAATAACAAGTTTTTCTCTGTTGGTAAAAAGAATCCCGAATACTTAGGATCAAATCACGGGCAACTGGTTGAAAAAAATTTCTAAACGCTAGTGTTTGAGGGTAAAAACGGTTTCTGCTGATTTCGGTAATTTCGCGTGAGTGGGTGAGAAACTGAGTCTAAACCCTAAATAATGTACTGCAAGGGAGTACTTTAGATTCGAGAGATCAATCTGTACAAATCCGGCCTAAACCAAGAAATGGTGGTTCCAGACTTGCTTCGGTCACAAAGTGAAGGAGAAGGGTTGGTTTTAGGGAAGGAAGCGAAGAAAGTGTTGAGACCAGAATAGTTGATTCTGGAAGAGTAGTTGTTTGACTTGTATCATAAAGTGAAAGCTAACAGATGGGAAAGTTAGCAAGTGGTTTCTGAGTGTTGTATGCTCCTGACCAAAACTTGTTGTTCGGTGGAAATAGGTAAGACCTATTTATACAAGTCCAAGTGAAACGTACTCTGGTCTTGTAAGAAATAGAAACGGATGAGTAAATGGGAGGAGGTGGTAACCGGTAACGCCTGGAATTGATGTTCCATAATGAAGGAAAGTGTTTTCACCATTACTCCCTGTATTTACTAACCGCCTTATTCTTATGACACTTTCATGTAACATGCGTAGTGTACGCCGCACGCTGTAACCCGCCAAACCAATACCCTTTATGAGCATCCCCCAGTTTGTGACATGTGTTAGATGTCTCGAGTGTTTTCATGGGAAAACGTGTAGCATGGTGTTACGTGTGGCATGGTGGCATGCCAGTGGCTATGGTAGAGTCGGTATGGCTTTTCCATAGAATAGGCGCGGCCAAAATTAGGGTTTGGGTGCAAATCGTGATGTTTTGGCTTTGGGCCGCAAGTTAGGTGGCAGACTTGAACGGTCGAGATCTGCATCTCAGAGGGAAGGATAGCCGTTGATTATTGCAACTCTCCGTTTTAGCAGCCAGCGTTGAGCATGGCTTTGCCATAGAGTAGGCGCGGCCAAAATTAGGACTTAGGTGCAAACCGTGATGTTTTGGCTTTGGGCCGGAAGTTGTCATGCGTTTGGTGGTGAACTTGGATGGTCGAGATCTGCATCTCAAAGGGAAGGGTAGCCGTCGATTATTGCAACCCTTCGTTTGTGGCAGCCAGCGTTGAGCATGGCTTGGTCATAGAGTAGGCGCGGCCAAAATTAGGGTTTAGGCGCAAACCGTGATGTTTGCCTTTGGGCCGCAAGTTGCCATGCGTCAGGTAGCGAAATTGTGTGGTCGAGATCTCGCATCTCAAAGAGAAGGGTAACCGTTTATTATTGCAACCCT
Source organism: Papaver armeniacum (assembly GCA_023531295.1). Lineage (NCBI taxonomy): Eukaryota > Viridiplantae > Streptophyta > Magnoliopsida > Ranunculales > Papaveraceae > Papaver > Papaver armeniacum. Next base: position 33,750 of record JAJJWW010015689.1, read on the forward strand.
TCGTTTGTAGCATCCAGCGTTGAGCATGGCTTGGTCATAGAGTAGGCGCGGCCAAAATTAGGGTTTAGGCGCAAACCGTGATGTTTGGCTTTGGACCGCTAGTTGCCATGCGTCAGGTGGCGAACTTGTGTGGTCGAGATCTGCATCTCAAAGAGAAGGGTAACCGTTGATTATTGCAACCCTTCGTTTGTAGCAGCCATCGTTGAGCATGGCTTGGTCATAGAGTAGGCGCGACCAAAATTAGGGTTTAGGTGCAAACCGTGATGTTTGGCTTTGGGCCGCAAGTTGCCATGCGTCAGGTGGCAAACTTGTGTGGTCGAGATCTGTATCTCTCCCTCTGATAAAAGAGTGCTTTTTGAAGCCTATCATGCGATGCAAAAGACTCCTACCAGGACCCTCCTTCTTGAAAGAGAAGGGTAGTCGTTGATTATTGCAACCCTTTGTTTGGTAGCGGGCGGCATGAAAGTATGGCCGGCAAGCTAGGATTTTGGTGTAGTTAGGCGCGGCCAAAAGCTGGGGTCTTGGCGTAGTTTGGGCGCGACCACAATTAAGGCTTGGCGTTGGGCCACAAGTTGCTACGCGTTAGCTGGTGACCTTGGACGGATAAGATATGCATCTTAGATGGAAAGGTGGCCATTGATTATTGCAACCCTTCGTTTTGGCATCCAGTGACGTGAAGGAAAGGCTGGCATGGTATAGGCGCGACCAAAACTAGGGTTTAGTGCAAACCGTGGTGTTTGGCTTTGGGCCGCAAGTTGCCATACGTTAGGTGGCGAACTTGGATGGTCGAGATCTGCATCTCAAAGAGAAGGGTAACAGTTGATTATTGCAACCTTTTGTTTTGGCGTAGAGATGTGGCTGGCATGGTTTGCCATTGGCACGGTGGTGCGACTGGCATGGTTGGCGTGCCTTGGCGCGGAGACGTGACTAGCACGGCTTTTCATTGGCACGGTGGTGCGGCTGGCATGGTTGGCATGCTTTGGCGCAGATACGTGGCTGGCATGGTTAGGGGTGGGACTTGGGTTGGTTAGGCGGGTTAGAAGGCTTGGTCAAGGTAGACCGGAGCTAGGAATATTTTGCCCAGATTGCCCATCGAACCCGTGGAACCCATGGAGGTACTGCCCAAGTCCTCCCAAGTTATGTTCCTCGAGTTCCCCGGGTTCCTCGGGTTGGCCCAAGTTTCCCTAAACTTACGAGTTTGTTAATATGATAATAACGAATTTTAGTAATAATAAGATTTAATTGCTCCATTTATCTTAAATTTCCAAATAACTGAAGATTATTTACATAACATAAACTTTTTTCATATCGAATGACTAATGAGATAAATATAATTTATATTTTCATTAGAAGACTAGAAGACTAGAAGATAATATCTAAAATTACTCTAAATAGATAATAATACCAATTATAAAAATAATTTTACATAACTATATCATATTTTTCGGGTTGGGCGGGTTGCTTGGGTTAGAAATATTTGTGCCCATGTTTGCCCAAATTTAACTCGGGTTTGTGAAAATTTTGCCCAAGCTTGCCCAAAGTTTTGAAATACGTTTTCCATGTCCGCTCAACGATTGGGTTGGGCATGGGTTGGGTGGGTTAACCCAACCCAAGTCCCACCCCTAGGTATGGTGTTGCGGCTGGCATGGTTGGCATGCCTTAGCGCAGAGATGTGGCTGGCATGGTTTGCCATTGGCACGTTGGTGCGGCTGGCATGGTTGGCATGTTTTGGCGCAGAGACGTGGCTGGCATGGTTTTCCACTGGCACGGTGGTGCGGCCGGCATGGTTGGCATGCCTTGGCGCGAGAGCGTGGCTGGCATGGTTTTATATTGGCACGGTGGTGCGGCTGGCGTGGTTTGCAATTGGCATGGTTTGCATGGTTGGCATGCCGGTGAGACGTGGTGGCATGGTTTGCCATTGGCACGGTGGTGCGGATGGCATGGTTGGCATTGCGGTGGTGCGCGCGGCATGGTTGGCATGCCTTTTAGACGAGCCCGGCATGGTTTGCCATTGGCACAAATAGTGCGGCCCGGTATGGTTGGCATACCTTGGCGCGGGGACGTGGTGGCATGGTTTGCCATTGGCACGGTGGTGCGGCTGGCATGATTGGCATGCCTTAGCGAGACGGCGTGGTTGGCATGGTTTGTCATTGGCACGGTGGTGCGGCAGGGCATGATTGGCATGCCTTAGCGCGAGACGTGGCTCGACATGGTTTGCCATTGGCACGGTGGTGCGGCAGCATGGTTGGCATGCCTTGGCGCGAGACGTGGTCGGCATAGTTTGCCATTGGCGCGGTTGTGCGTCGGCATGATTGGCATGCCTTGGCGCAGAGACGCGGGCTGGCATGGTGGTGCGGCTTTGGAATGATTGGCATGCCTTGGCACAAAGACGTGGATGGCATGGTTTGCCATCGACACGATGGTGCGGGCGGGCATTGTTGGCATGCCTTGGCGAAGAGACGTGGCTGTCATGGTTTTCCATTGGCATGGTGGGAGAATTAGGGTTTGGCATATACAAAGGTGATGTCAGTTAATACTAAGGGTTCTTAGTGGAACATGACACACGTATATAAAAAAAGGGCACCCTGGTAATTCTTACGTAGGCATCTTTGTTTGATTCAATAAGTGTGCTGCGGGTCATAGTGACGTCATGTCAGATGCATAGTTTTACGATTTTAACCCTAAGCTAAAAACCACCATCAACATTAAGTCCCCTGCTTAGCTCGGAATAAGAGCATTTTTGCGAGGTAGGCATAAGATGGTGACAGGAAAGGACAAAACCAAAGCGGGCGGGTCATGGAAGACGGCTAGGAAAATTCGTCTAACCTTTTTCGAGAGTATTTTAAGAATCCGTGATCCTTGCGTTCGCGGCCTTGCATGAATTCTATTTGCGTCGTTATTGGCTAGACGTGAGATGGTAGAGGCAGTTGTTGGTTGAAACACAAGATGTCAGCTTGATTTAGTCACGTGTCATCTTGGTTGGGCTAGGGAACGCAGAGGTGCTGGCTTAGCAAGTTGTTGGCATGGTTAGGAATGGGATTTGGCTTGGCGCAGCTCGGGCGCGGCTCGGCTCGGCCTTGGCGCAACTTGGCTTGGGCGCGGCTTGGTGCAGCTTGGGCGCTACTTGGCTTGAGCACGGCTTGGCTTGACTCGGCACGTCTCGGCTTGGCTCGGCGCGGGCGCGACTTGGACGCTGGCGTGGCACGGATTGCTGGGGTATCGTGAGGTAAGGCATGGCGCGGACTTTTTGGCATCGTGAGACTTATCCTTGCGGGCCCGATTGCCTTTTCTTATTCGTGGCTTAAAATAGGGAATCCTTTCCTTAAAATAGGGTTGTTCTCCTTTTATTTTATTTTTCATCTTTGTTCTCACGTCTTTGTGCTAGCGGCAGAGTGGTAGCAGTAAAACGAGCTAACATTCCGGTATGTACTCCATCGCTTCTTTTTTTCTCTTTTTCTTTTGTCGGTGCAAGCCCTATCCGTAGATATACTCTCCATGAACCCGTAAAAATATTTTTTTGTATGAATGATTCTTCCTTGCTAGCAATATCATAGCAATATTAGTCTCCATGCCGATAGTAAGAAAACCAAGTATTATACGAAACATGCGTGCAAGAGTAGTTCTTTGTTATTAGTTTTCTTTCGTGAAAACCTAGCTTCAAGGTTGCCTTTCCTTTTGTGGCCGTGTGAAAATATTCATCCCTTGGTTGCGAGCGTATTTCCATGATAGAGCATGACTTGACCTGGGTTGTACTTTCCGTGAATTCGCATGCTTCCTGCGGTACTATCTGATTTCGACCAATAGCTTATTTCCATTGACATTACATATTCCTCGTTGGGTAGCATCAATCCCCATTCTCTTAGTCATGAATGTCGTGACGTGTGGCCAAAGAGAAATTTCCGTGACAAACACGTTATTGTTCGTAACCGATCTTGGTAATACTTTATGTATGCTTTTTCTTCGAGTTAGTAATTCTTCATTTTGTTTTGTTGTAGTTACTTCAATAGCATAAGGAATTATGTTAAGATGTTACCTGGGAAGAGCCTTGCAACGCATCAAGAACGTTAGCAACTCTAAGCCAAATACGGATGATGAATTTTTTACAATGTCTTCTTCACCTAGGAAAAACCATCCCAAGTATGTGGCGGTTCTTTTGACCGGGTTCGAGAAAATGAAGGAGAGGTCCATTCGGTTCGGCCGGGCGCATAATGCGATTTTTGTCTGCAGAGGAAAGAATATCCTCGCTTCTCCCATCGAGTTTAAAATCTGTCAGAGCACGTTGCGTGCTTTTGATAAGTGGATGCAATTCATGATAGGTCAAGACCGTGTGAGGGCCAATTTGACCAATGCGCGGATTGTTGGAGCTGTCACAGCTTCTGCAATACTTCAAGTTAGGAAAGACATCCGTGGTTTGATCACGTTTGTCTCCAGATGGTGTCCAGATACTCATACCGCCATATGCGGGTGGGGAGAAATGACCATCTCTTTAGAGAGCGTAGCCGTCTTCTTCGAACCTTCCCATAACGGGGGAATCTTGATATCACGTTGTCCGGTGATGAAGAGGAGATGTGTGCCGCCCTTGTAGAGAAGTCAAAAGGGTTCGTCCGAAAGGATCACGAGACGAAGTGCTTCTCGGTTTGGTGGGTGTCGATAGGTGTAGTGTATTTAATATCTAGTATTTATGCTTTCTTTGCGAGTTTTCTTATAAATTATGTATCTTATGTGTGCTTTTGAGTTTATTAGGTGCAATGGAGTCATTTGGAGCAAAAAGACCAATTGGAACTCGTTCAAATACAAGATTTCTACTTTTCATTGTGTAGAGGACGAGAAGATGAAGACGATGGCGAAAGAACGGAGTCATTCTGAGATCGTATGAAGAAGTTATGAGCAAAACAAGAACTCATGAGCAAGAAGGGCAAGAGTGTCATTTCACGGGCATGTGCTATCTCTGGAGCCATCCACAGGTTAAGGGGATACTATTGGGTGGCCCGTATCCATTAGTGGGTGCCTGTGTAATTTTCTACTCTTACCATACCCATGGAAGTCGAGAAAACGCACTTTTCAATCATTCTCGTTCTAAATCGAGAAAACAAATGGCGGATGAATCGAGCGCAACTCGGTGGAAATAGGGAGAAATCGTGGTGAGAACGAGGATCTTCTCGCTCATATTCGATCGAGAAGAGGGTTCATGGTTTGAAGCAAGAAAAGGGGATCCGATCGTTACTCGAGTTCGTGAAAGACAAGGAAATTGATGATGTTGTCATGGATTTGCATCGAGATATTAGGTGCTCGAATTACAGAGATGATTGATAATAAGAAACCTAGAAAGGTTGTGTTTGATCGAAATCGAGAATCGAATTCAAATCCAGGAGCAAAGAAGGAATCGGAATTAGGGTTCCCAAGTTTCGGATCGAGAGAAGTAGAAGATGGGTTTGATGTGAGCGTCCCGAGGCTCAAGAACAATGGGTATTGACGAAATTGATGATGAATTCAGGGAAATAGATGAATGCTTAGGACTACCGAATTTTGAAGTTGCTATGGTTATGGAGAAATTGACAGAGATGAGAGTTGTTGTGGTAAGCTAATGACGAAGAAATGAAGAACTTGAGGTGGATTCAGGAGAAAGGCTGGTGCAGTAAATGCGTACCGGAGTTAAGGGAGAAGGCAGTGACTTTGAGAGAATATGGTGATGATCGGTGATCTTCTGGTGCTGGTACCTGATGGAGGAGAGAAGAATGAATCTTGGACTTAAAGCTCGTCGTGGCACTGTGGATACCGAGCAAGACAGAAAGTGGTGAAGAAGTCCGTTGTGATTATCGATGGAGGATCTTGGCTTGGGTCCTGGTGATAGGGAGATGCGGCGAAAATAACAATGGAACTGGTATTGCTTGGCCGATCGGCAAATGGTGTTGGGTTATTCGCAGTGATCAATGGCGAGTTGATGATGATGATGTGCGGCAATGCTTGGAGTTTTCGAGCTTTCTTCGAGGTTCGAATGGTTCAAATGGGATGTTGTTGAGGCTGTCGTTGTTGGATTTCGAATATCTTTGGAAGAATGCTTGAGGCTCGATACATTGATACCTTCCGCCGTTAACGGGCAAGTTCGTGGAGTGAGTGCGAGAGACGATGGGGCAAGACAATGAGTATGTTGCTTCTCGAGATATGGAGTCGACCGTTGTTCACAATGAGAAGCTTGATGACGAGTTCGAGTTGCTATCTCGTGAAAAGGTGATGGAGAACGAGGAGTGTCGACTTGTGGTGTTCGAGTCCGTGATGCTCGAGCTAGAGAAGAACTCGAGGAGGAGGATGGTCTCGCCGCCGTTGTTTGGTCTCAATGGAGTTTGTTGTTTATGGAATAATGGTAGTGGTGATGGAAGAAAATGACGATGCTACTATGGAGCCTGCAATTGCAGAGTCGTAAGCACTAATGGAGTATGTCTTTGCATGTGAGTTAAAGCTACAGTGGCCTCGAGGTAATATTGCAAGGTGCGATCTTGTTGGAGGTAGTGCGGTGAGAACTGCAGTGGCCCGGGAGCGAACGCAATGGTGTTTGTAATGGGTTATTGGTTGCTATTGCGGGTGCAAGAATGATGCGGTGAATGTGGAGGATATGGAGCCGTGGCAATGGAGGAGAGGCCGCAGGAATCAATGCGCTTGGTGTTGCGTGCAAGCAAGCCGGTGATCTTTGAAATGGAGATGAAGTGTGTATGGGATCCGCAATCGGATGATTCACGGGTTGAGATGGTGATGAGGTTCGGGTGGTAATGACTATTGGATGGAATTCGCGAGTCATAAGAATCGGTTTTTGTTGCATTATAGAACGAAGTTGTAGGTCGGGAACTCAGATTGCAGAAGCTGGAGTGAGTTGTTGGCTGAGGAACTAGAAGATCTTTGGTGGTGGTTGAGCTTAATGGGTTGTATGAAGTGAAGGAAATGGCCGAAATTTGCAGGTTACAAGAAATGGGTTTCGAGCGAATGTGTGATGGCTCGAGTTAGTGGTAGTGGCGGTTGTGGTTTCGATGAGAGCGCGGGGAGAGATTGCAGTCAATGGGAGATGGAGCAAGTGATGAACGAGTGGGTTTAGGCAGGCCGAGGCATTGCGGTGTAGGTGGTCCAGTGATGATTGAAGTATAGAAGCTGTGTGTCTGTTGTTGGTCACGAGGCTGCGATTCAAGAGTAAGCAATGAAATGATGTCGCAGGAGGTAATGGAGTTGTTATCAAGGCTGAGATTATTGCAGGAAATTGCAAGAGAAGCAGTGATGCAAAGAATAGGGCCAGGGAAAGTGCAGGCAAGACAAAGCTGCAGATGTGGATACATGGCCATGATGGCTGGAAGTTCACTGGTGCTGCACAATGATAGTGAAGCACATTGCAGGCCTGTGCAATGGCCTGAGCCAAGAACCAGCCTGACTTAGACCCTGACTCAGGTCTGATTAGCTAACCCACTCAGCTGACCAGAACCAGCCTGACTTAGACCCTGACTCACCTGACTCGGTCAGTGATTGACCCGGTTTGACTCAGTGGACTAACCCAGTTGACCCGGCCGTTCGGCGTTGGCCATTGTAGGTTTGACTTTGCGGTCACCCGAGACACTTTCCGGCGACTATTCCGGCGGGATTCCGCCATAATCCCAGTTTGGGCGAGCGTTTTGGGACATATTTTCTGCACGGGTTTCTCTCCATGGTGGGCCGGGTGAATTTCCAACTAATGGACTTTGAAGACAAAACCTAGTTTTGGAAGGAGAAAAAGAGTATAAAGGGAAGACTTCTACAATGTTTTGGAGACCACGTTTTATTATTATCTCTTCTACTTTATTCTAGGGTTTAGAGCCATGAAGTCTTTTCTCTTTCTTCTTGTGATGAACTCCATGAATATGAGTACCTAAGTTTATTATTGGTTATGGAATAGTTGGATTTCACAAAGCATGTTTCTTTGTTCAATATATTAGTTTTGTCTCATATTTATCGTTTGCAATTCTACGAAAATATTGTTTTATGATTGATTGATTGTTTTGTCAAGTTGCAAATTGGTAGAACTTCTAATCACATCTATTGCTAGTTTAGGGTTTATTATACGCAAAAGTGATATTCCTTGGATACAAGTAGCATAATATGATTATAGTTTGTAGTGATATATTCTTATGATCATATGTGAATCGTAACCTTTGTTAAATTGAATTAGTGCGCTTTCCACGTTCAATTGCTTTGATTGGCCTGATTTCATAGAACTTAATGCATCTAGGGAATTAAACTTGATTAGTGCTTTTACACGTTAGGTTGTTCCTTTAGATAGAATTCATATTCGCATCTTTTAATGTGTTTGTTGATGACAAGAGGAGATTAGCGGGATATTCTTGCGATCAAGGTATTCTAGGTCTTTGATAAAAGTTGAGATTAAATATCAATTCTAGTTATTGTGAAAAGCATGATGGTGTGTCGAGTGGTTCCCTGATGAGCCGGAGGTGGACCTAGAATTAGATGACACTCTCCATGTTGCCGCATTTTTAGCTTTGTGGTTGTCCAGAGATATTTTTGATGACGGCTCTGGCAAGAAGGAGATAAGGCGATGGCTTATTAAATTTGCCATCAAACTGGCGAAAGGCATCATTCTTCCCATTGGGGGCTTGTTTCTTGGTTCTTTGTACACCCATTTGAATCATCTGGTTGCGGATATGTGTGTTTCAAAGGGTTATTTGAAGGTAGACTCGTATGTTCACATTGCTTTCCTCCAGGCATGGTTGTGGGAGCATTTCGCAAAGTACGCTCCTAAACCGTTGGCTCCGCTTCCTGAGTCTTGTGGCGGCTCTCGAATTATGCGCTGGTCTAATAGGCGTCCAAGATCTGGAGTGAAGCTCATTTATTTTCTTGATAATGTCTATGTTGTTACTTTTCGTCCCTGGGCTCCAGTTCACGCGTCCATAGTTCAGCCGAACACTTTTGCCGCTACTCCGAACTTGACTTTGCTTTCTTCCGGGGGAGAATACAAGTGTTGGAGAAGTCGTATTTATGCGGAGTTGTATCCCTAGAAACGTTCCATCTTTCTTTCGGGATGTTGCAAGGCGGTCCCTTATAATATCGACAGGGTGGCTCGGCATATGGGTTTTGACCAAGGGGTCCCATTTATTCGTTAGTCGGTTGCTTATGAAGAACTGTTGCCAGCTGTTCTTAACGCCAGTGTTCTCGCGCCAGGTAAGAGCCTTCCTTTCCTGCTCCCAGATCGAAGTCCAATGACAACCCCTAGGTACAATAAGTTCTGTAAGGATGAGTTTCTTGCCATCCATGGATTTGCGGGCGATATTGTGGAGAATACCCGCGGCAGGCCTTCCTCTGTGACTTTAGCGGAACATCCACTATTGAGGGAGCCTTCTACTGCTAAGCGAAAATCTCCCTACAGTTCTCAGAAAAAGGAGCGAAGGTCTAAGAACCGTGCGGGTGGTTTCCAGTCGGATTCGTCGGCTCTCGTGACTTTCAGTTCTTTCAACACACGGGTATGGGCAGCAGCTTCTTGATTTGACTGATTCACACAAATCTTCTGTTTCGTTGCTAAACATCTTTTATTTTCCGATTCAGGGCCTTGACAGCGCAAACCCCTTTGCCAAACTCGCGCATAGTCAGAAATCGGCTACTAAGTCTCCTGAGGATGTTGAAGAATCCGAGGAAGAATAAAGATCGGGATCCAGCAGTGATGATGAAAGTGCTTCCGAAGGTGACACTGAGTCTTCCCCCGACGAATCCGCAGATGAGTCGGTAAGTTTATGCGTTCCTTTTTTTTTTTTGCCCTCTTTTTTTTTTTTGAGTGAAAACTAAATCGTAATGTTGCAGGAGAGGATTGTTTCTGAAGAGGGTCTTGAGGTGGAGACTCGCCACAATGAAGGTCCAGCCGTGGAAGCCGCGCCTATAGGTGGCTCGGAGATGGACGTTGATAACGGTGAAACCCAGATAGTGGAAAGTACTTCGGCGACCATTGGTGTTGTCGTGGTCAGGAATCCTTTGCCGGTCGCAGATTCAGTTGCGAGCGCCATTTTCGTGCCTCCATATTTGACTCCCCACGAAGACCATGTATTGGTTGGAGGCTTGGTGCAGCGGCCAAGCATGCGAGTTGTATACCAGGATATGGGAAAAATACGGACATATCGCCACGACCAAGAAGCTCACTAGCCGATTTGCATTGTTCAAGCGTGTGGAAGAAGCTTTATCTTCAATTCACCATATGTGCAACGTGACTGGTCACATCTGTTTCGGAGATGTGATCTCAAGTCGGGAAGTTTCAGGGATATGTGTGTAGACTTTGAGTTTAATGTTTCCTGGTTCTGCAAGGGCTTTTCTGAGATCCAAAGACTGCAGGCTGAAACGGTTGATGGTCCTTCTCCGGATTTGATTAATCGTCAAGCGGAAGAAGTCGATAAGTTGTCCCAGGAGCTGGAGAAGTTATCTCAGGAGTTGAAACTGAAGCAGGCGGCCCTTCAAAGTATGAAGAACATTTTCTCCAAGAAGAACGAGCCGTTGTTGAGCGATTTTCCTTGAGCGTGTTACTTTTCGGAAACTCCTTTCCTTAGTTTTTTTTTTTGAAAGGCAAAGAAACGCCTAGTTTATGGTTCGTTTTTTTTCTTCTTTTTGGATTGATAGATGATTGCTTTTTATAAGAGTTTTTGGATTATTTTGGGATAATGGTCTTTTGATATGTTAAAGTCTGAGTTGCAAGTGTAGGTAGCAAATCATCTAGGAAAATTGTGAAACCGTGAATGTTGCATGACGGGGGAAAGTATGGGATGAAACTTGGGAATAACATGGTGTTTGGTTTCAACGTGGAAACCTATAGTAATTGGTTATGTATCCTGGCCGGACTTACTTGTTTTTATTACATACTTCAACAAAACGGATCCCAAACCGCAAGTCCGGGCGATGTCGAATTGCCCGTGAGAAGTCCCCAGTTGTTCCCCGTCACGTGATTATTGATAACTGGGCCGTCGATCCTAAGCGAATCGTTTTTTTTTTTTTTTGGAAGTCCCCAGTCGGCTCTTGTTGTATTACGGCTGGTAACTGGGTCGTTGATCCCTGAGCGGATTATTTGTTGTTACCGTTCCGAGATCTAAGTAAAACGATGAGATTGAGAGTTAAAAATTGACAGCGTGACTGAAAGATCAATCCTCCCGCTGTGGTCGCCAATTTTTTGAGGGTGAAAACGGTTTCTGCTGATTTCGGTAATTTCGCGTGAGTGGGTGAGAAACTGAGTCTAAACCCTAAACAATGTACTGCAAGGGAGTACTTTAGATTCGAGAGATCAATCTGTACAAATCCGGCCTAAACCAAGAAATGGCCGTTCCAAACTTGCTTAAGTCACAAAGTGAAGGAGAAAGGTTGGTTTTAGGGAGGGAAGCGAAGAAAGTGTTGAGACAAGAATAGTTGATTCTAGAAGAGTAGTTGTTTGACTTGTATTAGAAAGTGAAAGCTAACATATGGGAAAGTTAGTAAGTGGTTTCTGAGTGTTGTATGCTCCTGACCAAAACTTGTTGTTCGGTGGAAATAGGTAAGACCTATTTATACAAGTCCAAGTGAAACGTACTCTAGTCTTGTAAGAAATAGAAACGAATGAGTAAATGGGAGGAGGTGGTAACCAGTAACGCCTGGAATTGATGTTCCATAATGAAGGAAAGCGTTTTCACCATTACTCCCTGTATTTACTAACCGCCTTATTCTTATGACACTTTCATGTAACGGGCATAGTGTATGCCGCACGCTGTAAACCACCAAACCAATACCCTTTATGAGCATCCCCCAGTATGTGACATGTGTTAGATGTCTCGAGTGTTTTCATGGAAAAATGTTTAGCATGGTGTTACGTATGGCATGGTGGCATGCCAGTGGCCATGGTAGAGTCGGTATGGCTTTGCCATAGAATAGGCGCGGCCAAAATTAGGGTTTGGGTGCAAACCGTGATGTTTTGGCTTTAGGCCGCAAGTTAGGTGGCGGACTTGAACGGTCGAGATCTGCATCTCAGAGGGAAGGATAGCCGTTGATTATTGCAACTCTCCGTTTTAGCATCCAGCGTTGAGCATGGCTTTGCCATAGAGTAGGCGCGGCCAAAATTAAGGTTTAGGTGCAAACCGTGATGTTTTGGCCTTGGGCCGCAAGTTGCCATGCGTTAGGTGGCGAACTTGGATGGTCGAGATCTGCATCTCAAAGAGAAGGGTAGCCTTCGATTATTGCAACCCTTCGTTTGTAGCAGCCAGCGTTGAGCATGGCTTGGTCATAGAGTAGGCGCGACCAAAATTTGGGTTTAGGCGAAATCCGTGATGTTTGGATTTGGGCAGCAAGTTTCCATGCGTCGGGTGGCGAACTTGTGTGGTCGAGATCTGCATCTCAAAGAGAAGGGTAACCGTTGATTATTGCAACCCTTCGTTTGTAGCAGCCATCGTTGAGCATGGCTTGGTCATAGAGTAGGCGTGGCCGAAATTAGGGTTTAGGCGCAAACCGTGATGTTTGGCTTTGGGTCGCAAGTTGCCATGCGTCAGGTGGCGAACTTGTGTGGTCGAGATCTGCATCTCAAAGAGAAGGGTAACCGTTGATTATTGCAACCCTTAGTTTGTAGCATCTGATGTGATTTTGAAGTTGTTTGTAAAGTGGTAAGAAAAGTTCGTTCAACTCGGGCTTGTAAAGGTTTGATTTAAGAAAACTTTAAAAACAAAGAAAATATATTCACAAGATTTTCACAATGTCGAGAGGTACTGAGACTCGGGATTCCACCATAAACTCATTCATGCGATTCGTATATTTATCCTAGACAATTATAGCTCGAACAATAATAAAATATTGACTCTATATCTTCGCCAAGGTAGATTTTTAAAAGATTAATTGTAAGTCACAAGCATGACTCATCAAAAGTACTAAAACTAAGTATACGTCATCAAACGAAATCACAACTAATTAGTGAAAATCATAATACAATTAAATCAAGTGCAAAAAGTCATACAAGAAATAAATAGAATTACCACATGCATGAAGAATGGCTTCCTCCTTTGTCCCGGTGTTGGGGTTTAGCTCCTCATATCAAAAACACGCACAAAATAATAATTCATAGCTCAAAAAGGTGTTTTATTGAAGAAATTGTATAAAATAGAGATTTGTAACGCTGTAATGGTGTTACAGACGTCACTTTTACAAGTTTCTAAGACTGTCGAAGAGCGATAGTTCTCTATTGCTGCAGAATCTGCGACTGTTCTTTGACGATTAATGTTCTTCAGCTTAGGGTTCTTGAGAACGACACTTCTGTAGTGTCGTCTGCAACCCTTCTCCTTCTTCTTCTTTCGCGCCGCTACTTCTCCTCTGCAGGTGTTCCTTTCTTCACAGCAACCACCCCAAACTCCCGATTCCCTTTTTGTGAGTCAATACAACCTTTATATAGCCCATGGGTCCTCGAATATCTTAGGTTTATTTCTTCTATGCCAAGGTACGATAATAACTCTGCCACCTCCGTTAACGCGTCTTTTGATGTTTATGAACTTCCCAAATCTGGAAGATACGAATCCATGAAGATTATACCTTCTCCCATTGCACGTAACTACCAAAGATAAATCAAAACAATGCCGAGAATATCTTTCCTGACTTGTCGACAACTCTTATTTTCTCTCAATTCTAGCACGCGTAGCAATCCTGTTGTGTTGTTACAACTAGTACCAAATCCAACAGTTTATAAAATCCAACAAAACATCGACCAAATCTTCCCTTGTTTCCGTAAATAGTTTTCTCCCCTGTTTTGCTTTTGTTCGATACCTAGCCCAATTTATCCGAATCAAATACCCATATCATCTTTCTTTAGTCTTAACAGGCCCATCCCGACAAGTTCCGGTGATTGAATCTCTTCAAAAAGCCTCCAAATTCGAATCCAAAATCTTCCAGTCGCTGCATACGCTTTTCCGCGTCTTTCTATTTTGAAATGTTGAAGATGAGTGCCCTTAACCGTCTGTCTGGGTGCGAATAGCGATTACATCGGGGTTACCCCTTATCAACTAGGTGCCCCTTATCCATTTGAAGGGTGTAAATAACACATGTCCTGGGGTGTCTCCAACATACTTCTGGGGTCCCTTCAGTAATTCTTTCCGGGGGTGCAACTACCACTTTTCGAGCCAATTTCGCCGCAAAAGTTCATTTCTCCAAAAACACCTACAAAAGCATAAAATAATCAAATGAATACAAAAATGGGTACTAACAATATAGAAAAATGAGATGAAAATAAACACATAAATGCGTCTATCAAATACCCCCAAACTTATTATTTGCTAGTCCCGAGCAAATCAAATCTACAAAATAAAATCCTAACTTACTATCGCAGGCATCGTCGGATACATTTAGCGTATGCAACAAGCCTTTAAACCCCTAGGTGGCCCTAGTGGCCGAGTTATAGTCTCGGGAGGGCTTACAAGAGGTATACCCACAAAACCTTTACTCCAGACCCTAACTATCTACGCAGAACCTTGGAAGGCACTAAAGAATCTCCTTGGTTGGCATACTTATTGATTACAGGAGGAAGTACCCTGATGCGAAATTCCAATTGCTGTACTCGAGTTTGCACTCAAGCATACTAAAATTCATATATAAGTCACAAAGCTCTACTCAGATAGTCGCACTATGGACATCAATATTCGGAGTCAAAACTAATCACATGGATAGATCAAGAAGATGGATATAGAGGAAAAACATAGATGGTTTTGATGTTTACTAAGTGAACGGTGTTTCCCATATCTGTCTGAAGGCCTCCGCCAAAATGAACCTATCCTAATGGACTGAGATACTAGTCTGACTAATATCAACACACTGGAATATACAAGGGAACCAGTGGTCGATAATCCTAACCCTAGGTCAACACAACTGGCATATACAAGGGTTCCAGTGGTCGACTTTATTGAATTTATTCCGGTTGGTCTGATGGTCTGGTCTTCTTTTTTTTTTTTTTTTCGGTATCTCAATCACTCTAATTCACTCTAGCATCGGTAACAACTTGATTCGTGAGCCCCACCTAATCACTTAGAAAAACATAGTTTAAAAACAAAACAAAATGAAAACAGAAGTGAAAAGGACTCAACGAGATACGGTGAAATAATCATGTTATTTCTAACACCTGAGCTCTGTGCTTTTATGAATAGACTCTTTAGATGTTTCCATCTAATCAGATTGGTTCCTCAACTCCTACAACCAAAATGCTTCCATCCACTTAGATTGGTTAGTGCCATCCTTAATAAGCATAAATTTCTAGGCTCTGGAGTTTATTTATTTATACTGCAACTAAAAAGTTTCTCCCATACCCCCAAACTTAAATCTAACATTGTCCTCAATGTTTTAAAGATGAAATTAAAAGCATGAACAAGGAGAAATCTGTACCATTTGAAGTAAAAGAGATAAGGAAAGATATTACCGTGTCGCATGAATATTGGGTTACCTCCCAAGAAGTGCTAAGTTTAACGTCTTGACCAGGACTAAGAAAGGATTAGTCACCTTATAAAATCATAAAGTAATAGCCGGAATTTCTGTGGGTCATCAAAACCAAATAGAGATATCACAAATAAAAGGAATCTCCAACCTGCTAAGAAAAGCGCACCCTTGTCTAGTTTCCTGTTTAAGACAACTACATCTAGCTGTGGTTCAGTTCGGAGCTCTATAATCGGGTCGAGATAAAATATTTTCATGTCTTTGGAATTCCTCAAAGCTAAGATCCGGTTCGGAGTTGTAAAGTCCGAAAAAACTCAAATAAGAACTTAGAAGCACATAATAATAACTCGAATAATTGCGGATCCTTAAAGTCAATCAGTTTTGACTCACACAATTGACCACGATGAAAGCGGCGGTCAATCATAAGAAAATGTGTCGATACTAATTTCCTAAAGTACTTAGGCTCAGCCTCAAAACTTAATAATTGACACATTTGAAACTTATACGTTCCCACAATTGGTTGAAAAATATTTGGTGGGAAAACAAAGTCAATCTGGGTATCATAGCCTGGGCAAACCACATCAACCAGAGGATGGGTTTCTAATAACTGAGCTTCCTTATGGACATCACTAGGCTCAGGAAAACGTGTATGAAGATAATCTTTTAAAATGGTTGAGGCACATATGTCAAGTCCCAAGTGAGGGACCTTTCTAAGCGTTAAAGCACATGGAAAATGATAATCACCCCCAAACTTAGAGATTTCAGTGTCTCTAGAAAGACTAGTCACAACTTCCCTAATTTCAAGGTCTTCAGATTCCTGAAAATGGTAAATTGATTCTTCTAAGTTAGGTTCATCCTCACTCATCTCTACGAGTTCGTTTTCTCTGTCTAAGACTAATGTTTCTAAATCGCTAGACTCTAAAACAATATTCTCAGAAGAAACTCGTTCCTCTAAACCATTATTAGCTTCGTAATCAAAAGGAAATATTACATCGTCTAAAACGGGGGTATCTCTAGACAAATCCTCGTCCTTTTGAATAGGTGAATAATTATTAAAATTATTTGGATTTGAACTAGAAACATTATCATTATTAAGCTCAATTGGAGTAACAAATTCCTGATCACTATGCCTACTTATTTCAAATTCTTCATCAGCACTATCCTCATCATAATCATCATTATAATTATAATAACATGAAAATGGTTGAACCTCATCTAAACAAGTAGTGTTACCAATTTTATCCTCGTCATATTGATTATGCAAATAACTATCCTCATTTTCAAGGGTACTATTGGAAACACTATATTGGAAATTAAGACTATCTTGAGCAGTTCTTTCCTGGGCCTCTAACAACATTTTCTGAGTCGACTCACATGACTTCCTGATTTTATCTAGGAAAGAAGGTTCACACGTTGCATTGATTTCGTTCATAACTAAGTTATTCATCTCAGCTGAACTACGTGTCGACTCAAGTAACTTTTGTGTTGACTCGGCTAACTTACGTGCGGACTCTAGTAGAGAGGAATTTTGCTCGTACGACCAGTTGGCATGTGGATAGTAATTGGGCTCATCATGGTATGAGCCATAACCTTGAAAAGGCTGATGTTCCCAACCACTATTCACACTATGGTCAAAGTAGTAACGTCCATTTTGAAACTCAGTCGGATAATCATTGTATTGGCTATTATAATACCAGTTCGACATTCTATTGTGCACGTGCAAATGCAAGATTGACTAAAATGGGTAGGCTCAGGTTACCACAGCAAAATATACCCAAAGGTACGAGGCTGAGGTTTGTGGACTTTCAGCTGGTAACTCCCATAAGGCCCAAGGCACGGGTTCAGCTTACTAATCCACGAGTTTTCCTAAAATCGGTAGTCTGACGATGCCATTGGTGTGTGCAAGTGTTTTTTTTTTTTTAATAAAATACTAAAAAAAAAAAACAATATATACAAGTCCAAAACTAACAAAAATAAAAGCTTCGGCTTTCTCCTTTTATGGCAAGTCCAACTTTTCACCTTCGTGTCAAGCAAAACCTGCACAACAAAAGCAAAAATACCCAAAGTAAAATCAAAGAAAATAAAATCAAAATATATACAAAACCTAAAAAAAAATATGCAAAACCTAAAACCTAAACCGAAATACAAGTCCGCGTCGGCGGCGCCAAAAATTGATGCGATTTTGAAGTTGTTTGTAAAGTGGTAAGAAAAGTTCGTTCAACTCGGGCTTGTAAAGGTTTGATTTAAGAAAACTCTAAAAACAAAGAAAATATATTCACAAGATTTTCACAATGTCGAGAGGTACTGAGACTCGAGATTCCACCATAAACTCATTCATGCGATTCGTATATTTATCTTAGACAATTATAGCTCAAATAATAATAAAATATTGACTATATATCTTCGCCAAGGTATATTTTTAAAAGATCAATTGTAAGTCACAAGCATGATGCATCAAAAGTACTAAAACTAAGTATACGTCATCAAACGAAATCACAACTAATTAGTGAAAATCATAATACAATTAAATCAAGTGCAAAAAGTCATACAAGAAATAAATAGAATTACCACATGCATGAAGAATGGCTTTCTCCTTTGTCCCAGTGTTGGGGTTTAGCTCCTCATATCAAAAACACGCACAAAATAATAATCCATAGCTCAAAAAGGTGTTTTATTGAAGAAATTGTATAAAATAGAGATTTGTAACGCTGTAATGGTGTTACAGACATCACTGTTACAAGTTTCTAAGACTGTCGAAGAGCGATAGTTCTCTGTTGCTGCAGAATCTGCGACTGTTCTTTGCTGATTAATGTTCTTCAGCTTAGGGTTCTTGAGAACGACACTTCTATAGTGTCGTCTGCAACCCTTCTCCTTCTTCTTCACCTTCTGGTGCTACTTCTCCTCTGCAGCGTTCCTTTCTTCACAGCAACCACCCCAAACTCCCGATTCCCTTTTTGTGAGTCGATACAACCTTTATATAGCCCACAGTTCCTTGAATATCTTAGGTTTATTTCTTCTCTGCCAAGGTACGATAATAACTCTGCCACCTCCGTTAACGCGTCTTTTGATGGTTATGAACTTCCCAAATATGGAAGATACGAATCCATGAAGATTATACCTTCTCCCATTGCACGTAAATACCAAAGATAAATCAAAACAATGCCGAGAATATCTTTCCTTACTTGTCGACAACTCCTATTTTCTCTCAATTCTAGCACGCGTAGCAATCCTGTTGTGTTGTTACAACTAGTATCCAACAGTTTAGAAAATCCAACAAAACATCGACCAAATCTTCCCTTGTTTCCGTAAATAGTTTTCTCCCCTGTTTTGCTTCTGTTCCGAATCAAATACCCATATCATCTTTCTTTAGTCTTAACAGGCCCATCCCGACAAGTTCCGGCGATTGAATCTCTCCAAAAAGCCTCCAAATTCGAATCCAAAATCTTCCAGTCGCTACATACAGTTTTCCCGCGTCTTTCTATTTTGAAATGTTGAAGATGAGTGCCCCTTAACCGTCTGTGGGGTGCGAATAGTAGTTACACTGGGGTTACCCCTTATCAACTGGGTGCCCCTTATCCATTTGAAATGTGTAAATAACACATGTTCTGGGGTGTCTCCAACATACTTCTGGGTCCCTTCAGTAATTCTTTCTGGGGGTGCAACTACCACTTTTCGAGCCAATTTTGCCGCAAAAGTTCATTTCTCCAAAAAAACACCTACAAAAGCATAAAATAATCAAATGAATACAAAAATGGGTACTAACAATATAGAAAAATGAGATGAAAATAGACACATAAATGCGTCTATCAGCATCCAGCGTTGAGCATGGCTTGGTCATAGAGTAGGCGCGACCAAAATTAGGGTTTAGGCGCAAACCGTGATGTTTGGCTTTGGGCCACAAGTTGCCATGCGTCAGGTAGCGAACTTGTGTGGTCGAGATATGCATCTCAAAGAGAAGGGTAGCCGTTGATTATTGCAACCCTTTGTTTGGTAGCTGGCGGCATGAAAGTATGCCCGGTGAGCTAGGATTTTGGTGTAGTTAGGCGCGGCCAAAAGCTGGGGTCTTGGCATAGTTTGGGCGCGACCAAAATTAAGTCTTGGCGTTGGGCCTAAGGGTGCACACGGTACGGTTCGGCTCGGTTCTTGCCAAGACCGAGTACATGTATCTCCCTAGACTCGGTTCCAAAATTTTGGACCGGTACCTGTACCCTGTACCTCGGTTCCGGTACTGTTCGGGACCAGTACGGTACCAGGTACGATTCCGGTACTATACTCGGTTCCAGACAAAAAAAAATCCTGTTAATAAGGACCTGTTTTACTAAGCATGTATTGTTATTTGTTAACAATTAACAACTAACAAGAAGTAACAATACTATTAATACTAGCAAAGAAAACTATCAAATACCAAGTCTTAAAAAACTGAAAAAGTAACAAGTACCAGAGTCAAAGACTGACAGACAGTCACTCACATATTCACACACACAATTAAATAGTAGTAAGAACTAGTAACAAGTAGCAGACTAGCAGTAGCACTGAGTCACTGACTGGACATTGGTGGTAAAAATGTAACAAGTAGCACTGGTGGCAAAGGCAAATACAAAGCCTTGAATATTTATTCCATGGCAGCAGCACTGGTGGTGGCATTAATGTTGATAGGACCAAGTAACGCTGCAAAAACAAGTAATAGAAGTTAATAACTATTAGTCTATGTCTATTACTGCCAAACACAAGTAATAAACTAATAATGTAATATGTATATCTGTTACCTTCTTCATCTTCAATATTTTCATCTGGCGCCATATTATGTTCCA
Source organism: Papaver armeniacum (assembly GCA_023531295.1). Taxonomy (NCBI): domain Eukaryota; kingdom Viridiplantae; phylum Streptophyta; class Magnoliopsida; order Ranunculales; family Papaveraceae; genus Papaver; species Papaver armeniacum. The sequence continues at coordinate 53,984 of JAJJWW010015689.1, forward strand.
AACCCTAGCTGGAATTGATGCATCCATCACTGACAAACAATTCCATATAACCTCAGTAAACTACACAGTGCCAAACTAGTAAACTACACACATGAGTGACATGACACAACACAACAAAAAAAGTAAAATGCTAACCTCAGTAAGAGCAACTAGTTGTCCTGTCTCTAGTCCAATAACAGGCTTCAGCAACTAATCAAGATAACCCGCAACAATACACTTGATCAAGTCAGATAAACAAAGCAATCAAAATGAAATTTTAAAAACAAGACAAGAGACTTTTAGAAACATTGATCACAATTCAATCTTAGAGTCAATTTCAGTGTCCCAACATGTTTAACAATCAAAATAGATGGCTAAGGGTTCTTGATGCTGAGTCCAGTGTCACTCAAGAATCTTTGTACAATTATATGCCCACACAATCAAAAGAAATTGAAGAACAATATGCAATTCTACATGATTCAATCACACATACTAGTAACCTTCAGCACAATTAGATGCCCAATAGGAAAAAAATCTAAAGAACACTTCAATTGTGAAAGATTCAATCATATAATCTAGTAAATTTCAGCACAATTAGATTCCCTCAATACGGAAAAATCGAAAGAACACTACAATTATACATGATTCAATCACTAACAATCTACTAAAATTTCAGCACAATTCAACAAATTGACAGAACCCCATTACTCCAGAACTCAAAATAAGTAAACCCCATAAGAATTCATAACAATCCCAAATCCCAATTAATCCAATCCTAGATTTCATTAAAAGCAAAGATTTTGATGAACTTACTTACGTAACTTACCCTTGGTTAACAATTTCTGAGTTGGATTGATTGTTGCTTGAATCTTTTCCCTTCAAAAATCAAAATAAAGCTCAAATTAACAAAAATCAAGTAACCCAGTAGTCCAAATCAAACGATTTAAACACAATAATGAATACAACTTGATTAAAATTGAAGAACAAAAAAAGGAAAAAAACTTACGAGGGAAACGATTTAATCACTGATTTTTTCTTCTTCTTTTTCTGGATCGAGTGAAATATGGAGTTCATGGGGTTGAAGTATGGAGAAGAGAAGAAATCTTCCCTGTAAGGCTGGCTGTAACTCTAATGGAGTTCCTGTTCTTCTTCTCTTTCTCAGAGAGAAGACGGAAAAAGAAAAGAGACCAAATGAGAAACCATAGCCAAAATTATCTATATATACCATCCCTAGATCTAACGGCTATCAGTAATCTACTACCCCTAAATCTTATGGTTAGAATTATTCGGTACTTTCGGTCCTGGGATTAAGCACGGACTAGGGCAGGACCGTGTACCTGTACCTGCTTAGCCACAGTTCCTAGTTTTTGGACCGGTACCTGTACCCCCTTCCTCGGTTCAGTCCAAAATCAGGTACGGTTCCACCGGTTTCGGGATGGTCCGCCGGTCCGCCTCAGTTCTTGTGCACCCTTAGTTGGTCCACAAGTTGCCACGCGTTAGCTGGTGACCTTAGACGGTTAAGATCTGCATCTTAGATGGAAAGGTGGCCGTTGATCGTTTCAACCCTTCGTTTTGGCAGCCAGTGACGTTAAGGGAAGGCTGGCATGGTATAGGCGCGGCCAAAACTAGGGTTTAGTGCAAACCGTGGTGTTTGGCTTTGGCCGCAAGTTGCCATGCGTTAGGTGGCGAACTTGGATGGTCGAGATCTGCATCTCAAAGAGAAGGGTAGTTGTTGATTATTGCAACCCTTTGTTTTGGCGTGGAGAAGTGGCTGGCATGGTTTGCCATTGGCACGGTGGTGCGGATGGCATGGTTGGCATGCATTGGCGCAGAGACGTGGCTGGCATGGTTGGCATGCCTTGGCGCAGAGACGTGGCTGGCATGGTTTGCCATTGGCACGGTGGTGCGGGTGGCATGGTTGGCATGCCTTGGCGCAGAGATGTGGCTGGCATGGTTGGCATGCCTTGGCGCAGAGACGTGGCTGGCATGGTTTTACATTGGCACGGTGGTGCGGCTGGCATGGTTGGCATGCCTTGGCACGGAGATGTGGTGGCATGGTTTTCCATTGGCACGGTGGTGCGGCTGGCATGATTGGCATGCCTTGGCGCGGAGACGTGGCTGGCATGGTTTTCCATTGGCACGGTGGTGCGGCTGGCATGGTTGGTATACCTTGGCGCGGAGACGTGGCTGGCATGGTTTGCCATTGGAACGGTGGTGCGGCTGGCATGATTGGCATGCCCTTGCGCAGAGACGTGGCTGGCATGGTTTGCCATTGGCATGGTGGTGCGGCTGGCATGATTGGCATGCCTTGGCGCAGAGACGTGGCTGGCATAGTTTGCCATTGGCACGGTTATGCGGCTGGCATGGTTGGCATGCCTTGGCGCAGAGACGTGGCTGACATGGTTTGCCATTGGCACGGTGGGAGAAGGGTTTGGCATATACAAAGGTGATGTCAGTTAATACTAAGGGTTCTGCCGTGGAACATGACACACGTATATAAAAAAAAGGGTACCCTAGTAATTCTTACGTAGGCATGTTGTTTGATTCAATAAGTGTGCTAGTGGTCATAGTGACGTCATGTCATATGCATAGTTTTACGATTTTAACCCTAAGCTAAAAACCACCATCAACAGCTAGAAAAAATCTTTTGAAAAAGGAAGAATAATTGTACATATGGTCAAGACCTTTATCTCAGTTATTCATTCCCATTAGTTTAGGAGGTTACTTTTAAATTTGAAACCATGGAAATGGAGGTTCTGGTTTTGAACTGGTTTGAAGTAGAGTTTCTTAGTAAAACTGTATAGGTTTGAAGTAGAGTTTCTTAGTAAAACTGTATAGGTTTGATCTAAGGGGATATCAAGATTGATATTACTAACATGGACCATCACAGAGATGATGGTTAACACCACTGCTTTAAGGATTACTCTATTAACGCCACTGTTTTTGACTACTCATAAGCATTCCACATATTGAATAAAACTCCACCACTGGATCCCATTAATGAAGTCAGGAGACCTGCGGGAAAACTATTTTTCCATTAGAGATGTAAAAAACAGAAATGAGAAAGAATAGCTAAAAGAATATGGTGAGACTAAAAATTAGTCAATTTTTTTTAAAAGAAACTTATATCCCATTAAATTGGTTCCATAACCATTAATGGGATATCATCTTGAAACAACCGGTAAACATAAATCAGAGAAGATACGTTTGAAGGAAAAAATAAGATGAAAATTAAATCGTAAAAGAAATGATGGATTTTTGAAAATTTTGAAAACCGATTTTTCTTAATGAGTTAACTTATTTATCCTGGCGAGATTGGGGTATACCCAATTTTAAGTGGACTCTTTTTTAAGGGCAAAGGGGAGGCCTAAAGGGTAAAGTTGCAAAACTACCCTTTCCCATTATAATTCTAATTACCCTAAATCAGTTTTCATTCTCTTCATTTCATCTTCTTCTCTTCTCTTCTCCTCCTCAAACACTTTACCGGCTCCTCCACCCCCCACCACCGAAACTCGTCGATTAATTCGTCGTAATCGTCGATTCAAAAGTTCCGATTAATCTTCAAAAATGGATCCGCCACGACCTAGGGCAAGTCGTATGAAAGAAGCTAATCGAAAACCCAATGAGTATAACCCTGGAATTGCAAGTTTGGTTCAAAAAAAAGTGAAGAAAAAAACGGTTGAAGAAGAAGAATTTGTAGCCGCCGAAACACGAGAAATGGTGCGATTAATAAAGTAAGGGCATACTTAAACTCACTCTAGTACTTCAATTTCATGTTTGCATGTCAAATTAGGTCAGAAAAATCGAAATTGTGAATTGGCAGTTGCGACGCCGGAAAGGTATTATGTTATCGACCTTGCCGACTTTTCATATTTAGGGTTTGGCCGGCAGGCTCTTAGGTTGAAAATCTTGCCAGCTGTTGACTACCTGTAACTGGTACTTGCAGGGTCGGAATGTTATTCAAACTAAGACCCTGCCGGCGTCAATTTTTTTGTTAGCCGGGTTGGTTATAAAATTTTACCTTGCCGGATGTATTTCAAGTTTTTTGTGTATCCTGATGCCTTGAATTTTAAAGTCGGAATGGTATTTGGATAAAACCATGCCGGCTGTTTATTAGCCGGCAATGTGTTGGTAATGGACCTTGCCGACTGGTTTTCTGGAAAAACCTTGTATCCACTGTGTTCATATTTGTTATAAACCGGCAGGTTATGTGAATAATACCCTGCCGGGCGCTGTTCAGCCGGCATGCATTATTTAGTCGACCTTTCCGACGTTTGTGTAGCCGACAAGGTTGTATTTGTTGACCCTGACGACTTATATTTTTTTTTCTTAATCGTTCTTGTTCAGGTTGCAAAAGGCAAAGAAGAAAGCAACTCTAAAAGCTATTAGTCCTCCTTCAAGACCTCCTCGTGTTGGTGAAAAACTCTTGACTTCAACACATCGAGGGGCATACGTTGTGCCGGGAACGCTTTTGATCCGTGTACCGAATAATTCTGAACCACCATCGGAACCCACTGATTCAGACGAGACTCCAGATGAAGACCAATCAATTCCATCTGGTAGAAGATGTGATGATGATGATGTTGATGAAAGCACTACGGCTGTTGGATGAGGTAACAATGATGATGATGATGGTGATCAAGACATGCCTAATGTTGGAGGAGGTGATGATGATGATGATGGTAATGGAGACAAAGATAAGGATATCGAAGATGAAATTGTTGAAGAGGCAGTGGAACAAAAAGAAGAAGAAGAAGAAGAATAAGGAGATGGAGAACAAACTCTAGCTATTGTTCAACATACCGAAGCTTCAACTTCAACTGAAACCGGAAAGAAGAAGAGGGAGATCACTAAACCAGCTAATTCCCACATGCCTCCCCCTCACTTGATGGTTACACTGAAAAAAGGTGAGCGTCCAAGGGGGACCCCAAGAGATGGTGGAAATGTTCTTTTTGGATACAAAGACTCATGGGCATGTACGATCCATAATACTATCGTAAGTAATCTCAATCCGTCTTTGTTTTTTATTCAAGTGCGTATCTATCTTAAATTTGCGTCAAGTGTTTGTATTTATTTTCATTTTGTTTTTTTGGTATTTAGGATCACAAGCATGCCGTCCATCTCATGAGGCGCCAAGCTTCATGTTCAGTGACTAAGACTTGTGATCTTAAGGATGAATGTGAGGAGGTGAAAGTGATTGTCAAGAACTCCGGGTTGTGGCTTGCGGTGGAGAGTTCGAATATTGAGCATGATAGAGTTACCGTATCTCGCGTGCAGTGAGAGGTTTCTTCGGAGAGACTGATACAATGTTATTCCTATTCGGTGAGATGGCGATAACTCCCGATGATGCTCATCAAATTCTAGGCCTCGAGGTTGAGGGAAAAGCAGTCAGTGAGGGCTTCGATAATGATTTTTCTTTTAAGGATATTTACAAATTGAGCCAGAAATTGTTTGGTTGGAATCAGACTGAGACGGAGTCTATGCTTGAGAAGAAAGATGGTCGTCTAACCAAGAAGTTTAATCAAGCGGTTGAGGGACACATTTTTAAGGACCAAGAAAATCTTTGATAAGGAAGGAAGGGTGAACCGGTGCGAATTAATGCTACGCGTCGGCTTATTTGCTATACGTCCTGGGCAAATGTATCTTCCCGACAATTTGAAGCTTGGTCGACGCCGATTATATGCAACTATTGGATCCCTTAGATAAGATGCATGAGTATTCTTGGGAATCTGCGGTGGTCGCCTTCTTGAACAATGAGTTGCAAAGGGTTCTAGGGCACTCACTGCGCAAGTTAACGGAAATATATGTTTCTTCCAGGTAATTTTATTGTCTAAATCATTTATATTTGCAAAATTCTCGTAAGATAAGATTCTTACTAAACTTTTTTTTTGCATAGGTTTGGATATATGAGCACTTCCTTTCTTTGGTGAAAGCCAACTCTTACATCAAAGTGGATGCGAATGTTGCGGTTGATAAGCCAAGAGTGCAAAGGTACAGTTTTAAGGGTACTCAGGATAAGGAAATGCCACAAAATATTATCAAACTTCGAATCGCCATCGACAAATTGACTGCGGATGATGTGATATGTGATCTGTATCGAGATGCTAGAAATCAAGGTTTAATCCAAAGGAGAGATGAAGTTGCATTATTCTATGGACCCTTGTTGTTGTGCTCCGGTGGATATTCAATATACGATCCACATCGGGTAATGCGACAATTGGGTTACGTCCAAGAAAAACCTCATTTCGATGAAGTAAATCCGTTCTTTACTGTATCAAGGGCTCATTTCGATGAAGAAAAACTATTAACGTCTCTTACGCTCCAACGCCAGTTCCAGAACATTGGGACGATAGACGTGGCCGTAAAATCGATTGAGTCTTTTGGACGAGGTGACCATCGGTCATGAAGCTAGTGAGAAATACATGACGTGGTACTTGGGTTGGGCTCGTCCTACTGTGATTAGGGAAATGACTCATGAAGAATTGGCTCGTAAGAGGAAGATGGCATCGAAAGACCCAGCAACAAGTCTTAAGTTCTTTGTAAGTATTTTAGAGTTGCTCTTAATGTTTTAAGATTACATTATCGAATCATTCTATTAATTGTTTGTTGTTTAATTAAAAATAGAAGGAGCATTTGGAGACCTTTGTGAAGGTGTTGTGTTGCGCGAAAGACAGAGGAGAGCCTTTGTCGATTGAAGAGCAAAGCAAGAACATTGACTATGCTTGCAATATTGACAATGAGGATGCCTTTGAAATGTTCAAGCAAGCTGATGCTAAAGTAAAGAGGGAAGAAAAAGCCAGGAGGGAAGCACAAGCCAAGATGAATGCTGACAAAAAGAGGGTTCGTAGTGGTCGTGGTGGTGAAGGTAGTATTAGTGGTGGTGTTCCTAAACGGGGTCGGGGTCGTGGTGGTGAATGAGTGCAGTCTCTAGTTTATTCCTTTATGTTGTGTTGGACAAATGTTAAGGTTAACGGTTGGAAAAATGTTTTTTTTTTAAGGTTTATGGGACATGTTTTCGTATTTTGGACAACAAGTGTTGCATTTCTAGTTGTTGAATGAATGGTTTGTTTAGCTATGTAAAGTTTCAATACTTATGCCGGCATGCTTTTTTTAAGTTACAGTGCCGACCACACCGGGAGGCCTAGCAAGGTTTTGAAGTGTCGGATCACGACCTGGCACTGAGAAATTATTTGCATACCAGGGTCGGCAGGGTAATCAGATCAAAACCTAGCCGGCTGTTAAGAAGCCGGTAGGGTATTATATTATCGACCCTGCCGACTATGTGTTGCAGCAAATACCTTCTCATGATGCCTAAAATCATCATAAAGTCGGCATGGTTAAAATTATGTTCCTTGCCGACCACATCACAGCCGGCACTCTAGTGACCAATTAACATTCCGACGGTTAAATAGAAAATTGCATGAACTCCTGATGCCTAAAAGTCATAAGGTCGGCATGGTAAGAAAATTTCGACCTTGACGGCCATATCATAGCCGGCATGCTAATGACCAAATACATTTCCGGCGGATACACAGAAGAAAATGTTCTCCTGATGCCTAAAATCATCATAAGGTCGGCATGGTAACAAAATTTCCACCCTGCCGGCCGGACTTAGTCGGCATACCTGGGAAAACAAACCGTGCCGGCAATTTTAAAATTCAAATTTTTTGAAAGTACAATTGCATTGATTGACTTGTACTTATGCACTATAACGGCCAAATTTGGGAACCATCCTATAAATACACTACTTATCTCTACAAAACAACACACAACTATTTGCATATACTCTCCAAAGCTCATATCATCATACACTCCATCTAACTCACCCAATAGCTCTCTACATACAAGAAATGACATCATTTGATTCAAACGAAGATTTGGCAATCACCAAAGCATGGTACGCGGAAACTCGAGTTAGACGTCAATCCTCCGTAAGGGTGGATTCTGTAACCTTTTGGGCTAGGGTACACAACAAATTTAGCCAAGAATTTGGAAATCCTAATGGAAGAAGTGTTCAACAAGTCCGTGATAGGCACCTAATCATCGAAAATGCGATACTTGCTTATTTATCTATCCAAAAACCAATTTTCAACGCTCCCCACTTTAACTTGTCCATTGAACAATTTGTAAGTTTTTTTGTGGTTTATTTTACGTGATCAATGTTGTTTGATCTTCCTACTAAACACCACTAACAAAGTAAGTTAGTGTTATGTTTTTGTAGCATGAAGTCACCAAAGCGCGCTACATGGAGGAAAAGGGGGAAGCATTCGCATTCGATGCAAGCTATCAATTCATGGAATCCAAAATCTCGGAGTATGCCCCGGAGATGATGGAGGGTGTATCGTCCTCGGACGAAGATTGATGGCTTTAGAAGTTTTTGTATATGTTTTGTGGGTAGACCTCTATGTAAACCCTCACGAGACTATAACTCGTCCACTAGGGTCGCCTAGGGGTTCAAAGGCTTGATGCACATGCTAAGTGCATTCGTTTTTCCGTCGACAAGGATTTAGGTTTTATGTTTCAATCAATATAGTAACCAAAATTGCATGAATAAAGTGAATTACATCTTCCCGTTTTCTGTTTTCTGTTTGGTATAAGTACATGCCGGCAAGGTTACAAATCCTTAGCATGCCGACTACAGGTCAGCCGGCAGTGTTAAAAATTATGTGCATGCCGACCATATGATTGCTTGGCATTGTAGGAAATATTTACATGCCGACCGTAAAGTTGCTGGCCCAAGATAGTCGGCGTAATCTTCATTCAAAGACCATTCCGGCCTAAAAAGGGTCGGCGTGTTATTCATCCGCGGACCATGCTGGCTAACCTTAGTCGGAATCCTATTCAGACGTCGACCAAGCCGGCGGATCTTAGTCGGCACCTTATTCAAACCTGGACCTTGCCGACCATTCATATTTCCAAAACTAAATTTTTTGATGGAAATCGAACTCATAAGACATATAAAAGGTTTAATCTACTGAATTCATAATTTCAAAATTTTAATCTAAACTCAATTAATTAACCTAATCATAATTTTTAACGTTAATTAAACAAGGGCATATTAGCCATTTAGAAAATACAAGGTTAAGGGGTGTCTTCTTTTGCTTCAAAATGTCTTGGATTTTGTCTCATTAGGTATACCCCAATTAATTTGGGTATACCCCAATCAAGGCAGGTTATTTATCGCCCGATTTTGCTCGGCAAGAATTGGTTTTATGAACATTAGCCTATTAACTTTACTAACTTCGACATGACCAAACTTCGCCCATTCTGAAAACAAACATCAAAACTCACTAAACTAAGAGGTCAACAAAAAATGAGGCAAAAAGGATTTTTTATAGGGGGAAAGCCACTTTTACTAGGGGGAAAGCTGATCTCAGTCTAGCCTGTTTGACTTCGGTTCAATATTGGGTGGAAAAATATATAAGCTCTCCCTCTATCAAAATAAAGAATCAAGCTCGTGGTACAGTAAAATGACTTGCTGGAAGCAAATGTAAATAATGATAAATTAATTAACAAAATTGTTTATGCTTCATTTCTAAAACTAAATAAACAAGTTGATTATGAAGAACTCATTAGTTAGTACAAAGGACTTCACAAATGAAAGAATATCAGACACCAATATTAAATTCTTTGATTGCTTCTCATAGCTTTGTAAACAATAAGTAGGCTTCACATCATCTTTGCAGTCGCACGCTACAATTTATTGAACGTAAACATTGAAGGCCCTTCAAAACATTTAAGTTTCTCTCCCATGTCACCACCTCCTTCGACTTTCGTTTCAGCTACAAAACACATTCAGCAAATGTGATATGATTTTCCATTAGCTGCTACTGTATTCTGCGTTAATCATCCAAGTTAATCGTTCCCAGGCTTTCATCTTCATTACCGGCCTTTCCACTGTAATTCTCTTCTTGTATAGGGTTAACCATTCACGTCCACACTCGGTCAATGCTTCATGTGCAAAATCATACGATGGGTATGGTTGGATTGGCGCATTGGTTTCCATCTGCAGACTAACAAAATGTGATCCATCAACAAAACCCATATTAAGAGGGAGAAGAAAAGGAGTGAACTTTTCAAAATTATAAGTGAATTATTGTTGCAAGCAAACACAGAAATATATAAACAAGTTTTTTTTTACCTCAAACAGTTGATTTTCTTCTGCATTTGCATCTAGTTGTATTACACTTGAAGAACTAAGAAGATGTGTTATTGCTTCGTTTGATTCTTCAATTGCCTGTGATGCAGATTCGTTATGGATTTGATAGTTTTCTCCCATTTTGCTTTACCATCGAGATCAAAGTAATTTTTTCAAAGATAATTGGATTTCGCTAGGGTTTTCTAGTGATTTGCGGGGAACAATAAATACATAAAACAGTTTGTTCGTAATACGTAAGTATAGAAAGCTAGGGTTATGGGACTGTATTCTCTAACCATTATTTTTGATAGGGGGAGAGCTTATACTTTTTTCCACCCAACATTAACAAGGAGTCAAATAGGCTAGACTGTGGTCAGCTTTCCCTCTAGTAAAAGTGGCTTTCCCCTATCAAAAATCGCAAAAAGGGGTTGAGTCTACCATCAAAACTCACTAAACTAAGAGGTCAACAAAAAAGGAGGCAAAAAGGGGTTGAGCCTACCATCAAGTCAATTATTGAATGCTAAAACATCACCACTTAGCAACAATTAGATGTCAGTGGCCCCATTGAAGCAAACTACGGGTATTTGTTAGTAATGTTCGTTTCCCATGGCTAGAGTTAGCCAGAGAAATGAAAATGAAAGCACAGCAAAACCACCAAACTGGGAACTGAACCCGGGTCTGTTCTGGCAGGGTATATATTCCACCGAGTCTAATGTTACAGGAAAAAAGAAGAGAGATCGAAGAAGCACTAGAAACCAACTCAGTGCCCTAAATTTCCCCTTTAAAACCCTATCGTCTCTACAATTGAGACAGACTTTTGTCTTCTGGTAACAAAAAAAATCCACTCCACAGCAGACATGGAAAAGAAGAAGTTCAACATGAAGCAATTTTGGAGAATAGAAGGTACTGAAAACCCTAATAATCATCCTCTTTCTAGTGATAATTCTATGGAAATGATTAATGATAAGTTTCAACAAGTTTCTGTTAACATCATTGGTGATGAAAGAAACCCTACTAGCGATAATCATATATTGTGTGATATACTAAGCAGAGTTCCTGTGAAATCACTGATGAGGTTTAAATCTGTTTCTAAACATTGGAAATCTTTGATTGAAGTAGATTCATACTTTCATGATTTACATCATAAACGTTCAAAATCTGGTTTATGTGGTCAAAGATTAGTTCTCTTCATCAGTTCTACAGAACCTGATTTCAATAACCCTTTGTTCCCATATAAAAAGCCTGACAACCATGCTATTAAATTTTCAATTCGTTTGCCTGGTAGTAGACAATTTGATGTTAAGAAATTGGTGTTGGATCGTAGTCCTTATGGAATACCGAAACAAGCAGTGAATGGTTTGGTATGTATTACCTCCAGGGGTGAGGCATTTTTCATATATAATCCTAGTACTGGAGAAAGATCACCTTGGATTGAAACTACCACGGTTTCGGAAGGGAATGCAGGAGACAGAAAACGACAAGTTAGGTGCATTGGGTTTGGGTTTAATCCAAAAACTAATGAACACAAAGTGATTTGCATTTCAAGTACTGAGAAATTGAAGAAAAAGGGAGAGATTAATTGGGATTTCAGCTATAAAGATGAAGAAATCGAAGATCAAGTTTGTGAAGTCTTGGTTGTTGGTGAGAATACATGGAGAAGGATCGATGAAGTTCCACCTTATAATATGAGAACAAAGGATTGTTATGGGGGTGGTATGACATTTAACTGGGATAATAATTCGGTTTATGTGAATGGTTCCTTGTATTGGCGGTTCAGGTATACCCGGAAAGGGGAAGTGATTGTGGGATTCGATTTCGGAAGTGAGAAATTCAGAATTATTCCAATCCCTGACTCTGCCATTGACCCTCGTGTTTATAAATTTTCACAAACTGTTGAGTTAATGGAGGTTGATGGACATATAGCTGTACTAAAATGGATATCAGAGTATCACATTGCGCTGTGGATACTTCATGAAGATGGTGATAGCATTAGGTGGATTGAAGAGAAGATAGACTTCCCTTTTATGTGGAATGCAAAACCAGATCTTTCTATTGAAGCTCTTCCAGGGACAAATTTGATCATCCTAAAACCGGAATATGAGTGCGAGACAGACAGTTTATATTATTATGACCGAAGCACAAAGAAGTTCACTTTGTCTTCAATCCCACCTGAATATCACTTTGAGTTGAGACAGATTACATCTTTAGTAGAAAGCCTTGCACCTGTCCGTGCAGCGCGTTGCAGCACATTCTAAATGAATGCACCAGTTACTGAAAAAAAAAAAAGACTTCAAAAGTAACATACTGTTGGCGTATCAGAAGTTATAATCTTCCTGTGGGTTTTGTGTTTGATTTTGATGTAGATGCTGAACTTGTGTTGCTAGTGTCATAGTGCTTAAATTCTTAGGTAAGTTTCTGACTGTTATTTTGAATACTCTTGTCAACTTATATTAATGACCTTTTGTTAGACTGGTGTCTTGATTGTTGATTATTTTGAATACCGTACTCTTGTCAACTTGTTACACATTGCTATTGTTAGATGGGCTATAAAGAGAGAGACATAGAAATGGGAAAGCATACTTGCCTGGACGGGCCTAGGTATGCATCTGTGCAACCCCTGCCTTATTCTTTCAATTAAATCTTGCTTCTTGGCTGTGGAATGCGTCAGGAGCTGCTTTGAACTAAATTTTACTAGTTTCTGGATGTAATCCTACGAAATTAAATGCTATAAATCTGGAAGGAGGGGTGGTACTGGTACAAAAACATCATATTTGTCGATCTATAATTTCTTGTTTTGATGTAGTACCTCAATACTGCATCATCATTGTTCTAAACATGGTTTGGTTAATTTTCAGTGTTTCGTTGCATTGCTCATTTGCATTTTCCCATTCAACATTTTTCTACCAATTTTTCGTATCCGTACTTGGTATCTGTACAAGCACTTTTAATTTGATAATATCATCCCTTTTGTGATCGAATTTAGATACGCTCGGCAACAGGGAGAAGGAAGTCCAATATACTTTTACTGTCATTATCAACCGTCTCGTCTACCTTAGCATTAAAACTGCTAAATAGTTGCTTTTGTCTGAATCTTTCGGACCATGATGAAAAACAGCTTTGCAATGCTAAAACATCCGCACTAAACAATAACTAAATGTCACCCTATTAGATTTGATCTCCTGACCTGCACTTGAAGACATGAAACCAATACCCATGGACTCATCTCAGTTCAAAGATGTCCCAGGTAAACTCAACTTTGTCTAAGACAGTGAAGTTAAGATTTAGTCCCACATAGACTACTCATAGCTGAGGAATGGTAAATAGACGCCATAAAATGAGAACTCAGAAATGAGAATAAGCATACCTTTCTCGGCCTTTTGGCTAAGATCAAGTGTAGTATCTGTTCTTATCAGTTTAATATCTGATATGTGAGCCATCCGCTCACACGATATTAAATTAATTTTTTTCATGGGGGAGTTCCCATCACAGTAGCTTGCTGCTGGGATTCTCACGTGTCGCCTTTGCGTTGCACTACTGCAAGAGCCTGGCGCACCCCCACCAAATCAAAAAGCTAAACTAAACTACTGCAATGGCCTGGCGCACCTTATGCGCTTACCTTGCAGGGTATAAAATGGGTTATTTGGTTTTTGATACTTACATTTTGTCCGAGTTTAGTGTTTGGTCTAACTTTTGTCCAACTTAGGGTCCGAGTTTAGTGTTTGGTCTAACTTTTGTCCAACTTAGGGTTTGGTACTTAAAAATCACGTTGACTTTGTTTGACTTTGTTAAGTCAAATTTTTATTTAATTTATAATTTAAAACATATATCAATTTACTTCTCTACCCTCCATTTTTTTGGAGTATTACATAGATATTTGCACCACAATTCCTCTTAATCTAATCTAATTTCACCGCCGTCATCATCGTATCACATTTCTCCTCCAAAATGACATCAACACTCCACCATTTCTCCAGCACATATATCAATTTGCTTATCTTCACATAGACATTGATTTCCATTTGTTTTTTTCCTAAAGATATATCAAATTCACCCACCATTTCTCCAGCACATAATTCAACCTTCTCTAAATTCCTCCCTCCACTTCCATGCCCTAGTTCATGAGCAGCAATAATAGAAGATGTAGTAGTATAGTAACAAGTTCTTGAGTAATTGTTGCCGGAAGATTTCATATTCAGATCAACCTGATTTGCTTCTCGTATTCTTTATAACTGTTTCTTAGTGATTATTTTTTTTTATAAATCTCGGACAGTTTATTCAATAATTATGAGTTTTAACCTAAAGGAAATTTCCAAGATAATAATGGTTGTGAACTTCGTCAATTCGGTGCATAGCAGTATACGTGTTAATGATGTGAAGGTATCTGAGAAGATGTACGAGAAGCAATATTTATTCAAAACAGGGTCTAAATTTGTTTGTTGCAGGTGATAAATGGGTCTGAATCGTGGAAATTGTGATTGATGAATGGTGTAAGAGATATGGGTTTGTCTTAAATGTGTGATTAACTACATAGAAGGAAAACTCTGCCAACACAAAATCTTGCGCAAAAGGTGTTTGAAAAAATTCCTAAACCACCAGTTCTTGCCCTAGAGTTGCCGATGTTTTCTGCTGTGAGTTTCGTGGTATGCGAAGACTACAAGAGATTTCAGAAGTTTAGAGAAGCAAGAAAATCATGATAAGAATCGTAGGAAAAAGGGGCACTGGTTTGATAGTGTGTTGGAGGTAGTTTTGAGCGGACAAATGACCTTGTTTAGGCTAAGCTTGCTGCTGCTTTATGGTTCTTATGGATAATTAACGAGTGTGATGTGTACCAAGGGTGATGAGCCGTGAATGGGAAGATCGAGTTAGTAAAGGATTTGGGAAGTGGTTTTACAGAAGAAACAGAGACGGAAAAAACTCTCTTTCTCTGACATCTTCTGAGATTGAAATTTGTGGAAATAGGTTTATATTTTTTATTGATTTTGACGAATCTATATTGTTTAGATGTTTGACTATATAATGGGCGAATTTTAAACCTACTTGAAGTCTTGAATGTGTGATAGATTTGTGATGTGTTCTTCGTCAATGTGGTTTTTGCATATTCATTAATAGGGTGGAGGGGGAAGAAGAAGAGTAGAGAGAGTTAATGTCAACGGGATATTCAACCATGACCGTACGATTTATGGTTTTAGTAAATCCATTGGATCTGAGGCCCACTTCAGGGGTAAAATTGTTAACCCAGTTTTATTTATTTTATAAAATTAATTAAATTTTTGTCAATGACAGTCAACTACGGTCAACGTTAATTTCAGGTACCAACCACTAAGTTGGACAAATGTTAGACCAAACACTAACATTGGACAAAATGTAAGTACCAAAATCTAATTAACCCGTATAAAATACACCACTAGACCACCGGCGGTGCCGAATACCCTACTGTACCGTGACTCTCAAGATTCATGCTGGAAACCTAACTTATAGTGCCCTAAGCTTCATCATATATTGTGTGATATACTAAGCAGACTTCCTGTGAAATCTCTGATGAGGTTCAAATCTGTTTCTAAACATTGGAAATCTTTGATTGAAGTAGATTCGTACTTTCATGATTTACATTATAAACGTTCAAAAGTTGGTTTATGTGGTCAGAGATTAGTTCTTTTTATCAGTTCAACAGAACCTGAACCTGATTTTAACAATGCTTTGTACCCATATAAAAAACCTGACAACCATGCTATTAAATACTCGACTTGTTTACCTGGTAGTGCACAACTTGATGTTAAGAAATTAGTACTGGATCTCGGTTCTTTTGGAATACCGAGACAAGCAGTGCATGGTTTGGTATGTATTACCTCCAGAGGTGATGCACTTTTCATATATAATCCTAGTACTGGAGAAAGATCACCTTGGATTGAAACTACCAACATTTCCGAAGGGAATGCAGGAAAAAGAAAGCGATACCCTTGGTGCATTGGGTTTGGATTCAGTCCAAAAACTAATGAACACAAAGTGATTTGCATATCAGGTAGGGAGATATCGAAGAAAAAGGGATTGATTATGATTACAGTTATAAAGATGAAGAAATTGCAGATCAAGTTTGTGGCGTGAGAATACTTGGAGAAGGATCGATGAAGTCCCACCATATAATCTGGCAAAAAAGGATTGTCACGGGGGTTGTGGTTTCACGACATCTAACTGGGATACTAATTCTGTGTATGCGAATGGTTGTTTATACTGGCGGTTCAGGTTTACCCGAAAAGGTGAAGTGATTGTGGGATTCGATTTTGGAAGTGAGAAATTCAGAGTTGTTCCAATCCCTGACTGTCATTGACCCTCGTGCTCATAGATTTTCACAAACTGTTGAGTTAATGGAGGTCGATGGACATATAGCTGTACTAAAATGGATGGGAACGTATAGCATTGCGCTGTGGATACTTCATGAGGATGGTGATAGCACTAAGTGGATTGAAGAGAAGATAGACTTCCCTTTTATGTGGAATGCAAAACCAGATCTTTCTATTGAAGCTCTTCCAGGGACAAATTTGATCATCCTAAAACCTGAACATGAGTGTGAGCCAGATGGTTTTTATTATTACGACCGAAGCACAAAGAGGTACACGTTGTCTGGAATCCCACCTGATTATCCCTTTGAGTTGAGACAGATTACATCTTTAGTCGAAAGCCTCGCGCCTGTTTGTGCAGTGCGTTGCAGTACATTCTGAATGAAAGAAGACTTCAAGAGCATAGGTAGCTTCTTTTGGCGTATTAGAAGTTATAATCTTCGTATGCGTTTTGTGTTATAAGTATTTTACTGTAGAATGCTCAGTTTGTACTGTTGGTTTGAGTACTAAGCTATTGTCTACTTAAATTAATGAGCTTTTGTTAGACTGCTGTCTTGAGTTCATGTTTTTTTCTTCTTTTCTTTTTCTAAATGCTCAGTTACACGTTAGAAGAGACGAGAAGAGATGGACTATAAAGAAAAGAGACAGAGAAATGGGAAGGAAAACGTACCTACTTGCCATTTCTTTCCATCTCCTTAGAAATCTATTCAGTACAATTTATAAGCTTTAAGCCATTATTCCTCCCTTCTTTTGCAGAACCAGAAAGAAACTTATGAAGTGACTTTAGTTTAAATGTCAGTTGAAGTGAAAAATGGTAAGTCCCACATAGGGTAGGAAGCACAACTCTACTCAATATGCTCGGTATAAAGTAGCACTTCGCTCAATCAAAATGATTCACGCAGCCGTGCGGTAAGCACAAAGCGAACTATTCTTTCGCCTTTTACTAAAGAATACCGTGTGCCGTTTATACGCGGCATACGCCTATTTTTGTAGAACCCAATAATTTCAAAACTAACTTTTTCGGCTTCGGGGCTTGTCTGGCAGTTGTTTCTCTTTTTACCGTGCAACCAAACTCACATGGAGTAACAAAGTTCCATGTAAATTGCTCTTTCCTGACCATGAAACTAATGTTTTTGGAGGAGCAGACAAAAGAAAATTCAGCGCTTATCTATCGACAAGCGTTTAACGATACACACCAGACTACTGACACGAGCAAAGCTAAAAACATCAGATTACTAACATTGGCACAGGCTAAAAACTTCAGACTATTAACTTTACCAACTCAAGCTAAAATATCAGCAACAACATCACAGACTCCATCTGGTGTCTGAATAACTGATAAGATTCACAGCAAGTCAAAAGTTGTTACCATCACGGTGCCTCAATCGCATGTACAACAGACAACAGCTTCAAAGAATGTTTATTAAAATGTGAAGATTGAAAGAAACATTAAGACTAACAAAAACATCAATTGCTTAATCTTTCTTGCAACATTACTTTTTAAGGGATTCTGCAAGCTTTTTTGAGATACAATAAGCAGTAGACTGAATAGTAATCATAGGGTTAACTCCAACAGCTGTTGGCAAAACACTTGCATCACATACAAATAAGCCTTCTGCTTCCCAGCTCTCACCATTTTCATCAACTCCGCCTTCAATCTCAGTAACACCCATCCTACAACTACCCATTTGATGGGCAGAACAATACATATTCCAATGTTCTCCTTTAGAACCAGGACCTCCTGGTACAGTTACTGTGTCTAAAAACTCTTCCAATTCCTTTTCCTTTATCCCTTCACATTTAAGTCTTTGCCCATCACTTCGATGTGTTCCAACCTCAACTGCTCCAGCACTTATCAAAATCCTTAACGCCATTCTTAAACCACTTCTCAGGTTCTCTTTGTCTAATCTGTTTAGTCTGTAAGTTATTCTTCCTTCAGATTTCACTTCTCCTGATCCTTTATCTCTTACTAATGCAAATAAATGAGCTGTTCTTCCATACTTAACAAGCCTTTGTTTCATATCAATACCTGAAACCCAAGGGAGTAATGAAGCAAAAGAAGCTGGTCCCAGTGCAGGAGTTTCTATAATGGTCTGAAAATCATCAGAATCATCTGAAACAACTTTGTGTAGCGATGTGACTATTCCTCCTTCGTATGATTTTCCTTTCAAGTCATCTATTGATTCTGGGAAGTATCCCCACACCATAAGAACAGGATGAAGATGAAGATTTTTACCAATATTCGGGTTCTCTAATCCACTAGATATCATCAGTGGAGGTGTTAACAAGGATCCGCATGCTGAAATTGTAACTTTAGCATGAATTTGAAGTCTTTTTGAGATGTTTTTGTTCATAGTGTCTGCCAGGACTCCAATGCATTTCTTCTTTTTAGTAGTATGAACTGTAGAATTGTTTGTTCCCAGTATAAACTTCCGAGCTTTACATCCAGTTAAGATTACTGCACCATTTTCCACAGCATCAACTAACCAAGTGGAATCAGTTCCCTTTTTATCTCCTGTCTTACAACCATAACAACAAGAACCACAATAATGATTCTCCGAGTTATTCCTTGGTATGGTTTCAACTTTTAGCGCAAGATTCTCACACCCTTTTCTCAATACTTGATTCTGAAACCCTTCCACTTTACAGTTTTCTGTTACGCCTATTCGTTTGCACACAGTATCCATGGCAGCGAGATAGTCAGAACTTCCAAAAAATGGAATTTTATGGTCCACACACCATTCTTGGAGTACAGAACTTGGAGTTTTGATGCATGCCGACCAGTTCACTGCTGAGCCACCACCAACTGTTGATCCTGAAAATATCATAACCTTAGCATCTAAGGTTGACAAGATTCCTCCTGATTCATATAATTGATCCAAAGAAGGACCTTCAAGAGATGAATAATCTTCGGGTACAAAGTAGTTCCCTTTTTCAAGAACCAACACCTTTTGGCCAGATTTTGCTAAAACTGCAGCCGCAACTCCTCCACCGCAACCAGAACCAACAATTACAACATCACATTCAATCTTGTAGAGGTTTTGTTCTTCATCTTGTGTTACTTTCAAGCCTTTTTGAGTTAGAGACTGAATAAGGGTATCGTCAGTCTCATTTGAAGTTTCTATTATTCCTCTGTCAAGAGGCCTTTTTTTCTTGCAAGTTTCAGATAAGTTCTCACTGTTTTCCACCTTATAACCAATAGCTTCCCATGCTGGGTTCTTCAAATTCTCATCAATCTGCAAGAGATAGAGAGAGATATGACAGTGAGAAAGTGTTATAAATTTATCGCGGAATCATGTCTACTCAAAACTGACTCGTACAAAAGTGAAAGAGATGAAAGCTAAACAGACAAATCATAGTGGAATACAATGAAATGGAATATGATTCTACTGATCATGATATCCCACCTAATCTTTAATCTTACGAACAAAAAAAAGTCATTGGAATAATTCTTTATGTGGAATTTCACCATCAACATTCGGCTATTACAAAAGGTTAAAGCTAAGGCATACGCATTCAAGTTCCGATTGACAGTACAGAAATTCTTTATGTGGAATTTCACCATCAACATTGGAATGATTTTTACTGTGACGGTTAACAACAGACAGTGGAAAGAGACCAATTATACATTTATGTACAGAAGAGAAATTCTTGAAGAGGTAAACCAATACATAGAAAACAACCATTAGTACGATTGTGCCTAAGCCACATTAGTACAATCCAGACCAAACAAATCTCAGATTTCTCACCAACCCATAAATCATGTTGACAAGTAATTAATTTCGATTTTTTCTCATCAACATTCGGCTACTACAAAAGGTTAAAGCTAAGGCATACACATCCAAGTTCCGATTGACAGTATTAAGAAACTAATTTTACGAATTTTATGTATATCAAAGGTTGAACATTCAAGTTACTTCACTTAATGGTCATGTTTTTTACTGTGACGGCTAACAACCAACAGTGGAAAAAAACCAATTATACATTTCTGTACAACAAATACATTCCTGAAGAGGTAAACCAATAATACAATTAAAATGACCATAAGTACAATTGTGGCTAAGCCACATTAGTACAATCCAGACTAAACAAATCAGTTCATATTTCTCACCAACCCATAAAGCATGTTAGTTTCAATTTAATCAAACACGTTAATGACAAAGTAGTTGCAACAGATAAATAGACTTTTAGTTTCTCTGGACAGTGCTATAGTGTAGCTAGCTAGAGTCATATACACTATTCCAACCATTAATGTACAAAATACCAAACAATTCAATAGGTAAAAACTAGAATTAAGTGAAGAAAAATCATTATTAAGAAGTATAATAATTACCTGAGTGAGATAAGTGAAGAAGCCGAGAATTTTAATCAAAACAAAAACCATTCTCAGAGGTTTAAAGAAACACCTTCCACTGGACCATCTTTGTAAAATTATTTCTCTGTTTCTCAAAGAAATTTGTGAGAAACTATTAATAAAAGGAAAATTCGGAGTTGAACATATAAACCCACATAACAGTAGAGTTCCCAATCTAGTTGAGAGTAATTTTAATGCTAATCTCACTATAAAAATTGCTTCTTTTAAACCCCTCTTCAACAGTAATTCTGCTACCTCATCAGCTATTGGAGGTTGAGAAGCTGATGAAAGATAAAAGGATCGAAGAATCTCAGGTGGGTCTTTAATGGAATTTTCATTCTCAAGTTGGATTGAAGGAATAAACGTTTCACAGATAGAATTCAGTGTCTGAATATCAGATGAAGAAAACCCATGACTATATTTATAATTCTTGTTTTTGTTTCCTCTTCCTAGTAGTGGATGATGAGTTTTTCTTGTTTGGGTTTGTTTATCTTCTTCTTCCGCCATTGTTTGTCTGTATTTTACTTGTTTTAGCTGGATAGCCTAGATACGTTTCAGCTTTTGTAGAGTGTAGTGTTTATATAGGAGAGGTATCACAAATTGAAGAGAGTTGGACTGTTGGGTGGGACTCGTGAATGAGAGATGCGAGGCTCTCAAATCCGCAAGAGATTTCTGTGGTTGTTTGTGTTTTTACGTTTTCTTGTGACTACAATTTGGTTGGGATTGGAAAGTCTGTTTGGAATTGAATGATAATAATTATTATATCTTGTACAAGTTGTCAATATATGCCTTTAAAGACTGTCTAATTATTAGTGAAGTGTCCATATCAGTAGATGGGACTTGAAGTTATGGCTTAGTGGTCCTAACTTGGTCCAACTGTCCAAGTAGCTCAGAAGGTAAAACGAGAATAAAGCAGTGAAATTGAAAGAAGTGCATCGGTAATTATTATCGATACATGAAAAATAATACCCCTAAACAGGTTAGGGATGTCCCCAAAGGGGAGGTGGGCCTAATATAAGACTTGGGGACTAGGCCCAAATCCAAAGAGAAAATACTCATGTGACAAAAGGGACAAGGAAGGGATTAATGAAGAAGAAAGAGGTTATATTAAGGAAGGAATGACATTAGAGGTAATTAAGGAAGTTTAGGACATGTGGTATGATGTCATAAAAAAGAGGGGCTTTTGGAAAGTCTATATAAGGAAGGACAACGTACAATGGAAAGACAACTCTCTCTCTCTCTTACCATTCCTAGTAAGTGTGGTCATATGGTGTGACTAGGACGGGTATGACCAAAATCATATTCACCCCATAACATTTGGCGACCACCCTCGAAGGCTCGTGCCTAGCTCACTGTGACACATCCAGGAGGTGCTAGTGCAGACGCGCTAGAAAACCAGTTGAGCAACCCACCACTCAACCAGGAAGGCGAGAGAGTAGGGATAGTATCAGATCCAATTACACAAGGGAGAAGGCCAGACGCTCCACAAGAGAAGGACAATCAGCAGGTCGGAAGCCCGCCATCCACACACCCTACTGCACAAGAAATGCGGAAGGAACTAGATGAGCACATTCATAGGGAGCAGGAGCTGAGGAAGTTGTTAAAGGAGGCCAGCGCCGAGCAGAATGCAAAGGGAGCGGCGGAAAACGCTGGAGAGGAAGAAAAAGGGCCTGTGACCATGACGCAAGAGGCGATGGCTAGGTACTTAGAGGCAAACTACCGAGTAGTAAAGCAGGACAGTTACGAGTCTTACGACTTCATGGCCAGCCCATACTCCTCCGAAGTCACAGATTATCAGTATCCAGAGGACTATACTTCACCAAAATTCAAGGTATACAATGGTCAGGGGAATGCACGCGAGCTTCTTAGGCGGTTCTTATCCGTCATGAACGATCGCGCGACTGATGAGAAGTTGTGCCTAAGGGAATTCCCTAAATCGCTAACTGACACTGTGTTCTCTTGGTACGACAACTTAAAGCCGGGGAGCATCAGTTCATGGTCGGACATGTCGGCTCTTTTCCTTAGAAAATTCTATTCAACAAAGAGGAAGGTCACGACTATAGCTTTGAGTAAATGTGGCCAACGCATAAGGGAAGAGATAGGAAAATACATCACCAGGTTCCGCCACTTCGCGCTAGATTGCCACGAAGACATCAAAGAGGAGGCGCTGGTGGAGATTTGTGTACGAGGGATGACGCCATCATTTAAGAAAAGTCTGGTAAACTTCTGATTTCCAACCTTCATAGAACTAGAGGAAGCCACATCGAGGATCTCCGAATGTGTGGAGGAGTATAACTCAGACTATACCCGGCGCAATACAATCAATGTTGTATCGACCGCACCGCGGAACACCCGCGCGAACAACATCCAAAAAGGTTGGAATGTACATGCGAACCAACAGTACAAAGGCCAGCCGCAGACATTCCCGCCTCCTCTGCCATGTAGCAAGGAACAAATCGTGGGATTGTTGGAACAATAGGTGGCGAATAAAGAAACTCAACTACCTCCTACAAAAGCGGACTTTAACACTCTTGATAAGAACGGCGCTAGGTACTGTCATTATCATTGAAGGATACAGCACCCGACGGTCGATTGCTACAACCTTCGAAGAATTTTTCAGAAGAAACTGGAAATAGGAGAAATTGAAATGAGCAACCCCGAAGGAAAAACAAATTA
This sequence comes from Papaver armeniacum, assembly GCA_023531295.1. NCBI lineage: Eukaryota > Viridiplantae > Streptophyta > Magnoliopsida > Ranunculales > Papaveraceae > Papaver > Papaver armeniacum. The sequence goes on from JAJJWW010015689.1 coordinate 77,466, forward strand.
ATACCAAGTTATGATGCTCTCCCATGACCCAATCGGGGATGTATGGAAGCCATGGGAGGATGATAATGAGGAGGTGTGTGAGGTCGAGATGGGGGCCTCTGCATTCACAATACAGATGGTGTGGCTAGTAAATTCGCGCAAACAATATTGGCTCAACAGTTCTTTGATTCCCTCGGTTTTAGTGAAGACCAAATTAAAGAGGCATCCAAAGCCATAGCAGCCATCGCAGCAGGAAAACCGTACGACCCTATGCCCAAGGAAGTGATCGAATTATAGACGAGGATATCTATTACCCAAGGGAGCATCTCAGACCTTTGTATCTAACCTTGCACATTAACAAGCAACCACTAAAGAGAGCTTTTGTCGATGGAGGCGCGTCTTTGAATTTGATTTCCAAGCACATGTTGGATATCCTAGGGGTACAACATTCGGCGATCAGGGCACAAACTACTACAGTAAGAGGATTTGGTGGACATTCCCATACGGCTATAGGGATCGTTAACTTAGTCATGAGGGTCGGTCCCATCAGAGCGCTTACATCATTCTACGTCTTGGAAGACGACACCACATTCCACGTACTATTGGGGAGGGGTGGCTACTGGATCACAAGGTAGTGGCTTCAACGCACCATCAATGCGTAAAGACCAACATCAGAGGAAAGCAGTACAGAATTCCCGCGACAAGCAACCAGTTTGAACCAGAGGAAGCATACATGGCGGATGCAGTTTTCTATGATATACACGAGGAGTCGGACGAAGTACCCGAGGTGCATCTTACCCCACTCCCTAAATGGGGGGAAGAAGAAAAACCAGAGCCCACTAAGTCTGTATTCATCCCATCCAGAATGGTGTTCCCCGTAGAAAGAAAGAGGAAGCAAGAAGGGCATCCCAGATTCCAATGTTTCTCCAAGCCGGATGGAGGGCACGTATACTGATTATAGCAACTAGCCGAAGGAACATCCGCGGATATGCAGGATCATGTTGTGGCATCAGTCAGCAAAGAAGCAGGGGTTCCTTTAGAAAATACCATCCAGGATTTAATCGAATTAACCTATAATACAATTAATGACGAGAAGTTTCGAGACCAGCTTGTAGAGGCAACACCCGTAACCGCAGAAGAACGAACACCTGGAGACCTCACTATGGACGGCATAGAAGAAATAAACATCGAAACACAAGAAGATAAGCGCCACGTTATGATCAGTAGAAGCTTGGACGAAGAGGGGAGAGAGGCGCTGATTCTGCTACTCAAAGAATACAAGGATGTCTTCGCCTTCGATTACAACGATATGCCAGGACTAGATAGAAGCCTCGTAGCTCATAACCTCGGAGTATCACCGATTTCAAACCCGTGAAACAAAGGAGCCGCGAATTTCCAAGAGCCACGGCTCTGGCAATAAAAGAGGAGGTAGAGCGGATGCTAAAAGCCAAATTCATCAAGCCCATTCAGCACCTGACTTGGCTGGCCAACATCGTGCATGTGGTAAAAAAGAATGGAAAGATCAGGTGCTGCGTGGACTACAGAGACCTGAATCGGGCGTGCCCAAAAGATGATTTTCCATTACCTAACATCGACCTGACGCTAGATGCAATGTGGGGTAAAAAGCGTTTCTCCTTCATGGATTGCTTCAGCGGGTACAACCAGATAAAGATGGACGCGTCAGATGTAAAAAAGACTGCTTTCCAAACTCCGTATGGAAACTTTTACTACGTAGTAATGCCTTTCGGATTGAAGAATGCAGGCGCCACATATCAACGCGCGATGGCATCCATATTCCACGATTTGCTATATCAGACAGTAGAGGTGTATGTTGATAACATCGTGGTCAAATCTCAAGCCTCCGAGAGTCACATCTCCGACTTGAAAATAGTTTTCGAGAGATGTAGGAAATTCAAGCTCAAGATGAACCCCATCAAGTGCGCCTTCGGGGTAACGTCAGGGAAGTTCATGGGCTTCGTAGTAACCAATGAGGGGATTCAAGTGGATCCAAGTAAAGTCGAGGCAATCCCAACAATGGCACCTCCAACCAATACGAAAGAGCTACAAGCGTTCATCGGAAGGATATCGTACATACGACGTTTCGTTACCGGGCTAGCACAACTAATGTCGGAATTCCTACCCCTACTAAAAAAGGGGATTGCTTTTGTGTGTGTGTGGGTTGGGGGGGGAGGGGAAGCACAGTGCACGGTATTTGAGAAGCTAAAGCAATACCTCATCAGCCCACAAGTCCTCAGGCCACCAATAAAAGGAGTTCCCCTTTACCTTTGCACAACGTTTACCAACATGACAATAGGAGATGTACTCGCTCAAGACATGGGGGGGAATGAACTGTCACCTATCTATTATGTTAGTCGGGTTTTACGAGAAGCGGAGCTGAGATACCCACGTGTGGAACAAGCATGCCTAGATCTTATCTATGCAGCGCAGAAACTACGCCCATATCTCTTGACACACGAAACCATAATGATAGACGCGGCAAACCCTATAGCATACTTAGCATCCAAGCCTGTTCTGACAGGAAGGACTGCTCGGTGGCTGTTGCAGTTGTCAGAATTCAAGCTTAAGTATCAGCGACCAAATGAAGTGCGCGGGCAAGAAATAGCTGACCTAATAGCAATGTTCCCATGACAAGGGGACGATGAGGTGCACGAGTACATACCCTGAGAAGTAGCAGCTGCGGACATCGATAAATCTTGGACCATGTTCTTCGACGGCTCATCATACAGTGCCGGTGGAGGAGCTGGAATAGTATTTGAAGCCCCACAGGGCGACCTATTGTCGTATTCATTCAAGTTGTACTTTCCATGCAGTAATAATGATATTGAATATGAAGCACTGATCATAGGGCTCAAAATGGCGAAGGAACTCAGTATGGGAAGTATATAGATAAAGGGAGACTCGAGGTTAGTAACAAACCAAGTGAACGATGACTTCCATGTCAATGAACCACACTTGGCACCTTATCGAGCAGAGGCTCAAAGCTTGATCCATCAGACAGGGTCATCTTTGTATCATACGGGTAGAAGCGGGAATCGACATGCTGACGCCCTGACAACCTTAGCAAGTAAGATGCAATTAAACGACGAAGAAGAGGGCACGGTAACAGTAAAAAGAAGAGAGCTACCCAGCACCTAGAAAGGAAGAAATGACTTTCGAAGAAGCAGACGACTGGAGAAAAGTGTACATTGAAGACTTAACCCGGATGGAAGATGACCGCGTAATGCCAACTCTAGCCCTAAAACAATTCGCGAGGTTTTTGATGTTCTATGCTTCAGATTTACACTTGTTATTTTGAGAATCTACTTGTTGCAATAATTTAGAATCAAATTGAACGAGAAAATTGCACAAAAATAAATATTGGATTAAATCACTTTGAACTTGGAAAATAGTGGAATCTTAGCCTCGGTGTTCTTTTAATATTGATATCAACTTTTTCAGTGTTTGTTATAATTATTAGTGATTTTTCTATTTTAGTTTTGAATTTAAGTCTAAAAAAAACCTTCACAAGTTCGAGAATCGAATCACTTTTCTTACCACTTTACAAACAACTTCAAAATCATACCACCGGCCGATGATACCCGTTTTCCGGCGACAATTTTTGGACAAAAATTTTACATGGGTTTTTCTACATATGGGCTTGGTGGACTTCTATTTATTGGACCTTTGAGACTTGACATAGTTTTGGAAGGGAGAAAAGCTACAAAAGGAAAAGTCTTCTACAACTTCTGGTATCACGTATTATTCTTGGAACTTGGGGAGAGCCGCTTTTGTTTACGCTACTAGGGTTTGCTTTTATTTCATCCTCTTTATTCAATTAATATTTTTGTGATGAACTCCATAGCTATGAGTAGCTAATTTAATATTATTGGTTAAGGATGTAGTCCTATTTCTACAACTTGTGCTTGTGTTATGTATTAGTTGTCTCTCTTGATTATCGCTCACATCTCTACTGTTTTAATAATCACATGATTGATGTATTGTGATAGGACTTAGATGTTTGGTTTGTTAAGTGGCCAATTAATTGAACTTGCATCCTTGTCCATAGCTATTTTAGGGTTTTTCATCAAGCGATAACCCTGAATACAAGTAGCATGATATGATTACGGATTGTAGTGATACACTCTCGTAATCATATGTGGAGTTTGACCATTGTCCGAATTGTTATACGCAATGTATGACAATTGCATTGATTAGCCTATTTATGAAACTTAATGCTCCTAGGAATCGAACTTAATTAGCGCAAGGCGTTAGGTTATTCTTTAGGTAGAATTCACATACGCAGCTCTAATGTGTGTGTTGATGAACTTAGGAAATTAATAGATTATCTTGCTCTCTTGATACTCTAGGCTTTTGATGATAAAGAGATTAAATTGTAATTCTAATCATATATGCAAGCACATGTTTAAGATTGAAGATGAATTCCTTGACCAATATCTTTCTCTATTGATTACTTTCTCCAATTTACTTTGCTTTTGATTTACTTTTATTGCTTACATAAAAATCAGAAATCCCCCCAATTGGTTACTTTAGGAAATTGAATACATAATAACTACAACTGCCTCTCTGTGGAAACGAACTCTTTCTTATCATATACTTTAGGAAAGTGAAATTATATTTGACGCATACGACAGCGATCAAATTTTGGCGCCGCTGCCGGGGAGGCATATGGCTAGTTATTAAGTTTTTAGTTTTTTTTTTTATAATTTCTGATTTTATCTTTGCTTTTTGTTTTCTTGTCTTGTTTCTCACTTGTTTGCGAGAATTGTTTTCAGGTACCTAATCCCTAGCTTCTAAAGATTGAAATTATTCAAGGTGCGGGATAGCTACTCGAAAAGGCACAATACTCCAACCAAGTCAAGACACAACGAAAGAACAAGAGTTGGAAGTAGAAGAAGAGACATTCCAGCAAGAAGAAAAAGTTTTAGAACAAGAGGTTCCGGGTGAACAAGAACCACCTTTTAAAGAAGAAGAAGAAGCAATGGGTGATGCAAATCGTTCACTCAAGGACTTGGCTTCTCATAGGCTTGATACACAACAGGGGTGTATTCAAACAAACTCTACTTTTGAGATCAAGCCGGGGTTGCTTAGAGAATTACCAAAGTTCCATGGCATGGTGAATGAAGACCCAAACAAGAATCTTAGGGACTTCCACACCATTGTCATGGCCATGCTTCCAGCGGATATTGAGGTGGATGGTGCAATGTTGAAAGTTTTTCGTTTCTCTTTGATGGATAGTGCTAAGGATTGGTTATACTATTTGCCTTCCGGAAGTGTCACGACATGGAATGGGATGAAGAAACTATTTTTAGAGAGATATTTTCCTGCATCAAAGGCTACTCAAATTCGCAAGGAGATTTGTGGGATGAAGCAAATTGTGGGAGAATCCTTATATGAATGCTAGGAACGATATAAGAGATTGGTGGCAAGCTGCCCTCACCACCAATTCAGTGACGCTATGATCATCCAATACTTCTATGAAGGACTCCAATCAAGTGATACGAATCTTCTTGACGCTGTGGGTGGTGGTGCACTAGTGAGCAAGACGGTGGCACAAGCTAGAGAGTTGATTGAAAACATGGCAGCAAACTCCCAACAGTTCTTGAGTCGTGGTTTAGATGTGCTTCTTAGGAAGGTGAATGAAGTGAGCGAGGTCGAGGAACTCCGTCAACAAATGGGTAACATGACCGCAATGATGTAACAAGTTGCAGCCGTGGTGATACCAAGTTCCTCTCAAGCTTATGAAGACGAGCAAGCTAATGCGGTCTTTCCAAATCAACAAAGACGGTATGATCCCTACTCTAATACTTACAATCCGGGATGGAGAGATCACCCCAATTTTAGCTATGCCAATAAGCAAGGAGCGGTTCAACAACCTACCTTCAACTATCCGAGTGGATTTCAACCTCAACAACAACAATTCCAGCCGAGACAACAATTTCATCAACAACAACCTCAAAATATGGGGTCCAATATGGAAGAGTTGCTGAAATCTTTTATGCAAAGAACGGAGAGTACGGTTAAGGATTTGCAAACTCAAGTTGGTTCTATGGCTATTGAGTTGAATCAATTGAAGGCACAAAATGGTGGGAAACTCCCTTCTCAACCTATCAACCCAAAAGGGGACACCAATGCTATTATGTTGAGAAGTGGTACACAACTTGTGCAACCCGAAGTTACTGATTCGGGCACGGTGGAAACACCAAAGGAACCTGTTTTGGAGGAGAAAATGAGGATTCTCCACAAACTTCTGAGGTACCTATTTCTAACTCTAAAAATCCGGCTTCTACTTATGTTCCTCCTTTACCTATCCCTCGCAGATTTGCAAATTCCAAGAAGGCGGAACTAGAAAATGAGATTTTAGACATTCTTAAGAAGATCCATGTGAACATACCACTCATAGATGCTATCAAGCAAGTTCCAAAGTATGCAAAGGTGTTGAAGGACTTGTGTACCAATAAGCAAAGACTCAAAGGTAATGAAGTGCTAAGTTTGGGGGAGAATGCTTCGGCAATCTTACAACACAAACTCCCACTGAAATGCAAGGATCCCGGTAGCTTTGACATTCCAGTCACAATTGGTAACACCACATTTAACAAAGCTATGTTTGACTTAGGTGCATCCGTTAATGTTATGCCTGCATCTATGTATAATTCACTTGACTTGGGTCCTCTTAAAAATGCTGGAATTGTGTTGCAATTAGCCGATCGCTCTAACGTCTACCCAATGGGTATTGTTGAGGATGTTCTTGTGCAGGTTAACCAACTAGTATTTCCAGCTGACTTTTGCGTGTTAGAGATGGATGAAGGTTCACTGGACTCGTCTCTTCCGTTGCTACTTGGGCGTCCCTTCATGAAAACGGCGAAAACCATTATTGATGTGGACAAGGGAACGCTGACTATGGACTTTCATGGAGAAATAATACGTTTCAACATTTTTGAGACGATGAGATATCCTAGTGATGTCCACTCTTGTTTCTCCATTGATGTGATGGACACATTGGCGCAACAAATGTTTGAGTTGAATGGTGTTGATACTTTGGAAACCGTGCTCACTACACCTATTGATGATGGTTATGAGTATGGTGATGAGATTAAAGAAACCCTTGGTTCTCTTGACTCATTACCGGAAAAATCAGCAATTAAGAATATTTCATATGCTTCTTTACCTTGCAATGATGAAAAACTTGTGCCATCTATTGTTAAATATCCAAAGTTGGAATTGAAACCTCTTCCAAGTAACTTAAAGTACTTGTACTTGGGTGACAATGAAGACTTACCCGTGATTGTTTCTAACGATCTTAATGAATTACAGGAGCAAAAACTTCTAAGGGTGATAAGGACGTACAAGACGGCCATAGGATGGACAATCGCCGATATCAAGGGTATAAGCCCTGCCGTTTGTATGCACAAGATCCATATGGAGGATGATGCAAAGCCTACAAGGGAAGCGCAACGTCGTTTGAACCCTCCCATGATGGAAGTTCAGAAAAAGGAGATACTCAAGCTTTTGGACGTGGGTGTTATCTATCCCATATCCGATTGCAAGTGGGTAAGCCCGGTACAAGTGGTACCAAAGAAATCAGGTGTGACGGTGGTGGAAAATGATAAGAACGAACTTGTCCCAACTCGTGTGCAAACCGGTTGGAGGGTTTGTATTGATTATAGAAAATTGAATGCCACTACTCGAAAAGATCACTTTCCTTTGACATTTATTGATCAAATGCTTGAACGTTTAGCTGGACACTCTTATTATTGCTTCTTTGATGGCTATTCAGGTTACAATCAGATTGTGATAGCGCCGGAGGATCAAGATAAAACCACTTTCACTTGTCCTTTCGGTACTTTTGCTTATAGAAGGATGCCTTTTGGCCTGTGCAATGCCCCAGCTACCTTTCAAAGGTGTATGGTAAGTATCTTTTCAGAATATGTTGAAAACATAATCGAAGTGTTCATGGACGATTTTAGTGTCTTTGGTGATTCATTTGACCTTTGCTTGAACAACTTGTCTCTAATCCTTGAACGATATGTTGAAACAAACCTTGTGCTGAATTGGGAGAAGTGCCATTTCATGGTAACTCATGCATAGTTTTAGGCCATATAATATCTTTTAAAGGCTTGGAAGTTGATAAATCTAAGATAGACCTTATTCGTGCTTTAACCTCTCCCACTACGGTGAGGGAGATACGCTCTTTTCTTGGTCATGCAGGTTTTTATCGTAGATTCATCAAGGATTTTTCCAAGATAGCATCACCACTTTGTAACTTATTACAAAAAGATGTGGTTTTTAACTTTGATGAAAGGTGTATGGCGGCATTCAATCGTTTGAAAGAACTTTTGATTTCAGCCCCTATCATTAAACCACCGGAATGGAGCAAGCCTTTTGAGCTCATGTGTGATGCAAGTGACTATGCGGTTGGTGCGGTGCTTGGGCAGCGTGTGGGGAAGATACTGATAGACGCATTTATGTGTCTAATTTGTCCTCAATGTTTCGTATTGTTAGTACTCGTTTTTGTCCTTATTATAGTGTTTTGTGTGTCTGTAGGTATTTTTTGGAAATAAACATTTTTGGAAAAATCGGCTCGAAAATTTTTGCGGAGCACCCCGGAAGACATGTGCTATGCGGACTCTCATTTCGGTTAAGGGGCACCTCAATTACTAAGGGGCACCCCAGGACACCCATTAAGGAAGATGCTATTTGCACCCCCATCGCTGTTAGGGGGAGGTCATCTTCTTCTTTTCAAATTTGAAAAATGGCGGGAATTTAATGGCAGCAACAAACAAATTTTGGAGTTGGATTTCTCGGAATATTTAATGAGACTAAATCGCTGGAAATTATTGGATGGACCTGTTTGGGCTTAACAGGCATGATATGGTGATTTTCTTCGATCCAGTTGGGCTGGATACGTGCAAGTAAGGAAAACAGAGTTGTGACAAGACACGGGATTCTCTGTGTTGTGCTTTGGAAGTTACGTGGTTACATATGCCTTTAACGATTTGGACTCAGTCTTAGAAGTGTTTTCTGCGTATTTGGAGTGTGTTATCAGCAATCATGCGCATGGGAAGATAAAACAGGGAAGAAAATATTCCCGAGTTATGGTTTGACAGCGAGAAGATTGGAAAGTTATTACAAAGTTATTCTTGCGTCTGTGGAGTATAAAAGGGCCTGTGGGATCATATACAAGGTTATGGAGAGTTTGGGGAGGTTTTGGAGCACAACAGAGTGAAGATCAATCGAGTGGCAGAATTGTTTTCTGCTGCTGTTACACCAAGAACACGAAGAACAGACGGCCAAAGACCGTCGTTCTTCAACAGTGCTAACGACTCGCTTGTGTGGGTCGCATATTGGAGGCAGACTTAAAGAAATAGTAACAGCAACAGTTAAGACTAAGTCTTATGGGCTAGATTGGAGGTGCTAGATTAGCACTTAAGTGTTGCAATTCAAAAAAAAAGCGTAGCAAAAAAGTTAACACTAGTTCTCTCTCCTACCATTTGCTAGCATGTGAACTAGCATGCTAGATAGTTACGTTGAATGATTCAGCGCTTGAAAAACTACCTTTTCGCGGAATGGTTCATTATTTGAGGGGTTTATTTTTGATCCGATTTAGTTGAGATTTGAAGCGCCGAATGGTTTAGCGCGGAATGGTTCATTTTGGAGAATGGTTCGGCGCTAGGTTGACGTGGACTGCTAATCTAGCTGCTAGATTAGCACTCCCATAAGACTTAGGAGGTAGTTCTGACTGCTAATCTAGGTGCTAGACTAGCACCCCATAAGACTTAGTCTAATATTTATCGATCTCTGTAACAGTGGTTTGTAACGCTTTTCATGCGTTGCAAATTCCTGGTTTATTTGATATCTCTCCTTTTCATCATTTGTAAGCGCCTTTGAGCAATAAAATCATATTTTGAGCGTGTTTCCAACATGATGAGCTAGACCCCATTCTTTGGGACGACGGAGGAAGACGAATTTCATACATGGGTAAAATTATTTAATTCTTTTTTAAGACTTTTGCATTAATTTTAATTGAAATATGATTTGAATTAATTGGTTGTCATTTAATTTGATGATGTATGCTTAGCTTAAATGTTTTGATACATCATGCTTAGGATTTACAACCAATCTTTTGAGAATCTATCTTGGCAAAAATAAGAGTCCATGTTTTTATTTGTTGAGCGATAATTGTTAAAAGAATAAATATTTGAACCTTTCGTTATGAGTTTGGCCGAATCCTGAGTCCCAGCACATCTCTTCATCCCGTGACAATTTTTGTATATATTTTTCTTTTATTTTCTTTTATTAATTCTTAAAATCAATCTCGTCAAGTCCGAGTGAACGACAACCCTTCTTACTACAACATCATTGAAAATAACCATCAATTTTTGGCGCCGCCGACGCGGACTTGTGTATAGATTTGTTTTTAGGTTTTATTTTTATTTTTATTATTTTTGTTCTTTTTTACGCCTTTTGGTATTTCTTGTTTGTTTTCAGATTTGGAATTGAGCTAAAGAAAAAGGGAGAAATCGGTGAAAACAAAAGCGAAGCCAAAAAAAAAAAAAAGAGGAATCCAAAAGGAGTAGAAGATTTTGTATATTATTTTATTTTATTTTATTTTTAGAAACTGTAATTAGGTAATTATTTTTGTAATCTTTTATTTATTTGTTTTGGACATTTTTTTTTTTTTTTTGGACATTGAACATTGGACTTTCTTTTGAAAAAACCCTAAGGAAGGGTTATTTAAATATAAACTGCACAGGGAAGGACGACGATTACGATATCGTCTCGGCCCCTCGGGTTCGTACATGACATAGGAGTCGTGGCCCGAGTCGACTTCAACGGTTCATCCCCCGTCTGGAACGGGAGGTAAAAATTCTAAACACCCGCGAATCCCCGCCAGCCGGGTTTCTTTGGATGATTTCGTGTGAATATATGTCGAGGAACTGAATCCATTTGCTTTAATTTCCTAGTAAAGGGCAAGGACTGGCCATACAAGATAAGAGTTCGGATTTCATCACCGTTCTCTTCTTGCCCGCCTTAGGAAAACGAAACCAAACACGAACCTAAGCCTAAAATTTTGACTAGAACGAGACCGATAGGGTAACGAGCTTAATAGGAAAGTCATTCGAAAAATATTGGTTACTCTTTAAGCATTCTTCGAAGTTCATGATGGTTTCTGTAAATTGAATGCGTGACTGCGCCGCCTTGTAATGCGGTGAGGCCTTGGGTATCAAAGCTCCACGCAGACTTCCTCGCCTCTATTGACTTACTTAAACTCGGATTGATTCCAGAGGGGTTTGCTTAAATAGTAACGAATTCCTTTTCGAAGGATTAGAAGCTGGTCTAGAAACAATCTAAGTGGAGCCATCATGCTTTTTGTTTGCTAGAAATCAGTAGGTTTGTTGTGGTCAAGTCAGCCTTGTTTGTGTTTGTGTAGAATTCCCTTGCAGTTAGGATGTCAAACTGGTATTATAATAGCCATCACAATGAATATGAATATCCAACTGAACAATATGGACATCACTCTTTTTATGACCATAATGTGAATAGTTGTTGGGAATGCCAACCTTTTGAAGATCGTGTCTCATACCACGGTGAGCCCAATTACTATTCACATGAATACCGGTCATATGAGCAAAATTCCTATAATTCCTCTTATCTAGATGAAGCACGTAGGATACTTGAGTCAACGTGTAAGTTAACTGAGTCAACACGTGAGTTTGCTGAGACAACACGTAGGTTAGAGTTAGAGACGGAAGAAAGAATTGCTCGAATTACTCTTGATTGCCAATACATTCTTTCCAATATCACCCGTGAAAATGAGAACAATTTTTATAATCAGGATGACGAGGTTAGAATTGGTAACACTACTTGTGTAGATGAGTTTCAACCATTTTCATGTTGTTATAATGATGATTATGATAGTGTTGATGAAGAATTTGAAATAAATAGGCATAGTGATCAGGAAATTGTTACCCCATTTGAGCTTTATAACGATAATATTATTTCTAGTTCAAATCCAAATAATATTAATTATTATTCACCTATTCAAAAGGATAAGGATTTGACTAGAGATACCCCCGTTTTAGACGATGTAGTATTTCCTTTTGATTACGAAGCCAAGGATGGTTTAGAGGAACGAGTATATTTTGAGTCTAGCGATTTAGAAACAATAGACTTAGAAAAAGAAAATGAACTTGTAGAGCTTTTAAATATGAGTGAGGATGCATCACCTGAGTATAACCTAGAAGAAGCAATTGACCATTTTCAGGATTCCGATGATCTAGAAATTAGGGAAATTGTAGCTAGTCTATCTAGAGATACCCAAAACTCTAATTTTGGGGGTGATTATCATTCTCCTTGTGCCTTACCTTTAGCTCTTACAGAGATCCCTCACTTGGGACTTGACATATGTGCCTCAACCATTTTACAAGATTATCTTCATACACATTTTCCTGAACCTAATTGTGTCCATAAAGAAGTTCAGTTGTTAGAAACCCATCCTCTAGTTGATGTGGTTAACCCAGGTTATGATACCACGATCGACTTTGTTTTCCCACCAAAAACCTTCCTTCCAATTGTGGGAACATATAAGTTTCAGATGTGTCAATTATTAAGTTTTGAGACTAAACCTAATTACTTTAGGATATTAGGGTCGACACATTTGCTTAAGGAAGACCACCAATCTTATTGTGGTCAGCTGTGTAAGTCAAAACTGATTGACTTAGAGGATCCTCAATTATTCAGGTTATTATTATGTGCTTGTTTTTATTTGAGTTTTTCCAGACTCTAGAACCTGATTCGGATCTTAGCTACGAGGAAATCCAACCCATGAAAATATTTTATTTGGACCCAGTTATAGAACCTGAACCTGAACCACGGCTAGATGTAGTCGTCTTAAACAGAAACTAGACAAGGGTGTGCTTTTCTTGGCAAAGTTGGAGATTCCTTTTACTTGTGATAGCTCTTTTTGGTTTTGATGACCCACAGAAATTCCGGCTATTACTTTATGATTTTATAAGGTGACTAATCCTTTCTTAGTCTGGCTGAAGACTTTAAACTTAGCACTTCTTGGGAGGTAACCCATGCTCATGCAACACGGTAATATCTTTCCTTACTCTTTTCTTCAAGTGGTAACAGTTTCTCATTGTTCATGCTTTTAATTTCATCTTTAGAACATTGAGGACAATGTTAGATTTAAGTTTGGGGGTATGGGAGAAACTTTTTAGTTGCAGTAAATAAACTCCAGAGCCTAGAAATTTATGCCTATTAAGGATAGCACTAACCAATCTAAGTGGATGGAAACATCTTGGTTGTAGGAGTTGGAGGAACCAATCTGATTAGATGGAAACATCTAAAGAGTATATTCATAAAAGCACAGAGCTCAGGTGTTAGAAAAGAAAACATGATAGTTTCGCCATATCCTCGTGATGGAAACATCGAAAGAATCCTGATCACTTCTTTTTATTTTTCTCTTTACCATTGCTAGGGTGAAATAGAGTGACTGAGATACTCAAAAAAAAAAAATCAAAAAAAAAATCAAAAAAAAAAAGACCAGACCACTAGACCAATCGGAATAAATACAATAAAGTCGACCACTGGTACCTTTGTATATGCCAGCTGAGTTGACCTAGAGTTAGGATTATCGACCACTGGTTCCCTTGTATATGCCAGTGTGTTGATATTAGTCCAGACCAGTGTCTCAGTCCATTAGGATAGGTTCACCTTAGTCAACATCATCCACATTTTTCTACATCCATCTTCTTAATCTTTCCATGTGATTGGTTGACTCCGGTTTATGATGTCCAGTTTTTATCTGAGTAGAGCTCTGTCACTTTATATGAATTTTAGTATGCTTGAGTACAAACTCGTGTATAGCAATTGGAATTTCGCATCAGGGTACTTCCTCCTACAGTCAATATTGTATTCCAACCAAGGAGATTCTTTAGTGCCTTCCAAGGTTTTGCGTAGATAGCTAGGGTCTGGAGTAAAGGTTTTGTGGGTACACCTCTAGTAAACCCTCCGGAGACAACACTCCGCCACTAGGGCCACCTAGGGGTTCAAATGATTTTTATTTTCTAGAATAAATTTGCTCGAGGACTAGCAAATAAGTTTGGGGGGTATTTGATAGACGCATTTATGTGTCTAATTTGTCCCCAATGTTTCGTATTGTTAGTACTCGTTTTTGTCCTTATTATAGTGTTTTGTGTGTCTGTAGGTATGGAAATAAACATTTTTGGAAAAATCGGCTCGAAAATTTTTGCGGAGCACCCCGTAAGACATGTGCTATGCGGACTCTCATTTCGGTTAAGGGGCACCTCAATTACTAAGGGGCACCCCAGGACACCCATTAAGGAAGATGCTATTTGCACCCCCATCGCTGTTAGGGGGAGGTCATCTTCTTCTTTTCAAATTTGAAAAATGGCGGGAATTTAATGGCAGCAACAAACAAATTTTGGAGTTGGATTTCTCGGAATATTTAATGAGACTCAATCGCTGGAAATTATTGGATGGACCTGTTTGGGCTTAACAGGCATGATATGGTGATTTTCTTCGATCCAGTTGGGCTGGATACGTGCAAGTAAGGAAAACAGAGTTATGACAAGACACGGGATTCTCTGTGTTGTGCTTTGGAAGTTACGTGGTTACATATGCCTTCAACGATTTGGACTCAGTCTTAGAAGTGTTTTATGCGTGTTTGGAGTGTGTTATCAACAATCATGCGCATGGGAAGATAAAACAGGGAAGAAAATATTCCCGAGTTATGGTTTGACAGCGAGAAGATTGGAGATTTATTACAAAGTTATTCTTGCGTCTGTGGAGTATAAAAGGGCCTGTGGGATCATATACAAGGTTATGGAGAGTTTGGGGAGGTTTTGGAGCACAACAGAGTGAAGATCAATCGAGTGGCAGAATTGTTTTCTGCTGTTGTTACACCAAGAACACGAAGAACAGACGGCCAAAGACCGTCGTTCTTCAATGATGCTAACGACTCGCTTGTGTGGGTCGCATATTGGAGGCGAGACTTAAAGAAATAGTAACAAAGAACAGATTAATATTTATCGATCTCTGTAATGATGGTTTGTAACGCTTTTCATGCGTTGCAAATTCTCGGTTTATTTGATATCTCTCATTTTCATCATTTGTAAGCGCCTTTGAGCAATAAAATCATATTTTGAGCGTGTTTCCAACATGATGAGCTAGACCCCAGTTCTCGGGACGACGGAGGAAGACGAATTTCATACATGGGTAAAATTATTTAATTCTTTTTTTAAGACTTTTGCATTAATTTTAATTGAAATATGATTTGAATTAATTGGTTGTCATTTAATTTGATGATGTATGCTTAGCTTAAATGTTTTGATACATCATGCTTAGGATTTACAACCAATCTTTTGAGAATCTATCTTGGCAAAAATAAGAGTCCATGTTTTTATTTGTTGAGCGATAATTGTTAAAAGAATTAATATTTGAACCTTTCGTTATGAGTTTGGCCGAATCCTGAGTCCCATCACATCTCTTCATCCTGTGACAATTTTTGTATATATTTTTCTTTTATTTTCTTTTATTAATTCTTAAAATCAATCTCGTCAAGTCCGAGTGAACGACAACCCTTCTTACTACAACATCATTGAAAATAACCATCAGATACCTCATGCCATTTATTATGCTTCTAGAACGTTAAATGAGGCCCAACAAAACTACACAACCACTGAAAAAGAGTTGTTAGCCATTGTTTTTGCTTTAGAAAAGTTTCGCTCTTATCTAATTGGTACAAAAGTTGTTGTATTTTCTGATCATGCAGCGCTTAAGTACTTGCTTACAAAGAAAGAGGCGAAACCGAGACTCATACGATGGATTTTACTCTTGCAAGAGTTTGATATTGAGATCAAAGACAAGAAAGGAATTGAGAACACCGTTGCGGATCACTTGAGCCGTCTTGCAGTGGACAAGGAAATTATCTCGTTGCGTGAAAGTTTCCCGGATGAGCAACTATTCTCAATTGCCTTTGGAGAACCATGGTACGCTGACATTGTTAATTACTTAGTGTCTAAACAAATCCCAAAGAACTTGTCTCGTGCTGAGAGGGACAAACTTAAGAATTTAGGAAATCAATACATATGGGATGATCCATATTTATGGAAACATTATAATGACCAAGTAATACGAACGTGTGTTCCCGAATCAGAATTTAATTCTATCTTGTCTTTTTGCCACTCATATGCTTGTGGAGGACACTTTGGGAGTAAGAGAACCGCTCTCAAGGTACTAGAATGTGGTTTCTTTTGGCCAACTTTGTTTAAGGATGCACATACATTTTGTACCACATGTGATAGGTGCCAAAGAACAGGCAATCTAGGTGCTCGAAATCAAATGCCACAAACTATTATTCAATTTGTTGAGGTTTTTGATGTATGGGGAATTGATTTTATGGGCCCTTTTGTCAATTCTAGTGGGAATTATTATATCTTGCTTGCTGTGGATTATGTCTCGAAATGGGTGGAAGCTAAGGCCACCCCAACTAATGATTCTAAAGTTGTTTCAGATTTTGTGCAAGCTAATATATTTGCAAGGTTTGGAATTCCAAGGGATATAATTAGCGATGGAGGTTCACACTTCAAAAATAGGTTCTTGCAAACCTTGTTAGGAAGTACAATGTGTCACATAGGATTGCAACACCTTACCATCCACAAACAAATGGACAAGCGAGGTTTCCAACCGAGAGGTGAAATCCATTCTTGAGAAGACGGTGAATCCAACAAGGAAAGATTAGAGTATGCGACTCAATGATGCTTTGTGGGCGTATAGAACCGCATACAAGACACCTATTGGGATGTCTCCCTTTAGGCTTGTTTACGGTAAACCTTGTCACTTACCCGTTGAAATTGAGCATAAGGCGTTTTGGGCTATTAAGCAATGCAATCTGGAGTTGGATGGTGCTGGAAGGCAAAGGAAGTTGCAACTTCAAGAGTTAGAAGAGATTCGCAATGATGCATTTGAAAGCTCACGAATTTACAAGGAAAAGACGAAGGCATTTCATGATAATATGATTACAAAGAAACAATTTTGCATTGGGCATAAAGTGCCTTTGTTTAATTCTCGATTGCAATTATTTCCGGGTAAATTAAGGTCACGTTGGATTGGACCTTTTATTGTGACTAATGTGTTTTCTCATGGTGCAGTTGAAATTCATAGTTTAGCTACAGGAAATGAACTTAAAGTGAATGGGCACCGGTTGAAACCATATTATGAGAACTTCTCTTCGGATGTCGTGGAAGGAGTTAACCTTGTGGAAGTGCTCCCTCTGGAGGAGTCATAGAAAGCAAGGAGATAGTCGGGCTGACGACTTTAAACCAAGCGCTAAATGGGAGGCAACCCATAGGATGAGTATTTATTGCCTTGATTTTACTTTTTTCTTGTCTTGTTTTTAATTTTTCTGATTTTTTGTCGCATATCATTAGAAGATTTACCACCTTGACTTTCTTTGGACGATTCAATTACATTGAGGACAATGTAAAGTTTAAGTGTGGGGGAGTGGTTAAGCATTTGCATTGTAAATTTTTCATAAATTTTCAACTTTTGTGTAAAATAGTGAATAAAAAACTCCAACTTGTGGTTAGTTTAGAGTCACATAGTATACATGTCGCTAAGATTACATCGAGGATCTCATCAGAGTGACTGAACTTAGAGATGACAGAGAACATGATCGGGTTTCTTAATTGTATGAGAGTTAAAGTTGGATTTAACCATGCCAGTGGCAAATAAGGTGCAGACTGAATTCGGTATTAGAGTAGTGATCCCCTATAGTAGAGACTACCCATGTTACATCATGAGAGGCACCGACCTTCACTTCTTTGTACCTGTCTAAATTTGTGCTTTTAGAGTGTGTTTCACCGTACGTAAACTCCGGGTAGAATGGTGAGATACCCAACCTCCCACCACTAGAAGAACTACTTTGATCTCTTGAGTGCTATTTTATCAATCATGATGGTGACATCGAATTGCTAACTTACATACCACTTGTAATTTTGTTCGCAGTTAGCACCATCCACTTTATCTCTCTCTATACCAACAGGTCCATAGAAACACAATCATCATCAACAAGAGGAGCATCACAAATTCGAAGGAAAGTTGAAGACGTTCAAGGTTTACAAGCAACGGTACAGAAATGGACAGATTCAAGTAAAGCAACAAGACAAGGAGCAGAATTTTTACAAGTTGAAGAATTTATGATTCAAGAGCGAAGATTATCAAGATGGGAGTTCGAGAAGTTTATGATATCAAGACATACAAGTTGTGAAGAATCAAGCGGTAAAGTACTTACACCATGGCCTTTGTACTTACATTTTTATTTTATTTTATTTTATCTTATTTGTATTTTATTTTCTCTTGTCTCAAAAAAAAAAATTGAGAAAAAAAAAAGAGACAAGAGAAAATTTGTTTAGGTTCATTACTAGTTTTATTGTTTTGTTTCATTTTGTATTTGTTTTATTCTTTCTTGTCACATTAAAAAAAAAGAGACAAGAAAAATTCATTGTATCATATTTTGGGTTTGTATAGTTCGTTTTTAGTTTTGTATTCTTTCAATAAATCCAATGGAAGAAGGAATATCTACAATGAAGTTTCAAGCAATAAGGATTTAGAGGAAAAGAGTTACATTGTCAAGATTCTACGAAGTTCAAGAGTTATCATCAAGAGTTGAAGACCGAAGATGAAGACACCAATTGAAGACCGAAGACGTTTCTATGGATGCTGTGAGAGTGGTGCTAGCTGCACGTCGAACGGATAACGAGGTAAGTAAGCATATTATCACCTTCATTAAGTGGTTGATTTCCTTTCTTAGAGATCGTTAGAAAAATGGGTTTTCAAAAATGATAAAAGATGTGGGTTTTCAAAACGATTCAGAGGGTTTTGCCTTCCTACCATTCAACGTGTCACCGGATTCTCTATTCATTCCTACTTGGACACATGTGTGACCCATAAAATAGTTGTTTATTATTGAGAGCAACTTCATAAAACCCTTTCTTGTGAGGCAGAGTCGAGACTTTCGATCACTCCGAACCCGAATTTCTTTCGATAAGGGATGGTTATTTCTCTCTCAACTTTTAAGGATGAGATTGTGTTCATATATGTGTCTAACTTCTTATGACTTGTGTGCAGAATCTCTATGTCTTCTTAGCGCGTTGAATGCTATCATTACGGAGAACTAGTAAGTTGGAAAAATAGGTTTTGTGGGTATATCTCTAGTAAACCCTCACGAGACTATAACTCGTCCACTAGGGACACCTAGGGGTTCAAAGGCTTATTATACGTGCTAAGTGTGACCGTAGCCTCGACGACACGGAGTTGTATGTACGTTTTAGAATTGTTTTATTTGATTTGCTCGAGGACTAGCAAAGTCTAAGTGTGGGGGAATTTGATAGGTGTGATAAACACCTAGATTTATATCAATGTTTATGCTTTTTCTGCTATTTTTTCTTGTAAATTATGTATTTTACGTTTATTTTGAGTGTTTAAGGTACTTTGGAGTCATACGGAGGAAAATAAGAAGAAATCACCCAAATTGAGTTGGAAAGAGCAAAATAATAATTTCGCAGGCTTAACATTGTTTGGAGCTAACTGTGGTTAAGGGGATGCCATCTGGGTAGCCCTTATTAAAGTGACTGGGTGTGTTATTAGCACCCAAATTTGACTTGGCCCTAAATGGAGAGAAATTCGTCTCTCACTCATTCATTTCATTATTCTGAAATTTAGAAGAAAGAAAGGAGGTTGATGTTGCTATGTCCGAAGAGAAGAAATCGAGCAATGAAACTGAAATCAAGTTCTCGAGAGAAATGGGTTGGTGGTCTCTGTTAGGATGGAACACTGAGAAGAAATTGATGATTGAATTGAGAGTTTTAGAAGCTAGGGTTTGATAAGAAACAAATGAGATCTGCAGCCTGCTTCCATGGTTCTCTGAACAAGATCGAGACGATGGATTGATATCTCAGTAAATTGATTGAAGAATAAGGATGAATTGATGGAGGATTGAATTGGATCTGAAGAATTCAGGGAAGAAGAACTTAGGGTTTGCTGTTGTGCTCTGAGGTCGAATGAGAAGATAAGAAGATGGGTTAAGTTCAGATTTGAGTTTAGATTGTTCTGCTGGTGGAATTATAAGATGAACCTGCTGTTGAATCAAATATAGTGATGGCCTTGAAGTTCTCAGATCGGGAATGAGATGCTGTTGTTATTGCCGAGAGAAGAAGAAGGAAGTTAGGGTTTGATTTAGGAAGTGAATTTTGGGTTTTGAATGAATATCTTGCAGGAATGTCGAAATTGGAAGAATGGGTATTATTCAGTTTTTGATTTGGTGCTAGAAGAAGACTTAAAAGATGGGTTTGATGATTGTTGGGAATTGAAGACTTCTGTTGCTGTTGATTTACAGGGAGAGACTCAAGGAAATATGTTGTTGTTGCTGTTCTTGAGGTGGAGTTGAAGAATGATGGGCAGAATTGTGGGTTTGAGATTGGTTGCTGCTGTGACAATGGGTTATGCAGATTGGTGTTGCAACTGGAGCTACAAATGGGATTGAGCTATTGTTCTTGAGAAGAATGATGACAAGAATTATTACAAAGTGATTCTGCTGCTGATACTCATGGGGTCTGTTAATGGCCTGAGAATTGGTGCTGGTAATGATACAGCTAGCTTGAATTGCAGAGTTTGTTGTGCAGCTGTAATAGAAGAATGAGTTGCAGTAGCAGTAAGGCACTGGTCTGGTAGCTGTTGTTGCCAGGTGAAGAGAAAATGGGTTGTGCTGGACTTGAACTGGAGATGGAGTGATGCATATGTTGAGTTTGTTGGCCTCTGCAACAGCCTGAGGTTGCAATTAGGAGATGGAAGTGAGTCTGTTGAGCTATGTTGCAGGTGGTGTCTGAGCTTCGGATTGTTAATTTGAACTGAAATGGGTATATGAATGTTAGGTCAGTTGGGTGTATCAATTGCAGGCATGAATGGCTTGAGATGAGATTACAATGGCTGTGTTGCAGAAGCACTAAGTGATGATGAGAACTAGTTGCAGCTGCAGTGTTGAAGGTGTAGGAACTGAGTTGATGTTGGTTCTAGCTACAACTGGGAATAGATGAACTGTAATGGGCTTGTTTGAGATGTGTTGGTTGGCTTGACATGGTTGAAATGGTGGTACAATTGCAGTCTCAGATGGTGCTGGTACTTCGAGGTGGAGGTGGTTGTGCTGATGCTATAGAGGACAACACAGAAAGGAAGGAGGAATAGATGATGTTCATGGTATTGAGATTGAGTTGTAGTTCACGTTGTTATAGGAGCATCAAGAGGATGAATAAATCCTGGAGTTGTGTTTTGCAAGCAGCTGCTGCAGGATCCAAGAAACCAGCTGAGAAGAATTGGTGCAGCTGACTTATAGCAGTGAGCTGAGTATGAGTTGTGAACTCAGGAGGTGGTGCACTGATACTGTTGCAGGTCTATGGGGAATGAGGAGATAGAACTGGTGGTATTCGAAATTTCAGATGAGATGCCGTGTGTAGGTGATATTGCAAGTATGATTGCATTCGCAGGAATTTATTGTTGAAGCTGCAGTGGAACTGAAGCAGGATTGTGGTGGTATTGAGCTGCAGAGAATGTTATTGAAGTAGATTATGGAGATGTGAATGTACCTTGAGTTGCAGTGGCGAATGGGACTCAAATGCAAGTTCTGGTGATGTTAGCAACAGGTGCAGCTGGAGATGGGTTCTGGTAGTACTGATGAGAATCAATGGTGGTGCTGAATATGAATATAGTTGCAGGTGGAGTTGTGTGTGTGTTGCAGTTGTGATATGGGAGTAGATGCACAGCCATTGTGGCTGGATGAGAAACAGTGAAGCGCAATCATTGCGCAGCACAGCTTTGGCCTGTGCAAAAATGGCTTATGCCATGGCAACTCAACCAAGTCAGCCTAGTTAGCTCAGCTGAATAGCTGACTCGGTTCTGATTCATAACCTAACTGAGTTAGTCAATTGACTCGGTTGACCAGACCGATTTGACCCGTTTAACCGTTGACCGGATGGACTTCGCCGGTCACCTGAACTACTCCTCCGACTATTTTGCCCGCCAAATTCCGGCCGATGATACCAGTTTTCCGGCGACAATTTTTGGACAAAAATTTTACATGGGTTTTTCTACATATGGGCTTGGTGGACTTCTATCTATTGGACCTTTGAGACTTGACCTAGTTTTGGAAGGGAGAAAAGCTACAAAAGGAAAAGTCTTCTACAACTTCTGGTATCACGTATTATTCTTGGAACTTGGGGAGAGCCGCTTTTGTTTACGCTACTAGGGTTTGCTTTTGTTTCATCCTCTTTATTCAATTAATATTTTTGTGATGAACTCCATAGCTATGAGTAGCTAATTTAATATTATTGGTTAAGGATGTAGTCCTATTTCTACAACTTGTGCTTGTGTTATGTATTAGTTTTCTCTCTTGATTATCGCTCACATCTCTATTGTTTTAATAATCACATGATTGATGTATTGTGATAGGACTTAGATGTTTGGTTTGTTAAGTGGCCAATTAATTGAACTTGCATCCTTGTCCATAGCTATTTTAGGGTTTTTCATCGAGCGATAACCCTGAATACAAGTAGAATGATATGATTACGGATTGTAGTGATACACTCTCGTAATCATATGTGGAGTTTGACCATTGTCCGAATTGTTATGCGCAATGTATGACAATTGCATTGATTAGCCTATTTATGAAACTTAATGCTCCTAGGAATTGAACTTAATTAGCGCAAGGCGTTAGGTTATTCTTTAGGTAGAATTCACATACGCAGCTCTAATGTGTGTGTTGATGAACTTAGGAAATTAATAGATTATCTTGCTCTCTTGATACTCTAGGATTTTTATGATAAAGAGATTAAATTGTAATTCTAATCATATATGCAAGCACATGTTTAAGATTGAAGATGAATTCCTTGACCAATATCTTTCTCTATTGATTACTTTCTCCAATTTACTTTGCTTTTGATTTACTTTTATTGCTTACATAAAAATCAGAAATCCCCCCAATTGGTTACTTTAGGAAATTGAATACATAATAACTACAACTGCCTCTCTGTGGAAACGAACTCTTTCTTATCATATACTTTAGGAAAGTGAAATTATATTTGACGCATACGACAGCGATCAACAACTATAGTCAGGACTCATGTAAGCATATGAGGTGCGCCAGGGCATTGCAGCAGTTTAGCTTTAAGAATTGGTAGGGGTGCGCCAGGCCCTTGCAGTAATGCAACGCAAGGGCGACGCGATGAGAACCCCAGCATCAAGCTATTGTGATGGGAACTACCCCATGAAAAAAAATAATTTAATATCATGTGAATTGATGGCTCACACATCAGATACTAAACTGATAAGAACAAATGCAATACTTGATCTTAGCCAAAAGCCCGAGAAAGATATGCCTATTCTCGTTTCTAAGTCCTCCTTTTATGGCGTCTATTTTCCATTCCTCAAATATGAGTAGTCTTTGTGGGACTAAATCTTAAGTTCACTGCCTTCGAAAAAGTTGTGTTTACTTGGGACATCAACCCCTTTTCTATTGACATCTTATTTCAATGAGATTTTATGTTGTTTTGACTAGAAAATTGATCGCGCCAGAGGTTAGTAGTCTGATAAGTGATGCTACTAGAAAGATTAACTAATTGATGTTTATCTATTTTTGTTAGTCTTAGTGCTTCTTGCAAGCTTCTCGTTTTAATACACATTTTTCAAAGATGTTTTCCATATTTATTTCGACACTGGGCTCAAGACTCCAATATAGGCAATTACTTGGCAGTTTGCAAGGAACTTATACTGAGGAAATACCTTTGCCTAAGCAGTTTAATTCTAAGGTAGACGAGACGGTTGATAATGCCAGTAAAAGTATTAGATTTACTTTTCCCTGTCGCCGAGTGTACCTCAATTCGATAACAAAATGGATGATATTCTCAAATTAAAAGTGCTTGTACAGATACCAAGTATGGAAACAAAAATTGGGAGAGAACCTTACAAAATGGAGAGTAAGCTATATTATGTATCATCCTAATAAAGTAATAATGAATTAATTGGTAGAAAATGTTGAATGGGAAAATGCAAATGAGAAATGCAACGAAACACTGAAAATTAACCAAACCATGTTTACAACAATGATTATGCAGTATCCAGGTTCTACATCAAAACAAGAACTTATCTTTACGGTTGATAAAAAGAATGTGAGAGCTCAGAAGATTAGAAAATATGATGTTATTGCACCAGTACCACCCTTCTTTCCAGATTCATAGCATTTGATGTGGTCGGATTATATCCAACAACTTAGTGATCATACACCCACACCTATAGTAAATGCATAGGAAAATTAGAAACTAAAAAACAAATCTTGGAAACACAAACAAAAATTCGGCTCATAACTGAATCAGCATTATGGCCCGAACCTGATATTTTCAGACCAATTACTCAACTCTCCTCAGGTTAGGCTCAACAGTGAAATAACATTATGGGCCGAACCTGACATTTTCAAAACAACTGCTCAATTTTTGTCAGGTTCGAATATAAGTATTATTAACCGAACCTGGCATTTCCAGGCAAAACAAATACAAGTTACTAAGTTCGAATGATAACTTAGATATAAATTTGAGAAAAATTCGTCACCGTGGTGGACTAAAACTAGAGAACATATGCAAAGTACAAGATCAAATAAATTTAATCAAAAAAAATGGATGGTTTTATCGAGAAACACCCGAAGTAGACTGAAGTTTCCTTCAATATTCCTAGGGTCTAGCCTAGAGGCTCTCGCAAGTGACTCGAGAAGGAATGCAACACGAGCGGTTTCCCATGCGTACTCATGAAACTTTGAGAGATCTTTTGAGAATTGGAGGTACTGAGCAGTCACCTTGTTGCCAGTATGGTCGGGGAAATCTAATTCGGCCAAGAGTGTACAACAAATAAGAAGCAGCGGTGTGGTTTACTTTTGTCGCGTCCATCACCAAGCCATCCTTAACTTTCTGTTTAGTGTTCTCGAACTTATCTTTCAAATTCTTCATCTTTAATGACTTTAACATCTTAGGTTTGTTGCCAAGATAAGCAACATCTTTTGTTGCCAAGATAAGCAACATCTTTTCAAAATGACGTATTATGTCTTATGTGAAAAATTATATTCGCTACGTGGCACTCTTAATAAATCATAAATGACCATCTCCTCAACCACAACATCTGAAAAATGGGTGGTGGTATCAATGATAAAAAACATATATGTCCATGGGTTTATTCAAGGTGCAAACATATACCTTGTAATGGAGTAAGAGCTTTGTTGAGGCTAAAACAGATGGAAGTAATGGAAGGTTGTTTTTACATATAAAGCTCCACTCGGATCCGTGGAGAAGACAATGGACCACACACAAATGAGTATTATTGGGCCTTTTCCCCAAGGAATTAAAGAAAATCTGAAAAGCGTACGGTGCAAAAATAAAGGAGACAAACACAAACATAGAATCTATATATAACTGGGTTTACATTTTTGCAGCACCTTGTTTAGAAGATTCACCAACACAGCCTATAAATAGAGGTTATTCCTATGTAATACTACATTGATTCCCAAACGAATAAGAACTTATTCTCTATCCTATTTCCTTAAAGGTTGTGTACTATATAAAGCATGTATGAAACCCTAAAAGAATCTTTGCTATTATTAAATATTTATTACACAATAAACATGACTACAACAATTTTAGGTTTTTTATTTTACAGGCATCAATTTTTTTTTCATATGACATCAGTTTTGAGGGGTATATATTTTCATTAAAAGCAATCAAGTAACATGGAGAAGATTAAGTACATCATCAAGTGTAAGAAACAACACACTAGAATTAGTAGAACCCTAATGTTCCAAGTAGGCTCTCAAATACTTCTTGAATGCTTTCTTGTTGACAAACTTGCTTCCCTTCACTAGGTGTAAGGATCCACTTGTTCAAAAGTAATTCCCTCAGGGAACATCTCCTCATCTTCCTCATCCTTAAAATGTTGTGCATAGTCTTCCTCAAACCGTGTGTTATCATGAGGCCGTGAACATTTAGGCCCATCGCCTTATTGGTTTTCGCTACTTTAAGTTCAAGCCCATCGGTCTTGTTGGTTTTCGATACAAATTCCAAAAAAACATTTGATTCATTTAGATAACAAACAAACATAACAAAACAAACCAAAAAAAAAGACTACAAACAAAACAAAATGACAATTTATCACGAGACCAAGTCCCCATAATGGTCCTCTACAAAACAAAACAAAACAAAACAATTGGAACAAATCTACAATCAAACACAACAAAGTTTAAACAGAAACAGAAGCAATCACATACCTTCCTTGTCATTCTCAACCTCCACCTCCCCAAAGTTTGGATCACCAGCATCACTATCAACATTATCACCATCATTAGCAGCATCATTATCAACATTATCACCATCATTAGCAGCATCATTATCAACATTATCACCATCACTTCTCTCACTTGCAGTACTATCTGAAAGATACCCATTCTCAACTTTTTGAAGAAACTTATTGTAACTCTTGATATCTCTCTCTTCACTGTTATTTTCATTCATCTCCAGGACATCCTCATCATGTGGTTACATTCATCTTCTTCTACATTTTTCAAGTGCATGACATACTCATCACTTTTCTTGTATTCTTGGGCAATGCAAACAAATCTTCCACCACTTGCCTGTGTTGTAGCTTCAACCCAAAAGTCATGATTGAAAAATTCTTCATCATTAACTTGTTCAGCTCCACTTGATTGTGTTTGTTCAGCTACACTAGGTTCCAAAACTGGATTATTCTCAGCTACACTTGCTTGAGTTTGTTGAGTAGAATGTGGAATATAAACATCTTCATCATCAACATCTTTAGCATCAACATCTTCATCAGAAACATCTTCATCAATAAGAGAAAGAGTTGGTACTTATCACATGTGATTGACACACACGTGTGAAGGACATTTTGGTAATCTTACCGATCTCGTGATATCTCCTCATATGATATTTTGCCGAGATATTGACAAGTCAACGCGATAAATTGACCGAGATGGTTAAATTGGATGGAAACCGTTTAACTTGCCTAGTCTAGCAAGAAATAAAAAACATTATATGCAGAGCACTACATATAAAGCTCTACTACTGGACCACACACAAATGAGTATTATTGGGCCTTTTCCCCCAAGCGTACGGTGCATCTATATATAACTAGGGTTTACACCCTAGCCTATAAATAGAGGTTATTCCTATGTAATACTACATTGATTCCCAAACGAATAAGAACTTATTCTCTATCCTATTTCCTGTTCTGCCACATGACTACAACAATTTTAGGTTTTTTATTTTACAGGCATCAATTTTTTTTTTCATATGACATCAGTTTTGAGGGGTATATATTTTCATTAAAAGCAATCAAGTAACATGGAGAAGATTAAGTACATCATCAAGTGTAAGAAACAACACACTAGAATTAGTAGAACCCTAATGTTCCAATAAGAGAAAGAGTTGGTACACCGGAAACAAGACCAATTACAAGCATGAAAAGAACCGATAAATCGGAGAAGAATGGTATTTAGGATGCTAGTCCAACCATTTTGATATTTGTATTCTATATAAAGATGAGCTCCACTGAAAGAGGAGTATTTTGCCCAATGTCTTGATGTCGGAGAAGATTCCGGTGGCCGGAAAATATCACCGTTGATGTACTTCAACCTTTTGTAACACAAAGAAGAATTGTTACTAAAGCCATAGAGAAAACGCCATGAAAGCGCATAAACCATGACGCAGTTAAAAACACCATGAAAGCGGATAAACCATGCCGGAAAACATGGAGGATGAAACATCCCAAACCCTAAACAAGATGAAACATCCCAAACCCTAAACAAACTTGAAAACCCTACTAAATATACTGAAATTAACCTAAAAATGAAAGAACTAGCTAAACTTAACCTATTACTGCTCAGATCTACTTAGATCCGTGAAGACCCAAGCAAATCTGAGCAGTTTCAATGCTCGCCGGAAAACTGTTTTCTCTCGCCTGAAATCGCTCTAGAGAGGGGAGGAAGAAGAACAGAGAGAAAGTATTTTGAAATGTCGATAGTAGATCATGTAATATGTTTGAGTTCAATATATATAGGGCCCATTAATTCAAAATTATAGAGAATGAGGATAATAACAGGAAGATAGATAATATCAAGTAGTAATTTTCTAATTACGTGAAATATATTTTGTTTTGTATAAAAAAAGTGTGTGGAAAATAAGATAAGTCTCTATCTGAAGTTGAGATTCCGTAAAAATACATGTGGTTGAGTTTCGTTCAGCGATGGATACAGACTTTTTTTCAAGTGAGGGTGAATTTTTATAGTAAATATTCGATCATACAGGCGGTTAGGCGTCTGAAGCTCGCCCTATCTTTTATTTAATTGATTCTGCGTCAATTTTTAAGTGAAAATCAAGTAATAAAATATTTTCATTAAATTAGAGATATAAATTACCTGGCATATTTAAGGTCAACCTAAAAAGAATTTCGGGAAACTAATGGCACAAATTAAGGTCACCAAGAAGTAGTATCAACACACCCCTTATCCATACATTTTTCGTAATGGTAAATCTATATTTTTTAATTAGTGGTGATGTTGATTAATTTTTTTTTGCCCTTGATTAATTAGTTAGTTAATCTTGATTATATTAGTGTTAGAAAAAATCATTTGAGTTATAGTTTTAAAAAGAAATAAAGAATATATATGCTAGAGGAGGAGAGGAGAAGAAGAAGAAATTTGAAAAAACTAGGTTTACCTAAATTCAAAGAAAAATAAAATGGATGGGTATGAAGAATAAGGTGGGAAACATCATAAAAAATATCATGTTGAAGGTTCAATAACGATTAGTGATGACGGTTGAATGCATTCAACCCCATTAACATCCCAGAATTGGTAGATAATAGAGTATATTATCTAACAATTATATTCTTCTAATCCATAATAGAAGCACAATAGGTAGCATTTTTTGTTATATTTATGTCATGTAATTGATACCTTTTTATCGATCAAGTTTACAGTTTTGCCCCCATTAAGTAAAATTTTAACTTTATCATGCGTATTTGCCACCACAGGGCATGTCATTTACAGAAGAACTAAGCCTAGCTTAGTAAAATTTTAAAATCAAGGGGGTCAGCACATCCCATTTTTTCATGTTTCCTTGGTTTTGTTTATCCCCTTTTTGAGCTGTTATGACAGTAGGCTAACCGTCCAACGGTCTTCGGGCATAAATATTACAATTCTGAAACACCGTAGTTTCTAGCCAAGATGAACATATAACGTGTCTTGGTAACATTGCACCGGTAAACAACTACATGACCAGTGCTGACACACTGCCAGTTTCTTCATTGGACCAGCCCGGTTTTCCAATGTTATGTCGCGTGCGACAAACCCATTACTTGTTGCAGCTGCTCTAAATAACAAACAAATTATCATTGGAGCAAGAAAAAAGTACAAAGCAAAATGAAAGAATTAGAAAGAAAAAAATTATTATTGCTTCAAAATTAGAGGAAAAAAAATCACTTAATTGTGACCCGAAAGATCATGTATTGGGCACCAGATAACTGGTAAGTCTTTTAAAATACAAAACCAGGGTATATTTCTGGTAACTAGTAAGTCAATTGTTAAATATGAAACTATCGATTATGTGTAGCAACTACTGTAACGGCTCTTCGTATTCCAGTTCATAAGTCTAGTGGTTGTTTGGGTGTTAGTTATGATAATAACCATCTACAGATAGAATTTTTTTTTTTTGAATCCCCTAGTAATACATTATATATATTTTCTGATTAAAGAGAATTATCGAATGATGGGGTGTAAAATATTGATATGTTGTTATCAACGCTCTTTCCACCTGAGATTATCATTTTACCTATCCTATCACCTATGAACCATATATTTTTATCTTCTTTTTTCCTGCCTGAAGATCATCCTCCTCGTCAGAGTCGTACCAGATGTTTAAGAGTGACTAGTGGAAAAGCCAAAATTGGGGGCTCTAAAATTATATTGTTTCATAGGAAAATAACATAGATGATATACATTAGAATATGAAAATGAAAACAACTATATAGTTCCTGCATCAATTTTTTTTCTTTTTAACATAAGCTAACATTTTGGATTTGGTAACAAATACAATTTTTTTTTAATAAATATATCACCTGAAGCTAATATAATATCAAACAACAAGAAAGATTTATATTACGTTATATCAGATACATGTGACATCATATATAACAACATTTTTTAGGAGGATATTTGAATGATATGCATTTGGAAACATGTAAACTTTGTATTCACAACTAAAATCTGAAATTATTTAATGTTATTTACTTTGCTAATTCCTTATTTGGAAACCAAAAAAAAAATGTTGTTTTTTTACAGCAGAGAAGAAGACGTTCTTATCGAGTCGTGTAAACTTATTGTGTTAGATAAAAAATTAGTGGTTATCACTCTTAAAGCATTTAATTCTAAATACATTGCATTTGATACATCTATGAGGCATAGAAATCTTCCAGTTACTAGCATTGAGTTACATAACAACTTACGCAGTGAAGAAGTTGTGGTTAGTGAGGGACTTAAATTACTAAATAATAAAATAGATGCAAAGGTCTTTATGGCTAATAGTCATAGAGGTTCTTACAGAGGCTCATATATATAGAAGACAAGATATGCATCTGGTTGAGGATATATCTCAAATGACAAGATTATATGCCAAATATGTACTTCTAAGGGTCATACTGCTCCCAACTGTACTCAAAGAATTTATTTCTTTTACAAACAAAGAGCCACCGTAAAATCTTAGTGTTCTGCTTGCTGCGGATGACATATTTGACACCGAAGAATGGATTATAGTCAGAGGAGCAAATAATCACATTACTTCAGATCTATCTACATTACATCAGTCTATTCCCTATGATGGTACTAAGATCATAAACACAATAAATGGAGGAGGTATTTTTGTTACTCACACTGGTAACTCTAGTAGAAATATGAATGGTAATTTTTTTCTTACTCAATGATATTCTTTTAGTTTCTCAAGGCTTTGACAATTTGTTATCAGCTCATAAATTCACTTCTAATAACAATTGCTCATTAACCCTTGATTCTCATTGTTTCTCTAAGAAGGATCAAAACTATGTGAAGATTATCTTCCAAGGTCCACATAAGAATGACATGTATCCAGTCACCTTCAACTCATCTCCACAAGCTCCTTCATTAATAACTGACAATGCTCTTCCTCATAGAAGATTCGATCATCTATCTTTTCAAATACTTCAGAAAATTTGTAATGTTTTGCATTTATCCAATGTTTCCAATAAACCTTTCTTCTGCAATAAATACAAACTATGTAGGTCGCAGAAATTACAATTTCAATTGTCTTGTGCTGTAGCTAAACAACCTCTGGAGTTTTGTTACACATGGATCTTTGGGGTTCATGTCATTTTGCATCTATTTTAAGGAGTATGTATTATGCCAACATTGTTGATGAATATACAAAATATGGTTGGGTTCTTCTCTTAGCCTCAAAATCGGAGTCCAAAACTGTCTTTATTTCCTTTATTACTAGAATAGAAAATATGTTATCTCATATTGTTGTCACCATTGAAATAAATAATGGTGGCGAATTTTTAAACGTTTTTCTCAAGGAATTATGTGACACTAAAGGAATTACTCATGGACTTTCTTTCCCTTATACCCTTGAACAAAATAGTGTGGCAGATATTAAACATAGGTAAGCATCTTCTAGGGGTCAGTAAAGCCCTTCTATTGCAGTTTGGAGTACCTAATTCTTACTGGCTTGAAGCTATACAAACTGCTAATTATCTCATAAACATACTGCCCACTAGAGACATTGGTTTTCTAACACCTTTTGAAAAACTATTTTTAAAAAAGACAAATTATAACTTTCTTTAAGTATTTGGTTGCTCTTTTTCTTCTTAGCTGAAGCCATATACACCTCCAGGAAACTAAACCAACAAGTAAACACTTTGTTTTTCTGGGTTATAGTCTTCAACATAAAGGATACAGATGTTTAGGTACCATTCCAGATACTATTTATATCTCTAATTAAACATGTGTGTTTTAATGAGTCTTCATTTCCATACAATGATCTTATTCACTTTGCATCCTCTTCTTCAACGTCATCCATTTCATATGTTGTACCTTCACTTTCTTCAGATCAATGTATTCAGTCTATTGCATCTGTTTATGCACCTATCACAAAAAATGATCATTTCATGACTACTAAGGGAAAAAATGGTATATAAACCTAAGTCATACTATGCACCAAGCATCCAATTCAAGTTGTTTTTATGTCTATTATTCCTAAGAGTATTGCAGCTGCTAATAAAGAACAAGTATGGTGGCTTTCTTCAGTTGCATAATACAATGTATTTATGCAAGTAGGTACATGGTCATTGGTTCCTCTTGATACATGCATAGCTGCACAAGAATCTGATTCGATCGACCGAACCGATCTAGAATAAACCGAGACGACACATACCCGATATATCAAGAAGTCCTGAATGGCAAGAATGTTACAAACCCGATATAATTTCGGTTATATTCGTATGGATCACCATACCGACCGACCTGGTGTTAAACCGACCGAACATATATGTAGGTTAATACTATTCATTAATCTAGATCATAGGGTTTATATAAGCCATTGATCTATGGTCGTAATAAACTCCTTTCTTTACTCAAGAGCCCTGGCCTAATTTTCTTAAGTCTTCACTTCCCCCGAGCAAAGGCTGAGAACATCATTCCTGCTTTGTTCTTCATATTATTCACACACGCTATCGCACCACTAGCATCTTCATGCTAGTGTTGTGTTGTGTTCTATTTTTCTTATTCCTACAAACTTCTAGTACTTCTAAGTGTTAATTTCAGTAAGAACTTAAAGGTAAGAGATTTTGAGGGAAATTGGGGATTTAGATGAATTGGGTTAAATCATAATAATGGAAATAGTGCAATGAATGGGTTTTGGTTGATTTTGATTTTTTTTTTTTTTAAATTTTGAGTTTTCATTGTCCTACATCGAGGAGAAAACAACTGAGAAGCATCGCATAAGTAGAAACTGGATTTTGTGTCCCTTCTTCGTAGCGCTTTGGCTTATTTCTCAATACTAAATTACTAATCTAGTATTGTATCCTAACATTATTTGTTCTTCAAGTTCTTCCGTAACTATTGTTTCATGGATGCAAGACAATATAGTCTTTTGATAATCTAGTACTGATACTTATCATTCCGTTGTTGCAAGATCGACGTCGATATCCGACCACCGACTCGACACTACCTAATAAAAACTCGGTTGGTATTAAAACCGACATGTCTGTGAACTTGGTCCTCTTTGGGGTTACATGTTAGAAAACCGATCAATATGTTGCACTGGTCGGTAAGGCCAAAAACCGACCCAAACCGACCGTTGTGCAGCCCTAGATACATGTCAGAATCTCATTTTTGTAAATGGTGCATATGGTAGCATAGACATGTACAAAGCAAGGTTGGAAACAAAGGGTTATCATCAACAACCAGGATTAGGCTTTGAAGAAACTTTTAATCATGTTTCTAAACCAACTACTATAAGGATAATTCTCTCCATGGTAGTTCAGTTTGATTGGAAGATACACAGACTGGTTGTGAGAAATGCCTTTTTGTATGGTGATCTGCAGGAGGAGGTCTACATTAAAAAATCATTACATCAGTCTATTCCCTATGATGGTACTAAGATTATAAACACATCAAATAAATGAGGTATGTCTATTAGTCACACTGGTAACTCTAGTAGAAATAAGAATAATCATTCTTTCTTAGTCAATGATATTCTTTTAGTTCCTCCAGGCTTTGACAATTTGTTATCAGCTCATAAATTCACTTCTGGTAACAATTTCTCATTAACCCTTGATTCTCATTGTTTCTCTGTGAAGGATCAAAACCCCGGGAAGATTATCTTCCAAGGTCCACATAAGAATGACATGTATCCAGTTACCTTCAACTCATCTCCACAAGTTCTTTTATTAATAACTGACAATGCTCTTCCTCATAGAAGATTTGGTCATCTATCTTTTCAAACACTTCAGAAAATTTGTAATGTTTTGTATTTATCCAATGTTTCCAATAAACCTTTATTTTGCAATAAATACAAACTATGTAGGTCACATAAATTACAATTTCAATTTTCATGTACTATAGCTAAACAACCTATGGAGTTTTGTTACACATGGATCTTTGGGGTCCATGTTATTTTTGCCTCTATTTTAGGAACTTTGTACTATGCCAACATTGTTGATGAATATACAAAATATGGTTGGGTTCTTCTCTTATCCTGAAAATCGGAATCCAAAATTGCCTTCATTTACTTTATTACTTGAATAAAAAGTTGTTATCTTATATTGTTGTCACTATTGAAACAAATAATGGTGGCGAATTCGTAAACATTTTTCTCAAGGAATTATGTGACACTAAAGGAATTGCTCATGAAATTTCTTGCCATTATACTCTTTGAAAACGCGGGGGTACAACAACCACACCCAACTAATTCGTTCGGCAATCTGTATGGACTAAACTCCAATATAGTTCCGAGAGCACCAATTTAAAAGTGAGACTCAATCAAGAAAGATATCAAAGAGTTTACCTCTTTTTCAATACAATCAGTAAATCAACTAGATAGAAATCCGTGAGACTGATTGTTATGAGAATAACTCGGATTGTACCAAAGACCAATTTTCCGAGTGTCAATCAAGTCCTATCCAACAAACAAGGTTGGATTTATCAACTATGATTAAACTACGCACAACCTGTGATATTTCAATTATATGAAAAAAAATATAATGCGTAAAAGAAATAACATAGACAACATAAATTTTGTTAACGAGGAAACCGCAAATGCAGAAAAACCCCGGGACAAACGCCTACTACAAGTTAACTTCGGACTGAAATATAGTTGATCCCTAACCAAGTCTCACATAGATTAAGGTACAGTCGCTTTTCTTACACCTCTTGAATCCCAGCAGGACTCTGCGTACTTGATTCCCTTAGCTAATCTCACGACAACTAAGAGTTGCTACGACCCAAAGTCGAAGACTTATAAACAAATTTGTCTCCCACAGATAAGTGTATTCTGGTTGTTGTTTCCGTCTTTAGATAAAGATCAAGGTGTACAGGAAACTCAACTAATAATCCGGTCTTATACTCCCGAAGAGTAGCCTAGAAATATCAGTCACCTCACAATAACCTAACTGATTAACAAAAGAAGTTATTGCGGGATCACAAGAGTCTGAGATGAAGAAATGTTGTTATTACTTTTTATATGTTACCTATCAGAGATAAATCTCGAGAAAATCTTAGAGAATATTAAACTCAACGCAACTACAGAGAAAATAGTTGGATCTGGCTTCACAAATCCCAAATGAAGTCTTTAAGTCGTTAACCTAATAATGGTTTAGGAAAACCTATGTTAAAGGAGAATCGACTCTAGTTTTCAACTAGGACACACGAGAGTGTCGTGATTAGGTTTCCCAGATGCTAGAGTTCTCCCTTATATAGTCTTTCAAATCGGGGCTGCTTACAATCAAAGCTAAGATAGCTTAGTAACAAAGCAATTGATATTCACCGTTAGATGAACTCCTGATTTAAGATTCAAGCTAAGTCTGCTTAGAAAATAAGCAATCAATCTCCACCGTTAGATTGTATTAGCTTGATACACACAAATGAAATATACCTATATTTAGATATGGGTAAACCGTACCTAAACATGTATAACAAGTTGGCTCAATAACAGTTAACCGAAGTTAGCCATATGAACACTTATAGTTTAGCCATATTCCTCTAACACTTCTAGATTAAATATGATAATCAATCAATCATGATAGATAATCAAATGAATCTAAATATGTGGTAGGCTTGGGAATGTGGTTTATTTTTCGCCTACATGTAATACTGCAAGTGCACAGTGCCAGTGGAAGCAAGGGCAAGTACAGGTCGATCCTCAGGGAATTTGTGTATGTAATGTTGATCTAAAGGCTTCCTAACTAATTTCTAAAGAAGTGACAGAGTTGTAATGCAATTGTGAACTGATATTGGTGTCGATACGACTGAGTTGGAGTTGTGACTCTAAACTAAGGCAGTCAATAATCAAAAGAAGTTGTAGACTATTGATTGAGTGGTACCAGGGTGATTAAATCCACCCTCTGATCTTATATTAATGCAATACAAATTTTCACTTTGTTCTTAGGCCTTCCCTTGAAGGTCTTAATTGGATAATTGATGAACTAAGTCTCCTTACCTACCCCTAGTATCACTGGTTTTATTACAGCACTAGTGATCATAGGTAAATTCAGTTTATTAGCTAACTATTTTCCTAAGCAATACACACACTGAGAACAAGTTGATAATCTAATTGCTTCATATCAAATCAAAGGGCTTCATTTACACCCTAGTTTAAAAGACTTAGAACATCATGCAAAGAGTAAAATGAACTTGAAATTAAATTCTAAAACTAAACCCTAAAACTCTGACTTCCCTCTTCTTTCACATGAAAACAACAATTTATAACTCACAAACACTCGAAAATAGCAATTGACACACGCCCAAACCTCTATCCTCTGTGAATTCGGCGCTGAACTCCTCAACTTGTTGTTCCCCGATTTGTGAAGACCTAACCCTAATTCTTCCTATCTCAGACTTAGCTTCTAGGGAAGAAGCTATGAGTGAGATAGAGAGCAAGTAGGGGGTGAGGGAAGTGCGGATGTGCTGTTGGTGGCTGTGGTGTCGGAAGAAATGGTGGAGGCGGCTCTGCAAGTTTTGGTCGGGAGAAGAGGAGGAGAGGGATGGTGTCCGGGTTCAATCGGGAGAAAGAAAAGAGAAAATGGAGAAGGGTGCGTTTGGTTTGGGTGGTTAAGGGAGAATATATAGGTGGTGTGGTGTTGAGCGGGAGCATCAAGAGTTGATGTTCATGCAGGAGCGACCATCGGATTCGGGGGAGATTGATGCGTGTGCCGATGCGACCGTAGGATGAAATCTAACGGCTCGGGAGGGGCGGGCTCGGATCCGGGTCGTGGCTAGCTCAAGCCCATGTCTTGTAAGTTGGGTTGCTTCTTGTTGGGTTGCAACTGATGCGCGCGTGGGCTTTGGCTTTATGCTTCATAGACGCTCGTCTCCAATTCTCTGCTCTTTTGGCTCCTCAATTTCTCCGAGCTTTATTCACTACCTAAAAACACAAAATTAATTAGTACAAATATTTATTCTTGAAAACAAGGAAAATACAGAATATGGGATAATATCTGATTTCTGAGTACAAAAGATGAGTTAAATGCCAATAAAAAGGTGTAGAAATATGCAATATTTGGCACTCATCAAATACCCCCAAACCTGAATTTTACTTGTCCTCAAGTGAAACAGAAATTAGGAAATCCTAACTATACCACCGTCGACGGTCTCTCGAATGCATTTAGCGTATGCACTAAGCCTTTAAACCCCTAGGTGTCCCTAGTGGACGAGTTGTAGTCTCGTGAGGGTTTACCAGAGGTGTACCCACAAAACCTTCTCCAACTTCAGAGTGTAAAAGAGTCTCAAGCATCCAAGTATCTATGAGGACATAGAGTTTCTGCATGCTAGTAGCATGAAGTTAGAACTACCAAAGAACGCATTCTCATCCTTAAGTGTTGAGCGAGAAATAACCATACCATATGAAAGAATTCGGATTCGATTGTGATCATAAGCCTCGACTTCTGCCTCACCATTAGGGTTTTATGATAATTGCACTCAAAAAGACCGCTTTTTAGTCTCTCATGTGTGCGCAGGCGGGGAATAAAGAGAGAAATCCCGCACATGTTGTAGGTAAGAAGGATAACCTTCCGAAATAATTTCTCGGAGACTCCACGAAGTGTGGACAAAAGAATCTTTTTCGATGATCTCTAAGAAAGGAAATCAACCATTAGCAAGGATGGGAGTACTCACTTACCTTCTCACCCGATCGGAAAATAATATCACTCTCTCAGCATTCATAGAAACGTCTTCAATCTTCGGTCTTCAATAGCTGATGATGAACTTCTGAACTTCACAAAAACTTGACAAACATTTTTTTTTTTTTTTTTGACATACATGAAATGAAAATAACAATAAAACTTGTATTGTCTTGATTTCATAAACTTCACTAATTCTCATCCTATTTTCTTTTCTTTGTTGCACGTAAACCTTGGACTATTTCAACTTTTCTTCAAATATTCTGATGATGCTCCGCTTGCTGACGATGTTTCTATAAATCTGTTGATGTTGTTGAGAGGGAGAGAGTGATGCTAACTGCAAATCGGTATTTAGAAGAAGTTTTCATCTTTAAACGTCACCCTCATGATTGACGGAATTAGCACTCAAGAGATCAAAAATAGTCTTTGAAAGTGGTGCGAAGTTGGGTAGCTCACCATTCCTACCCCGGAATTGACGTACGGTGACACACACTCTAACAGACTTTTCTAGAAAGTTGCAAAAAATGAAGGTTGGTGCCTCGCTTGATGTAAAATGGGTAGTCTCCACTATGGGTGATCACAATTCTACTACAGGAATATCTAAACAAAGACTTAATTCGCCCTCAAGGTATGGTTAAATCCAACTTTAACGCTCTAATCAACTAAGAAACCCGATTGTGTTCTCCAGTACTTCCAAGTTCTGTTATTTCGGTCGGAATCTCTATGTAAACATAGCTAGAAGCATACTAGTGACTCTAAAATCTCTAAAAGTTGGAGGTTTTTATGCAAGTATTTACAAAGATTTTTGAATTTTTTTTTTTTTTTTTTTTTTTTTTTTATAATAAAAGACTAAAAACTCTATATGCAAATGCACCCCCAAACCTAAATCAAACATTGTCCTCAATGTTTCAACAGATAATAAACAGTCACATACCATGAGAACTATGCTGATAAGAGAAAAGGGAAGAGATTACCGGATGTCGGCGGAAGCAAGGTTAGAGCTTCATTAATCAAGGCTAGAATCCAACATTCTCAGCGGAGATCATATCGGATTAGCACAATATATGCGTAAGAAGACTCAACCGATTCAAGAAAGAAAATTTAACAAGTCCTATTGGGTTATATACAATGAAAATTCACCATACACCAACAATCTAAAGAGTTGAGGATCAACCCAAAAGACAATATGTACAAACATCAACAGCCTTACACAGATATAACATGAGAGTGCGGAAAGATTGCATACGTGAACAAGTTACCCCCAAACCTAAACTTGTCAACGAGATGTGTTCTTGAGCACAAAATCTTGCAATTTTAAAGGTACATCATGCAAAAGGTCTAACTCAAAATGAGTTTTGCTAAGAACAAAAGAGATATACACATTCCAACCGTGGCTCCTTAAAAGTGTTATACTTTGATGCAAAATAGTCCAAGAGGACTTGGGAAGCACAAAGCTCTAGGCCTAGATTAGGCATTCTCGGAAAAGTTGGTTTTGCAATTTTGTTACAAACTACACCTAGGTTTGGTGGAGGAGTTTCAATCTGTGCCTTAGGAGAGAGATTAGGTACATCTAAGTTGTTTTCATGTATAAGATCATTTGCACCATCACACACTTTCCTAAGGTCAGAAGAATAAGGTAAATCATGTTCACCTGCATAGAACAATTCATCAATCTCCATGTCATAATCATCATTATCCAAAATTTCAACCTCATGCATAAGATAATCAGGAGAAACTGGTGATATAGCATGCTCATTTTCAGTGAACAATTGCACAGACTCCAATTTAGCAGCACAAGTATGAATATTAGAAGAAGCATCATTCATAGGGTTCACAGAAGAGAAACTTAATGTCTC
Source organism: Papaver armeniacum (assembly GCA_023531295.1). Lineage (NCBI taxonomy): Eukaryota > Viridiplantae > Streptophyta > Magnoliopsida > Ranunculales > Papaveraceae > Papaver > Papaver armeniacum. The sequence goes on from JAJJWW010015689.1 coordinate 117,368, forward strand.
TGAACCCAAAGATTCCATCATATTTTCAGTATGCACATGCTCTTCATATTCATCATCATCATCATCATAACAAAAATGCATTTCCCTGTTCAAAGTTGTAGCGTTTCTAGTGCACTCATTTACCTCTTGATTAGGCTTATTTCCAATGTCAGTTGCATAAGTAGGAATATAAACACTATTTTCAAGATTTACTTTATTAGGGACAACAATCATCCTATCATGAAATTCCTTCCATTCTTGTTTTTGTAAATGAATCAGGTTCATCCTTAAGAACAAGTAAAGCTGTTCACTTGAAAGGGAGTCTTCACTAGTGGGTATGCATGTTTCATATGAATGATCATTATATGGTTGTGCACAGGGTTCACTACACAAGGGAAATTCGGACATGTTGCTAGATGGATGATCATGCATTGCATTTAATTCAAATATATCATTGTTTTGTTCTATGAGCTCTTCCATTATTGACTGCATACAAGGGGTTGGGGGATTATAAAATTGTTCAAATTCCCACTGTGGTTGGTGATACATGTGTGAAGAATGACTAGGGTATGTGAAGTCAAGGTCTGGGCCCTGAGAAGGTTCATAATATTCCCTAAAATCATCATGGACTCATGGGGAGTTCATCACGTGAGGCATGCCCGTAAGCAAGCTCTCTAATGGATTTGTTTTCATTCCCAGTTGTAGACCAAAACCCTGACATGATCTAGCAACTCAATTTGAACTCAAAAAGAAGCATAGCTTAGCACACATCAAATCATATAACCAATGATGTTTCAAAACCGGGAAGCTAAGCCCAAGTGATGCAAAGCCCAGTTGTTGTACGGCCCAGTTATGTGGGCTTCAGTTTGGTTTATGTGGGTTCTTGCTTGGTTATGTGCAACCCAGCTATGTGAGCAGAGCCCAGGTTATGTTCAGTCCAGTGGTTATGGGCTTCAGCTGTTATGGGAGTTGGTGCGGCCAGCCCGGCTAGGTTTATGCGGGCTTCGGCTTGAGCACGGCCAGTGATTATGGAGAGCCCAAGAGTTGTGGGTTCCAGGTTGTGTGCACAGCTCAGTTTTTATGAGCTTTAGTTTGTGCAGAGCCCAGTGAGTCACACAATCAAAAATTACACACAATTTCTAGCACACAGGGGTGCTTTGGAGAGTGCACAGCACAAGTTTTGTGCTCTAACAACAGAGAACAACACAATACTACTCAAAATGAATCCTAATCGTCGTAACCAAGCACACAGAAGTGCTTGGTGATTGTATACAGCACTGGCTATGTTGGATTTCATAGCACAGCACAAGACAGATGGCTCAACAAGCTCAACAATTTTTCAGATTTGCACCATACATAGCCACACAAGTCTGTCAACAAATTTGCATAGGTTCGCAGCTTACACAAAGACAGTTAGGCACCGATTCGCAATGCATGTAATGGGTTAATGCATAGAGCAAGGAAAGCTCAAGATTTTATCAGGTGATCGCGGCTCAATAGGTTCAGCAGGTCAACATGCGATGCAAGACTTCATTAATCATGTGCAAAGATGCGGGGCATGCAACGAGATGAATGAGATGAGTAAAAGCGGATGTCAATTGACATGCAATGTGCACAGTGGTATCTATGTTCTGTTCACTCAAGGTGGCTTACGTGCTGTGATTGTGTGAGGCAAGTGATTATGACTCACAGATGCCACTGTTGAACAGATGAGCAAAAAGAAACTTTCAGCACTACAACAGACCTAACATGACACAAAGTGTCAACTGGGATGGTTGACAGGGTTTCAATAGGCTTGCAGGTTTAACAGATCAAGGTATGCAAAGATACACGACAACCTACTCAGTTGATGTCAACTATGGCTAAAAGCTAACTTGATTGCTAGGTTGAAGCTTAAGCTCAACGGCTTCAGGGGCTGGAGCTACGCGCAGGTCTTGTCGAGGTTAAGGAGTTTCAGCACAGATCACACAAAAACACAGATTTCATGTATATTTAGCAACGCAATTGGTTTATCAGACAAGCAAGGTTCACAGATTCACAAGTGCAATGGGTGCTACAAATGATAAGCAATGTCAGCACTTTTCAGCAAATTTAACAGCTCACAGAGTGTCAACTGGCTTAGTTAACCTCAATTTTTTTGACAAGTTAAGCCCCAAAAATTGCAGGGCAGATGGTTTAGCTCAGCTGATAGCAGGCTTACAAGGTCTCACACAAGGCACAGGGCAGATGAAGTGAGCTGTCTCAGTTGGTATCACTAGGGCTACAGCTAACTTAGCTATCCAAGTTGTAACACAAGCTCAACATCTACAGGGGCTGGAGTTGGGCTCAGGGCAGATGACAACTAGGGATACAACCCAGAACACAAAAGGCACAGGGATGGAGCAATTCTAGCAAGGTAGCTTGTTTTCATGCATTCATGCCAATAAGTGCATTCAAGGGTGATACAGATGCATATACAATGATGCTTAAGTAAACTTCAGTGATGCACAGTTTAGTTTTGATACAAAGCTCATAGATATGATAACAAATTCATGCATACACCCATACAATTCAGCACAAAGTCATAGCATACTCAGCTAACAGGTGTATAATTCAAATATCACGGAGCCACTCACCTGAATAGTATAAACTACAGGGGCTGCTCAGGGCTTTGTGAAATCAAGTTCTGCGCCTTTTTTTTTTTGTTTTTTTACTCCTCCTTGGGTTGGCTCAGCAAATCAGCAGGTACCTGCTAGCTCAACAAAGAAGTTTAGTTCCCAGACTTGCTTAACAGAACCAGCTAGCATAGATAAGGGTTTAGCAATGAGTAATTGGAGGTCACAATGAGTTGGGCTGAAGCAAATGTGACAGACTAAGCCAGATGCTGACTGAGATATTAAATGCAATGCACTATGATCTCACAACTTCTTTTTCCTTCAATGGTTGTTCACAGATGATAAAAGAAAAACTACAGCATGTGCAAACTAAGAGAAAAACAAAAGACAACCTATACTAAGGAATGAAACAGCTACAGATGATAATAATGGTGATGCAAAGATGCTACAAACATAATTACACTAAACTATACTACAAGGCAATGATGCAGAAGTGCAAATGAGATAAGCTGACTACAATGCACTGATAAAGTTAACAACATGCAATAGAATATGCAGAGAAGGAAAACTACAGCTAAGGTACACTAATACAGAGCTAAAAGCAGAAAATTCAAAGCAAGTATATACATGGATGATTTGAAATTCAGTGAAGAAGCAATTAATCAACAGCAACACTACCAGTTCCCCGGCAGCGGCGCCAAAAACTTGGTAGGCTTGGGAATGTGGTTTATTTTTCGCCTACATGTAATACTGCAAGTGCACAGTGCCAGTGGAAGCAAGGGCAAGTACAGGTCGATCCTCAGGGAATTTGTGTGTGTAATGTTGATCTAAAGCTTTACTCTACTGATTTATAGAGGTGTAACACAACTGAGGTTGTTTGTCGATACGACTGAGTTGGAGTTGTGACTCTAAACTAAGGCAGTAAATAATCAAAAGAAGTTGTAGACTATTGATTGAGTGGTACCAGGGTGATTAAATCCACCCTCTGATCTTATATTAATGCAATACAAATTTTCACTTTGTTCTTAGGCCTTCCCTTGAAGGTCTTAATTGGATAATTGATGAACTAAGTCTCCTTACCTACCCCTAGTATCACTGGTCTTATTACAGTACTAGTGATCACAGGTAAATTCAGTTTATTAGCTAACTATTTTCCTAAGCAATACACACACTGAGAACAAGTTGATAATCTAATTTCTTCATATCAAATCAAAGGGCTTCATTTACACCCTAGTTTAAAAGACTTAGAACATCATGCAAAGAGTAAAATGAACTTGAAATTAAATTCTAAAACTAAACCCTAAAACTCTGACTGCCCTCTTCTCTCACATGAAAACAACAATTTATAACTCACAAACACTCGAAAATAGCAATTGACACACACCCAAACCTCTATCCTCTGTGAATTCGGCGCTGAACTCCTCAACTTGTTGTTCCCCGATTTGTGAAGACCTAACCCTAATTCTTCCTATCTCAGACTTAGCTTCTAGGGAAGAAGCTATGAGTGAGATAGAGAGCAAGTAGGGGGTGAAGGAAGTGCGGATGTGCTGTTGGTGGCTGTGGTGTCGGAAAAAATGGTGGAGGCGGCTCTGCAAGTTTTGGTCGGGAGAAGATGAGGAGAGGGGTGGTGTCTGGTTCTGTCGGGAGAAAGAAAAGAGAAAATGGAGAAGGGTGCGTTTGGTTTGGGTGGTTAAGGGAGAATATATAGGTGGTGTGGTGTTGAGCGGGAGCATCAAGAGTTGATGTTCATGCAGGAGCGACCATCGGATTCGGGGGAGATTGATGCGTGTGCCGATGCGACCGTAGGATGAAATCTAACGGCTCGGGAGGGGCGGGCTCAGATCCGGGTCGTGGCTAGCTCAAGCCCATGTCTTGTAAGTTGGGTTGCTTCTTGTTGGGTTGCAACTGATGCGCGCGTGGGCTTTGGCTTTCTGCTTCATAGACGCTCGTCTCCAATTCTCTGCTCTTTTGGCTCCTCAATTTCTCCGAGCTTTATTCACTACCTAAAAACACAAAATTAATTAGTACAAATATTTATTCTTTAAAACAAGGAAAATACAGAATATGGGATAATATCTGATTTCTGAGTACAAAAGATGAGTTAAATGCCAATAAAAAGGTGTAGAAATATGCAATATTTGGCACTCATCAATATGCTTTTAGAGAGTTGTTCAAATGTTCATTATCTCATAGAAATATCCATGAACAATTTGAAACATATTCGGTTTGGTTTGTAATTGTACAAAGTACTTACGCAAGAACCAATGCATGAACATAATGCCACGGTTTGCAAAACAAGTTCGCATACCTTATTTCATTAAAGTTCCAGGGACTTTAGTTCGCAAACGAACCTGAGTTCATGAGTATGAGATGTCATACTTACCGATTTTAGAACATGACCACTGTGTTCGCAAACTGAGTACGCAAAAAATAGTTCCAGACTTAGCCTAATCTTACCGTTCGTAAACACTGTTTGCAAACCACAATTCCAGGCTTTTCACAGTTAAACCCGTTCACAAACAAGAGTTTTGTACCTGAACTAGTACTCCACAATTCGCATACTATGTACGCATACTGTGTTGTATCCAGACATTGGTAGTAGTTATAAAACTCTCATTCAATCAATGAAACATCGATCCTTGAAAGACAACAATGGTAATCTTACACATACCACTAGCTTCAAGTAATTTTTAAGTGATTAATTGATCAATACGAAACTTCCCAAGCTAACATCAAATGATTGTCTCACACAAATCATGTAAGATGTTCAAGGTAATTTTCACAAGATCATCTTGACTTAATATTTAGTTTCTAACAAATAAATTGTCTAAATTAAACATGTCAAGTGTATGATGAACTTAAGCTAAAACTAAAAAGCTTCCAACTTGTATTTCAAGAAATATAAAATGAGATAAGATCGACTCAAATTTTCAAATGTGTATAACATAAAGTCTATATAGCTATACGACTTAGTCTCAGTAGAAGATATAATAGAATAGACTTCTAAGTGATAGATAAGTTTTAGTCTCCACATACATTTTATTGATGAAGTTCTTCCAAGCTCTTCAGTAGATCTTCTTCTTCAATTTGTGAATACCGTGAAGTCTAATGCTCAACTGCACACTTCTATCCTAATCCGAGACATAACTATAAGTAGACTAGAAATCAAGTGTATAGTTTTGATCAACTAAACTTGACAAACAAGCTTGAGATAACAACGATTGCGAGTTCGACCGAGCAGTGCTCTAACACTCTTGAACAAAATGGTGTAGCAGCTATTAAACATAGCTAGGCATTTTCTAGGGGTCAGTGGAGCCCTTCTATTGCAGTTTGGAGTACCTAATTCTTACTTGCTTGAAGCTATACAAACTGCTAATTATTTCATAAACATACTGCCCACTGGAGCCGTTGGTTTTCTAACACCTTTTGAGAATCTATTTCATAAAAATCCTGATTATAACTTTCTCTAAGTATTTGGTTGCTCTTTTTCTTCTTGGCTGAAGCCATACACCTCCAGCAAACTAGAACCAACAAGTAAACATTATGTTTTTCTGGGTTATAGTCTTCAACATAAAGGATACAGATGTTAAGTTCCAATTTCAGGTATTATTTAAATCTCTAATTAAACACGTGTCTTTTAATGAAATTTCATATCCATATAATGATCTTATTCACTCTGCATCCTCTTCTTAAACGTCATCCATTCCATCTGTTGTACCTTCACTTCCTTCAGATCAATATATTCAGTCTATTGCATTTGTTTATTCACCTATCACCAAAAATGATCATTCTATGACTACTAAGGGTAAAAATGGTGTTTACAAACCTAAGTCATATTATGCACTAAACATCCTATTCAAGATGCTTTTATGTCTATTATTCCTAAGAGTATATTGCAGCTGCTAATAAAGAAAAAGTATGGTGGCTTTCTTCAGTTGCAGAATACAATTTATTTATGCAAGCACGTACATGATCATTGGTTTCTCTGGTTACATGTCAGAATCTCATTGTTTGTAAATGGGTTTTCATGATAAAACATAGTGCATATGGTAGCATAGACATGTACAAAGCAAGGCTGGCAGCAAAGGGTTATCATCAACAATCGGGATTAGACTTTGAAGAAACTTTTAGTCATGTTGCTAAACCAACTACTAGAAGGATAATTCTCTCCATGGCAGTTCTGTTTGATTGGAAGATACACAGACTGGATTTGAGCAATGCCTTTTTGCATGGTGATTTGCAGGTGGAGGTTTACATGTCTCAACCACCTGGTTTTGTGGATCTAGAAAAACCTGATTATGTGTGTCTCTTTCATAAAGAAATTTATGATCTCAAACAGGATCCAAGAGCCTAGTATGAGAAGCTAAAACTGTGTTAAACTCTTTTTATTTTGTCGATTCAATTGCAGATACATCACTTTTTGTACACAAGGAAGGTTCTCAAATAATATAAGTTATTACTTACGGTTCATCATCATCATTTATTCAACATTTTCTCAGATGCAAGTTCATTTCCTTTCAAGAATTTAAGCGACTTACATTATTCTTGGTCTTGAGGTACACATAAATTCAGACACGTCTACCTTTCTCAGACAAAATATGTTGTGGATTTGCTTCATAAGCATCATGTGGAAGGTGAAAAGCCATGTCTTACTCCTATTGTTGTGTAAGATAAGCTGAGTACTACTTCAGGTTTGCTTTTAGATAACCCTACAAAGTACAGGTCATTAGTGGGTTCTCTCCAATATCCTACTTAGAAAAGACCAGATATTGCTTTTACAGTCAACTTGGTCTTTCATTTCTTACAACATCCCAGAACTGAGCATCTTGTAGCTGCTAAGAGTATATTGAGATACATTAAGAGTATTCTTGATTATAGCTTCAATTTCACCAAGGGCAGTCATTTCTTTTAGGAATTTCAGATGTAGGTTGGGCAGGAAACATTGATGATAGAAGATCAACTGGAGGTTATTGTCTTTTTTTGGGATCTAATGTTGTCTTCGGTCATCCAAAAAGCATACTACAGTGGGTAGATCTAGCATTGAGGCAGAGTATATGAATTTAGCTCATACTACAGCTGAAATGGTATAGGTTTGTTATATTCAGAATGATACATTTTGTAGCTCAGCCATTCCTAAACTAGGTTGCGATAAAGTTTTTACAAGTGATAAGTAGGGAATTCATTTCTCGGACTTGGGAAATTGATTTCAGACTTAAATTATATAATCAACTAACAAATAAATTAAAAGATAATGACAATATTGAGAGACTACTGGGAATCAAGATTTCACCAAACTCATATTCGATGGTTCAAATATTAGTTCTTATACAATTATAACTCCAAAAATAATAATTATTGACTCTAAATCTTTGCCAAGGTATATTTTATAAAACATTAATTGTAAATGGTAAGCATGAGTTATCAAAACACTTAAGTAAAGCATAACTCATCAAACTAAATCACAACTAATTAATTTAAAATCATAATTCAAATTATATTAATACAAAAGTCATAAAAAGAATTAAATAAATTACCACAATGATGAGAAATGGCTTCCTCCGTCATCCCAATGATGGGGTCTAGCTCCTCATATTGGAAACACGCTCAAAATAATTTCTCATTGCTCGAATTGTGTTTACAAAGAAGAAAAGAGACGAAAATAACAAAACAGGGATTTTGCAATGCTTATTCAGCGTTACAGAGTCCACTGTTATATGACAAGTTTTGCAAATTCAAACTAGGTGTTATAGATTCAAAATTTACTATTGTAGAAGACTGTCGCAACCGCTGTTGATAAACGACAGTTATTTGAAGTGTGTTCTTCGTGTTCTTCAGAACGACAGTTCTGAAGTGTCAGTTCTTCTTCTTCTTCACTTGCTGCTGCTGATCTTCTCTGCAGCTCTCGATTCTACTCTATAGCCTCCTCAATCTCTCGATAGCCCTTCTATACATCCAAGAGCCTTTTTATACCCAACATAAGCCTCGAATCCTCGTAGTAAATTCCAAATATCTTCTTTCCTTTTTAACAACAGCACGGGAATAATTTCATGTTCTTCCTTCTTTCACGCAACTTGCAACTGTTAAATTTCCATATTTCTCTCGTTCAGGAGTCTGTTAGCAGCCTACACACTCCAAACACGATGCTACACGTCTCTTGATTGAGTATTACTCATGTTATCCCGTGGAGAATACGTGCTTCCCTATTTTAATCAAACTCGGTGATCCAGCCAAATATATCTGAATCCAACACCTCTACAAGGACTGTTTTGCTTAATCAAGTCCAGCCCAATGAACATTTGCGAATGAATCTCGTTAAATCGCGTCCAAATCTCGAATCCAAAATCTGCCAGTTAACTGCATAACTTTCCCGCCAAAAGTTGAATTTGAAATTGGGAAGAAGAAGGGTGCCCCTTATCCAACCCGGGGGTCACTTTATCACTTGCCATGGGGTGCCTTTATCAATTAGGGGGTTCTCTGAGTAATTTTTCTAGGATGTTTTCAACACTTTTCTGGTGTGTTTCCAACATACTTCCGGGGTGCCTTTAGTACATCTTCTGGGTGTGCAAATTCCACTTTTCGAGCAGCTTTTTCCACACATGTTTATTTCTCCAAAAATACCTACAAAGACATAAAATAGCAAAATAAGTATAAAATCGAGCACTAACAATACAAAGAATTGAGAACAAAATAGACACATAAATGCGTCTATCAGATAACATCAATTCTACTTCTCTTGCCTCCAATCCAGTCATGTATTCTAGAATAAACATGTGTATTACACAAAAATTGGGATTGATCAATTATTGATTAGTCGATTCGTAGTTTGATCACATATAATTATCATCTACTGGTAGTTGTGATTTATACGAAAAATTTGAGTTAAGAACAAACTAACTGTTTTCTTCAGTTTAGTTGCATCTGATGCATCACATTCAAACTCAGAGATTCTGAAAATATTTAGAAATCCATTAGGTTTTTAGATATGGTTTGTTTGAAAATCAATTTAGTTTTTCAATTTTTGATTTCATTTTTTGACGTAGGAATTGTTGAAACAGGGACGGGACAATTTCATAATTCCCCCTTATGGACGTGCCATTTCAATAGTAACAAAAACTATATAGTTTCAAGATCACCCAAAGTATTAAACGCCAAAGTACCACAACTATATCCATTGGCTCTACATACCCTTTTTACTCTGAACGGCTTTAAACAAAGCAAGACCCGGTGTAAAAGCTTCTACACCTCCCCCAACAAAAGGGGAAACCAACGTCACATCCAAACAAGTATCATGACCTTCCTCCCAATTGTAGACAAGAATGTCTACTAGCCAGGAATCACCACCATCACTAGATAAGAAACCCAAGCCCCCCTCAACTTTAGTGTGTACACCTGTCCTATAAAAAATATCCGCAAATGTGTCAGAAACTAAATCTTGTTGAAAATTGAGTCCAACTTCGTTAGCACAATGTAAAACATGGTCACCATATATATCCATATCCCTGTTACAACACAAACAAACACTATTTTCTGCAAAGAGGGGAATGTCAAGTCTATAACTAAGAACAACAAAAAACTGATGTGGCCCCATCTTCTGTCCAAGTCCATTAGCAGGAATACCAAGTAAGTAATTATAAAATATATATTATTATTGGGTAAAGAGTACTTTTACAAGAAACTAGTTGGAAGCCTAGCAACAAGTTGAGTTCCAACAACGTACTACATTGGTTGAACAGGTTACCGTGCTAGCTTACTAGCGACCCTCATGAGGAACCGTCAAAGGAAACCGAAACGGATAAGGGGGATGATTATGTCGCAAGGGGTGCAAGCTAACTCTACCTTCCATGTCAAATTCTTCAGTGTTGCGCCATCGGGGACTCGAACCTGGGACCTCCTGGAGCGCATCAAACCTTTGAGGAACGGGGATGGCCATCTGAGCTAGCTACCCGTTTTGAGTAGCTAAATCCTTGATATGAGTAGCTTAATCCTTTATTGATTAAAAATGAATTCAATGTTCTAAGCGTGAAGGTTTATTGGTTATATAAATTTATTTGGAGTTTTCATCTTTATCACATATCTTTACTAGATCAAAGGACTATAACCGATTCTTAGATTGTTTGGAGTCAATTCATTGTTCTAATGCTAGTGAAAGTTAGATATAAACAATAGTTTACTAACGATCTACACAAGTAAATTTCACGAGACCTTGCAAAGGGGGGTTTTGTGGAGCAATTGCGAGTGAAGAAAACACTAGAAAGTGAATCTTGAGTTAAGAGTTTAACTACCGGGATCAACCTAAATTCATAAAGCCTAAAGATCTCGATTGGATTACATATTGAGTGATCTACCACTTGGTGGTTCAAATGAATATGATCCGCTTGTCGATAACTTCTGTATCCAGTGACGTAAGGAGTTTTGGAGATAACCCTGATCTAGTTGTTATTTTACGGATGGTGATGAACGGATCTAACAAAATATAGATTTTAAGTATACTACTTGAGTTAAAGTTTGGTATGAAGGATTTCCTTAATCATCTCTTTCATATTATTCTCCTTTCATTCTTTTTTGTTAATTAATCTACCAATCCCTTTTAGTATTTACGTTTATTCTCTTGCTAATCCAAATAACATCTACATTGCACAACTATGTGTGGGAACTATTCTTATTACCGCTGTATTAACTAGTTAGTATTATGAGAAATATCTTAAGTTATTTGTTACACCTACAACACACATCATGTTTCCACTTATTATGGAGGCAACAATAACCGTTAATTCTTGAATATTGTAGATTTTTTTTTTTTTTTTGTTATATTTTGTGTTTAACTGCAAGTGAAAATGATTGTTGCAGTATTAATGATTTGTAACCTAAGACTCTCGCATGTATTTCAGAATCGATTATTATGAGCAAGACGAAAAACTATTATATCGTATACTTGCTCTTGTTTCGAGAAGTTTCTATAAAGTTTTCTTGAACGTGTAATAGTTTCATATTTAGTTCAATCCGAAATGTGGTATTAACTATTACAACTCCTATTGATTGGATTAGTAAAAAGATTTATTCAATTTTCTAGCACTTCTTCTTCTCGTCCTTTTCCGTTGTCGAGTTGTGCATCAAACATTATAGTTTTAGAAGACTTGATCAAGTGTTCCCTTTATATAAAAGGAAAAATAGATACCATCTTACGATTTTGAGCAATTTTATTTTGTGCACGTCGGCTAGAGACGTCGAAGCGATCAATAGTTTAGTTTTACATTTAGAGGAAGTGGCTAGTAAAATTCACCCGATCATTCTTCGTCTTTCTCCGTAAAACCAGGTATTGAAAACCACATAGATTGAAACCTATATGAGCCCATCCCGCTTCAAATGACCCATTAACCAATAAGTGATGGGAACGACGGAGCCTATGAAGGCAAAAGATCTCATTGAAAACGAATCATAATGATTCATTAGGTGGGATGACAGAAAGAACTAGAAACCTATTTGCTTTCGATATGCTTCACTGTTAGGCAACAATTATCCAAAATATACGTGTAAAAGGTTATGTGTAAAATTCTTACACCACAATTATCCAAAATATAGTGTTATGTTTTTACAAAAATTATAAAATGGATTTACAAAACGAGTACTTAATTTAAAATCCTCATAATATATGCTGAACTAACTAGCAAAAAAAAATACAGAACAATTTTGAATTTGATTAGATAGTAACTGATCAAGCCAAAAACAAGCTCATAAGGTGTCTGTTTTTCCTAATTCACTTGACTCATTTGAATATTAAATAGTGGAGTCATAGAATATTTTGAAATCTAGTCAGATATGTTGCACCTAAAAAATCAGGTACAAAATAGTACCTGAATCGATTACCTCATAATCAAATATCTAAAATCTTGAATCAAACATCAAAAAGATAAACTGACATTTTATCCAAGACAAATCAGATGTGAGATCAGAGTCTGATACCGAGTCCAACCCAAACAAACAAAATGAGTAAACAGGTGGGACGCCCGGCTGATGTACACCTCAGTATATGTCTTCCTAAGCTCATGCTATGAAAGATGAGCAAACAACAAACTAGTTGATCAAAATTAGCAAATTAGGACAAGCACTATGGTTGATGATTTCGCTTCGCTATAGCTTAACTGTAGCGAAATCCAACTAGTATGATCCTTATCTTGGCTTCAATGTGGCGATTTCGCTTCGCTACAAAAAATGAGTTGATCAGATTTGATCCACCCTTACTAAGCGATAAGACATGGGGACTTGAGTTTTCGTTTAAAAAACTACTTTACGAAAACTGAGCTTCCATATGATTTTGGACCGAAACTAAGTTTCAACATCCAATTCTTTTAGTTTACACACTAACTTTTAGGGATTTCCAAGATTTCCCTATTATATCCGAAACATCAATATGAAAAATAGTACACGAAAACTCAGTTTCTGTTTTGCGCTATAATTTATGTGTAGTTACACTAAGCGATACCCCTTCCCATAATGAGATGCACCTTCACTCTCGTTTCGCTTAGCTACAGTTAAGTTATAGCCAAGCGAGATACTCAACCATAGTGCTGGAACATGGGAGTTAGGACTACGATTTGACCAAATAAGACTTCGTTGTTAACAATTGGTTGAGACTTGAGAGATGGGAAGACGAAATGACAGATAGGAAAGAGAAAACAAAAGATTCTTAGTGCGCTTTCGATTATTTTGTTTCCTTTTCTCCATTATTTCCTTCTAATTTATTTTTCCTTCTAATTTATTGACGGGGTAATCAAGTGACTTTCCCTTCTCTATTCTTCCAAATTCCGCCACTTTATACTTAATTATTTTCTTTTTCCTTTTTTATGCTTTATACATTCCATTTTTATTCTTCATTGCAGTCTGAATTGTTCCTAAAATACTCAGATTTGGGTACTAATTTTAGGTATTTTAGTCTCCTGAAGTGCTGGTTTTTGCGATGCTTTTGAGACGCTGAAGTTGGAATTCCCATAAAAGATTATAGAATTTGATTAATTTTGAGAATGGGTTGCTTTGAAGGGGGATGTATGAATCCAGAGCTAGGAGAAACTGATTGTTTCTATGAAATTCGACCTGAATTCGTACATGATGTTCCAAAGACCCGATTTAAACCCAGGGTGAGTCTCTTTTTTTTATATTTTCATTTCTGAATTTGAAATTTTTGATTTTCAGAATTTGATGATTATGCGATGATTTAACATAACAGGTTGGGAAAACACTTAGTATGAGAAAGTGGAATTCTGCGTTTACTCTTGATGGTCATTTGGATATAGCTAAAGTACTTAGCCGAATCCAACACGGGGTAAGGGCTATTAAAAACTGTTAAGTCATTTTTATTGGGTTGATTGTTACATTATAAAGATCAGATGATAGCATACTCTTAAGAAAAACTGCGATAGAAACTGTAATATCCTGTTTAAATGTGTGTGTTTTATGATATTAAAGACAAAAAGCTCAAACATTCACCTCAGTGGTTTCAGAATACAAGGAATGTAGGGTAATCTAGCAATTTTTCATCTGTTCGATTTGTGGCATTAGGACAGCAGTCTCCAGAATGTTTCTGGGGTACAAACTAGAGAGATTGATCAACAGCTAGAATGTTGCATGCAGACTGGATGAGTGGGAATTGCTACTAGAAATAGAGATTCTAGGCTCTAGAATTTTCCTAGTTGCTCTCTATAAGAGGGTTGTTACAGCAGTAGAAGGTGGGCACAGAAAGTAGAATATCTATCCATATAATAGAACGCAGAAGCTAATGATAATAATAAGAAGCTTTTCCCATGATTGTGCTTATAATTCATGTTTTTCTTACTTGTTCTTTCATCTAAATAGTTCATATGGTTCTCTTGGTCGATTATGTGTCAGAGATGCACCAAACTGAAAAGTGTCCAGGTTCAATTAGGCTATGAACATCTATTTACTTGTGTCATTTCCATGCTTATGTGTTGTGTAATACTAAATGATAATACTTAGTGTGTTCTCATATCATTTGTCAAGTTCAAAGTGGTTACGTGTCGTTTATTTATATGTTATTTGTACAACTAGGGTGTTCATCCATCAATCAAAGGCGTGGTTTGGGAGTTCTTATTGGCTTGCTATGATCCTAACAGTACCTTTGAAGAACGGAATCAGCTGAGAAAACATAGGAGGTAGATAATTCTTTCAGTTCAGTTCACTACATAATTCCCAGCAACTTCTAAACTCTTTCACAGGCTCCAGTATCATTCAGCTTCAATCTATTTGATGCTCACACAATACACATAAATGAGGTGGAAGTCCACAATTTAATATTTTTTAGCCATTCTTCGTCTTCTTCAAATCTTGACGTAGAAGGAAAATAAATAAAATGAATGGCGTATTATTTATTCATTCAAATAATTCTTTGAATTTTTATCGGTCATGATAGAGAGCAGTATTCGAATTGGAAGGCTGAGTGCAAAAATATGGAGCCAATGATAGGTAGTGGAAGGTATATCACAATGCCCATCATCAGTGAAGATGGGAAACCAGTTCAGTATCCTTCTAATAGCAATTGTGATTCAGATTCAGAACATAATGGAGCTGTTGCTGTTCTCAATGCCTTCCCCACAAAGCTTGACGTGAATTTTACTGAAGCTGCTCTAGAAAAGAAAGTGATTCAGTGGAAACTTGGCTTGCATCAAATTGGTAATCTTAATACAAGCATCTCATATTTCGAGTATATTTTAGTGACCATTTGTGGATTGTTTGCACTTCACATGTAACTCATTCTGTATGTATTGTCGCTAAACTAAACATCACTACGCCCCCTTATATACCTGTGATTTTAAGTTTTAGTTCATCATGACTAATAAAGAAAAATATGACAATAGATTTCTATGTGTTTATAATGCAAAGTGCATTCTAAATTTCTTTCTAAAAGAGTAGTTCACTGTATGACATATCTAGAAATTGTTGATTTATACCATACAGCGTCATTTGCAAGTGAAGAGTAAACAATCCCTGTCATCATTCTGTTTTGGTACTATAACAATGCGGTTGTGCCTAACATTATCTGTTATAAAACTTTGTGTAACAGGTTTGGACGTTCATCGCACAGATAGAACACTTGTATTTTATGAAAGTGCAGCTAATCTGGCGAAGCTTTGGGATATTCTCGCAGTGTATGCGTGGATGGACAAGGACATTGGATATTGTCAAGGTAATTAGTTGGCTAATAATGTCGCATTAAAGAAAAAGCTAGAAGATAGGGTTCGTTAAAATATCAGTAATTGATGGGTCACGGCACATTTATTCTTCTCCAGGAATGAGTGATCTTTGCTCTCCAATGGTAATTCTAGTCGAACATGAAGCTGATGCATTTTGGTGCTTTGAACGCTTAATGCGCAGGGTGGTATGCATCTCTCAACTTATGCTCATATTGGTTCATATTGAATAAAAATGCGATAATTTGCGTTTAACATGGTATGTAAGGATTTTGTGTCACTTTGACATGCGATATTTTTTATACACAAGAAAGGTACATCAGACATGCTGTCCTGGTATGTCTGAGTACTGCATTGGTTGCATCTTTTATATCTGTTCCTGTTGCCCACTATATATTAACAAATCAGCTGCTTCTATATTGTCACATGATCGGAGTGTTACCGTGGATATGTCAGCAACTTATCTTCTGCTTACTCGTTTTTATGTGCTTTAGTGTCATGAATTTCAAGAAACGATTTCATAACTCACCCTGTATCCGTAGTCTATACTCTTCCCTCTTATGTTCCCCAAATCCAGGTCGTGTGTTGTGGTTCATTCATGTATACCATCAGAGGATGCAGTATTAAGTTTTCTTTTATACTTCATAAGCTTTAGGGGAGAGTGATTGGAAAGTATTATGCAACTGGCTGACAACAGAATATATAATACCCTGCATTCTAGTATTCTTGAATTGAAACCTCTTCCGGATCACCTCAGATATGTGTATTTAGGTGATAAGGAAGAGTTACTGGTGATCATTATGTAAGCGAATCCATTTGACCAATAGCACATTTGTGCAGCCTGATACTCTCCCACCATTAAATTCCCGTTGCTTAAGAGTTGGAATTCTCCCCGCCATTTTTTGCAGCTGAGAGAAATTTCATGCTTATGTTGATCTGTCTAAACATTGGCCATGCCATTCTTATTTTCTCGCATATCACTCATTTGCTTGACTAGTGACTACGACTAATTTCTTCTGAGTAATTGCACTGCTAGATTCACTCATAGTAAATTATCACCTCACAAGATTGGATTATATTCTCAATGTCAACCGATTCTCCTCTTCAAGGTTATTAGTATTACTTTGAGGAAAGATTGAACTCAACTGGGTTAAATTCAGAGTCAAGTACCCAAACTCAAAGCAAGTCATAATCTCATATGCTAATGCAAAATCATCCCACATCTAAACACTTAGGGTCACAAGATGAAATTCTAGGATCCCGCCAGAGTTAATTGAGGCTATTCCTTCTGCTCAGGTGGAACTTGGGGTCAGGTTTAGCTCTCAGGATGAGGTCATAATCCACACGTCTTATCACGCCGAACAACGATGTAAATGTGATCATGAAACAAATTCAAACCAGCTCAAGCAACCAACTCCCAGTTTACAAGGGGCTGTTTTTCATGTAACTATACTTTGATGGTTTAGGTATCCGATGAGTTCCTTTCGGTTCGTGCTGCTCTCACATTTACATATAAACTCTTGGCCCTTAATGAAGTTCAGTTTGAACTTTAAACCTGTTTATTTATTTATTTTTTCTTTCCTGTAGTCTATTTCTTTCTAACTGAAACGAATTAGCTCTTTGTTTGAGACCAATTTTTTTTTTTCTCTTTGACTTGTTTGCATTTTGCATCTTTCACATTTTATTCAACCCCTTGACTCAATTTTTTTTTTTTTTTTTTGATTGAAAGCGAGGAAATTTTAAGTGCACAAAAAATTCAGTTGGGGTTCAATCACAACTCAGCACACTAGCAGAAGTACTGAGAGTTGTTGATCCAAAGCTTCATCAACATATAGGTATGCTTTTCTCGGATTTTATTTAAATTGGTAAAGGGAAAATGCTTTCAAGTATAAGGGGTTGTACAACTTGTACTTGTATTATCTTGAGTAAAGCATTATGCTCCCTAAATAAATCAAGTCCTTACTCCTAACTTAGGTATACAACATGACAACTTAAAAACGGTATGCTGACATATTTCGTGCCTAAAAGTTTTTTTTTTCTTCCTTTTTTGGGCAAGGTGGAGTACTTTGTTGCCTTTAAGCTCATCTTGTATGAACCCACTTTGATACCATGTCTGGGCTCACTATGAGTTGCATGTTTGAACTGTGAAGCACGTGTATGTCTGGCTCAAATAATAATATAGTATAAGTAATCAACACACTGGCACCAAATAAAGAATCTTACTTAACCCCAACGTAAAAAGTTGCGTAGGAAAAAGAGGTTTGAGTTTTGTGTTTATAGCTTAGTTATAATTTTGTAACTCTTTTCCCTTTTTTATGTGCAAAAACAAAAGTATATTATTAAGGAAGCAAAAGAGGATTGATAATCTGTATTATCAAATCTGTCATTATAAAAATCAAAGACATTATTCAACCATGCAAAAATCACTTGATACTAAGGTTATCAATTACCAATGTCTTTTACATTTTCCAGTGTCATAATCTCATTTATGATGTTGTTTAAGCTTTAACTATTTGATGCAATGAAAGAAAATGAACTCCTGACGTAGATAAGTTTCCAATAACAGAGGATCTAGATGGAGGCCAGTATCTATTTGCATTCCGGATGTTGATGGTACTTTTCCGTAGAGAATTCTCAGTTGTGGATGCCATGCACCTTTGGGAGGTATGCCACAGACTAGAAGTCAGTTGATTTTAAAAATTGCAGTTACTCTTGAAGGTTTAAATATTCTCAGTTGTTTAGTATGTTTCAGTTACTATTGAAGGTTTAAAAATTTCAGCTTATGTATGTCATGCATCTCTTTGAGTTGCAGTCTATTGTTGTACATCTGATATTACACATAACCTACTTATAAAACTGAGTAGCAGAACTTTCTTTCTTTTCTTGTCGGTCATCATGGTTGATCTCAGATGATGTGGGCCATGGAATACAACCCAAACACGTTCTCTGCTTATGAGGAGTTGTATGAAGATACAACTAAGTGCAGACTGCCGAAGGAAAATGATACGCAGCTGAAGAAGTATGGAAAATTTGAGAGGAAAAATGTGAAGGCTGGATCAGAAGATTCACTATCTATCTTCCTTGTTGCAAGTGTTCTTGAGGCCAGGAATAAGCGGTTTCTGAGGGAGGCCAAGGGTTTGGATGATATTATTAAGGTGGGTTCATTGGGCTAAAATGTTGTGTAAATTCATCTCAGATAATTCCCACTATTTTTTCCTTACCTGAAAGTTCTGTGGCAGATCTTGAATGATATAAACGGAGACATAGATGCCAGGGAAGCTTGTAAGGAGGCACTGAATGTTCAAAAGAAATACTTGAGAAAGGTAAGTTCACATCATGCTCTTTTACATATGTGCTCAAACCCCTACAGATGACTCATACATAAGCTTGAGTGTTTTTTCAATCATTTTCCTGGTTTCTTTCCTTCTGTAAGCTACATAGCCTACAATCAGACCTTCCTGTAATCAAACACCTTCCAGAAAACTTTCCCAAGATTGCTAACTTCATGTTTTGTTTGCAGATCAAAAAATTGTAAATAAGAAGGGTGCATTTTCACACAAATTGTCACTTTCGAATCCAACTTCTGCACCCAGCCAGTCAAAAGAGTGACTAATCGAGTGCATACAGGATTCTTATTATCTATACCAATTCAGTTATACGAGCCCTGTTTGTATTTTCAACACATGTAGCCAAGCTTGTAAAATCGGGCTCCCATATTGGCTAATTTGTTGTTTTGTATGTTGTAACAAGTAGAGTTGTTAAACGGCTAGAGTTCGTGTCATATGTGACGGCTCAAATTTGGTAGACTATAAAATATCTTTGAATGAATGGAGTTCATAACTGCTGCTCAAATCCATCACTCAAATCATTTGTTAATAATTCTCTGCGAGCTGACTTTGAAGTAATTAGAGATGAAAAAGGATACCCACATACACCACGTTCATTTGTAATAGTTCCTTGGATATCAATGTTAATCCATGCTTGAATTGCAAAATTCTCTATTATAGAGTGAATTATCATTTCATAGAAGCATTCCAACTACCAGAACAACTAGCATCTGGTTGGCGGCCAACTTCAGATTATGGATCCAACCGAGCTTTGAATTCTAATGAAAAAGAATACCCAAATCCTTCTGGCTCTCTAGCTAACAACCGCAATCAAAATAAAACCTCAGATTCAGAATCACAATCTACAGCCAGCATTTTGGGTCAGTCTATCAAAAAAGATTTGTGAGTCCATTAATCACGCACTCTGGTCAGAAGGCCAAGGCCAAGCTGAGAACGATCATCTATCAACCAGACTGAGGTTGATGTCTCCTTAGAACTCAAGGATACAGAGGTATGAGCCTATAGAACAGATCCTGTTCAAGTAAGGTCGTGTCCAGTTTCCAGATTCCACGCTCTTTAAACCACACTCCACTTCGCAGCGTTGTCGGTGTGGGACTAACAAATGAAATGAATGAGGGTCTGGACTCCAGAATAGAAACTTCTGAATCCCCTGGGTGGGAGAACTATATATACACACCTTTACAAGGTCGCAAGTTCGAAACCTGTCTGGGACGCTTGGATATGAATTTTAACAATGAGGATAGGGTCAGTTCAATTGGACACGGTGATAAACTAGCCACGTATTTCTTTCTAGAATCTAGCTATTGACTGCCACTAATATGATGATATGAACTAGAGAAGTACGCTCAAGTCTTCATACTATTGATAACATCTTCTGACTTTAACCAAAGATAACAGAGAACACCACCGGAATGATGGTGGATTTAAAGGGTGACAATCTTGATATTTTGACTCGATTTGAGGAGAATAACTATGATCGAATGAAAGAATTGAAGGCTTTCGATGAGACTAAAGCCGGAGTAAGAGGGTTAGTTGATGCAGGAATTAAAGAGATCCCAAGGATTTTCATTTCCACAACAGCCGTGGATGATGACATCAAGAAGAACTCCGGATCATCGAAAGAATTTAGCATCCCTGTTATAGACCTCGGAGAAATCAAGAAAGGGGATGATCATCAACGAAAACTGATCATTGATCAAGTCATAAGTTCATGTGAGAATTTTGGTTTCTTTCAAGTAGTAAACCATGGTGTTCCCGAAAATCTTATGGATGAAATGCTCGAAAAAGTCCACATGTTTCATGAACAACCGGCCGAGGCTAAAGCTGCTTTTTATATACGTAATCTTGGAAGAAAATCTAGTTATTCGAGTAATTTTGATCTTTTCGAAGCACCATCTGCTAACTGGAGGGACACTTACTACTGTTCCATGGCACCCGCACCTGCAAAACCAGAAGAAATTCCAACTATTCTCAGGTAAAGTATTCCTTCACCATATGATTTGAATTTGTGAACCGGCCAAATTATAGAAATGTGTTAATTTGTGTACTTTCTCTTAGGGATACTATGATGGAGTACTCGGATCATATAGGAAAATTGGGTTTGGAACTGTTCGAGTTAGTCTCAGAGGGTCTAGGATTGAATCGAAACTATCTTGAGGATATGGAATGTGCTAAAGGTTGGTCTCTTCTCTGTCACTACTATCCAGAGTGCCCCCAACCGGAACTCACTATTGGCACATCCAAACATGCTGATTCAGATTTCCTCACCATACTGCTGCAAGATAATTGTATTACTTGTCTTCAAGTTCTCCATAAGAATCAATGGGTTGATGTTCCTCCTGTACACATGGTGCACTCATTGTGAATATAAAACGTCGGTGATCTTTTACAGGCAAGTATTTCATCTAGGGCGTTATTGTCATTCCAAGTTATTATGAATATAAATAGTTTGGGAAATTCCAAATAGTAGCCCCCTAATATTCTCCACATTCTTTTATTTTTATTTTTATGCAGCTTATATCCAATGATAGACTTAAGAGTGTGGAGCACAGGGTCCTAGCCAACCTTGAAAATCCTCGAGCATCCGTTGCATGTTTTTTTCACGGCACACATCTGGAAAAGCCAACAAGGAAATATGGACCTATTAATGAGTTGTTAGGAACCGAGCATCCTAAATATCGCGAAACAACGATAGACGAGTATATAAGACACTATAATGCAAAAGGTCTTGACGGAAAATCTGCACTAACATTATTCAAGCTTTGAACAGTCTCATCCCATCCCATCCACACCACAAATATATTATATATATACATGAATTTTAATTTCATTTGGATAACAAATCAGTGTTTGCAATTACTTTTGAGTGAGTAAAGCAGATTCTTATTGTCTGTACTGATTCAATAATACGAGCCTTGTTTTTATAATTATCAACCTGAATGTAGCCAAGCTTGTAAAACATGGTGTTCATATGGGCTAATATGTTCTTTTGTATGCTAAAAACAATTAGAGTTGTTAAACGCCTAAAATTTATGTCTAGCTCTCTAATGCATATGTACCGACTCAAATATCTTTTGATACATGAAATTTATAACTGTTGCTCAAATCTATGTCCAATCTTTGATGGCTTTTGTTAACTTGTATACCCGTATACATGTTAAGGTGTAATTAAGAATTATTTTATTTCTTTGGAAATTGTGTTTTTTTGTCTTATTCTACTAGAAACTGGTTTTTCTTGCACTAAAAACAAATCTTGTTCCCAATGCAAAGAATTACTGTTTTCAATGCAATAAAACAAACAAATGATGTTTCCAATGCAAAAAATTATCGTTTTAGTAAACCTTAACGTGTATACGGGTATACAAGTTAACAAGACCCATCTTTGATAAAGGAACATTGCAGTACTTCCATTACCGGATGACTTACTAATCAATAAGCTGCAAGCTAATTTTGAAGTAATTAGAGATACAAAAGATACACAAACCTACCACGTTAATAAATTGGTTGTAGGTTGAAGGATAAGTTCCTCGGATAGGAATGGCAAAAATCTTTATCATACAGTGAATTATTATTTCATAGAAACATTCCAACAATATCCATCTTTGCATTAACAACTAGTATCTGGTCCTATATAGTAAATTGTGTCAACTTAATTAAATTAGTGTGGCGGAATAGTTTTTCATGTTGATTCTCAAAAACATTTTCCAACTTAGGATTCTCTAATTAAGTCTATAGATTTTGGTATTTATTGTATGTCTGTTTTTTGCCTGTTGTAGGTGATTTTAATTATTTGATTAGCCACAAGATTTTCTTACTAATCAAAAGATCTTTGTCATTAATTCGGTTTAATTACCTTAGCTATAAAAGATGGTTTTGGAAGAGATTATAGATAAAATGTTTTTTACAATCTTGAGAGTTTTCTAAACATTTGCATTACGAGTAGAAATTCGTTTGATTTCTTAAGGCTAGAGAGGAGCAAGTGAGTCTTCAGTTTAAGGTTTTTTTACAAATTTTCTTAACAATACAATGGAGAAAACCCAAATGATGGTGGATTCAAATGGTGACAATCAGAATAATAATTATGATCGAATGAAAGAATTGAAGGCTTTCGATGAAACCAAAATCGGGGTGAGAGGATTAGTTGATTCAGGAATCAAAAAGATCCCAAAGATTTTTATTTTCCCACCAACGGATGATGCTGACATCAAGAAGAATTTGGAATCATCAAAAGAATTTAGCATCCCTATTATCGACCTTGGAGACATTAAAAAAGGCGATGATCGGAAGCGCAGGATGATCATTGATCAAGTCATAAGCTCATGTGAGAAGTATGGTTTCTTTCAAGTAGTGAACCATGGAGTTCCCAAAAATCTTATGGATGAAATGCTGGAAAAAGCACGCATGGTTCATGAGCAACCGGCTGAGGCTAGAGCTGCCTTATACACGCGTAATCGTGATAAAAAATCTAGTTATCTAAGTAACTTCGATCTTTTCCAAGCACCAGCTACAACTTGGAGGGACACTTACTACTGTCGCATGGCTCCAGTACCCCCCAAACCGGAAGAAATTCCAGTTTTTATCAGGTAAATTATTACTTCACATTATTACGGTAATATTTTAATTCGTTAATAAAAGTTAGAATATTATTTCATACTTTGGCGTCATTTAGAGAAAAAACAAACAAATGGCAGCGAGAAGCTAATTTTTTGATGGCATATTCCTCTTATGAATCTTTACAATGCTACCAAAAAATTGAGTTTTGATGTATATGACCACCATCTACCATTTTAAAAATCGTCTGTTAAATAATAAAAGTTGAAATTAAAGTGGTTTTGCATAAAGGGATGCGCTCATTTTTAACATCAAGGTAGAGCTTCATAAGAGGAATATGCCATCAAAAATTTATCTTCAAATTTATTGCAATTTAGGTTTTATAAAAAAAGAATGACGCCAAAATACTAAGATAATGTGATTCTAACCATGTCCTTGGATCCTCTCATTTTTTTCTAAATGGATATTTACCCACTTTTCAATGTAATACCGTATTTACAATCAACATTATACGAATTTTGGATTTATTTATTTTTTTAGTTAAATGGTTTAATTTTTTACGAACCTATTATAAAATATATACCCATTCTCCATATTTTTTTATTAGTTTTTCGAAAATGATACAGTAAGACCTTCTTAAAATAATACTCGTTAAAATAATAATCTCTCTAAAATAATAAAATTATTTAGTCCCAATTAGGCTTGCACATGTTAAATTTCTTCTCGCTAAAATAATAATTTTTCTCGGTCCCAAAGCTATTATTTTAAAGAAGTGTTACTGTATCCTTATCGAGAACCGGGTCTCACGGGTTATCCCGTGTGACATAACCCTGAAACTTATTCATCCTAAAAATCTGTCGCTGCTAGTCTTCGGGTAGGGTGGGAGAACTCAAACCTCATCCAATGTAGCGCGGCTATTGACTTTTATGGCCCAATTGTTCTTTTTTGTAGGTAAATAAAATATTTATATAATTTATCTACATTTCAAAATACAAGCAGTAGTACTGTTTATATATATTTTTCAAAAAACATTTTTTTTTGAGCAAATCTATTTATGCATAAAGAGATTATATCACACCGATTGATAAAAGAGAAGGATAAACTAATTTGCTTATTGATATTTTTACCTCGCATCTTTTCTATTTGAAAATGGACATGATACAGTCAGAAACAATTATTTTTTGTTAACAATACCTGACTTAATTAACCTAATATGACTAGTTTATTTTATTTGAATTTTGGAAAATAATAAATTTAGTAAACATTAAAAAGAAAAAATATTTTGTTTATCCAAAATTACTAATTGTATAATAATTTATAATTTTAAAATTGTGGATAAACTCCTATTTTGAAGAGGTTCATGTGTAAATATTGTTTTGATGAATCTATAATGAGTAGACACTTATAAAAGGCAAAATTATAAAGAAATTATTGTGTATTTTCTCTTAGGGAAACGATAACAGAGTATTCGGTTCAGATGGAAAAATTATGTTTGGAATTGTTGGAGTTAATCTCTGAGGGTCTGGGATTGAAGCGAAACTATCTCAAGGACATGGAATGTGCTAAAGGTTGGGATTTTCTCTGTCACTACTACCCGGAGTGTCCCCAGCCAGAACTCACTTTTGGGATAACAAAACATACCGATGCAGATTTTCTTACTATACTGCTGCCAGATAACCGCATTAGTGGTCTTCAAGTACTTCATAAGAATCAATGGGTTGATGTCCCTCCTGTACATGGCGCTCTAATTGTAAACATTGGTGATCTTTTCCAGGCAAGTATTTCATTCTATGACAATATTGTTTTTTGAACGTTTAAATGTTTAATCAAGGGGTCTACTAGTATATCTCCAGTTTTTTAATGTTTTTTTTTTCCTTTTGATGCAGCTTATAACCAATGATCGACTCAAGAGTGTGGAGCACCGGGTCATATGCAACCTTGAGAAACCCCGAATGTCAGTCGCGTGTTTCTTTAACGGCACTCATCTTGAACCATCAACAAGGAAGTATGGACCTATAAAAGAGTTGCTGACAGAGACCGACCGTCCTAAATATCGAGAAACAACAATATGCGAATACCTTACGGCCCATTATGGAAAGGGTCTTGATGGAGAATCAGCCCTAACTGCACTATTCAAGCTTTGAAGAGTTTCTTAATAAATGAGGATGGCCTACAACTTTCGAGTTCATGATGCTGGTTCACACCTTAATTTTCATGTACTAATATATTATTGGAAAAGACGACAAGCCCTTTTCAATTAGCGTATGTGAATTTGATTTCATTTAAATAAAATGTTTGTGGCTGCAATTAGTGATTGCGTTTCAATAATATATATGAATTATGATTTCATTTCAATAAAAATATTCGTGGTTGCAATTATTTTTAAGAGTGACCTTTTTTGTTTAAAAAGATAACCAAATAACTTGTGATTTTTTACTTTTTTTTTTTATCTTGAAAATAACAACACAAGCAATTGCTAGCCGAATCTGGGTGTAAAACATAAGAATAAATAGTAATACCACTTGAAGTTTGAGAAATGTATACTCCCAACACATATGTAATAAAACTCTCACATGAATTATAAAATGTCGAATTAACTTCATTATAAGTTTATAATTTTGATAACCTACATCTATAAAATTAAGGCATGCTACATAAACTAACAAATGACCGTCAAGATCACATTTGACCTAACTATTTATTTATAATTTTTTGTCTCATAATTATCATTTTTTATTATGAATTGAGTTTCCCCAAAATTACCCCTTGTAAAACTCTTCATGAAACTTCTTCATAAATGAACACAATCTTTAGTAAATTTATTTCACATGTGCGTTTGTCTTGTGTCGTATTTTGCTTTGATAGTTGGTTGTTGTTTGTTGGCTAACTTTTTCTTTACCTTCTTGTTTTACGCTCTTATTACTGACTATATATAATGTCAGCTGTAATTTTGTTTAGCGTAATGAAAGAATCTTTTAATACAACTATGGTACCATACAAATAAATGCAAGATTCTCTAATTTTTTGATCTAATTCTCGCTCATGTTTTTTTTTTTCTTCTTCATATAAATTTCGATCTTTTTCTTTTTCTTCATCTAATTTTCTTTAATTCTTCTTTTATCAGTTGATGATTCGTGAAAATATACATTATTGATTAACCGAAATTGTGTCATATGCTCATGTGTATGTCACTTCAAGTTCGGATCTCCATTTGGGTTTGACCCTGGTCCGGAACTCGGGATGTTACAAGCAGTATGTGGGCAAGATTGAGAAGAAGAACGTTGAACTTAATTTGCGATAAGATATATTGTTCTATTGTCTTTACTTCTTTAATTTACTTTTTCTTTTAGTGTCATATCCTTATTTTATTCTTCATCAAGTTCTATGTATGAAACGATAAATGGAAGCTAGCGAGGTTAACCACAAGATTGAAGACATTCAAGCTTAAAATTTGAACCTAATGAGCCGGGTAGATAGTTTAGGAACTGAGAATGAGATTCTTAAAGAAAAAATTGAATCTCTTCATTCGCAAGTGGATCAATTAACTATATATAGTAACAATGTTGATGAATTGAATGTTTTCCTTCATAATGAGAGATTTGATTTGGAATGATAATATAGGCAGGTTGAACATCATATAGGTACTCTTCATGATGAAAACGAAGATATGAAGATTGAACCTAGAAGTAGCAACGGAAATCTTGAAACTTTGAGAAATCTTTACTCTCAGTCTAAAGGTTCTGTTGAGCAACTGAATAAGGATAATGATAGGATAATAAAGAGAAAGGATAAAACTGAAGTCAGCCTACGAAAGGCTCTAGGTGAAGTTCATGATTTAAAAGTTGATAAGGCCCGGATGGAATAGGAAGTTAAATTTCTCCTTTATCGTTTGGATAAGCATGCACCTCGCCGAGATAAAGAGATTGCAACTTCTTGTTCGAACTAGGGAACATTGAAACCTTGTCATAAGAAGAAGCAAGTGATATCTCATCAGAACGAGAATCAGGTTGAACCAATTTCCGAAGGGTATACTTGTCTTAAAGATGCGAATCTTAAAGTTTCTAGACTTAATAGTTTATACGAGGACATTGAACAAACCCTTAAGTCCATTATCCTTCAAAAGTAAGGTAGTCATTATGATTACCAATGTTTCATATTTTGTTCTTCTTGTCTCACTATTATCTTATTCTTACTAGAGAACCTACAGAACTGCTATAGGCACCTGCTAAAATTACTCAGGGCACCTCCTCTTTATACCTCCCCAGAATAAGTCTTGGGTCTCTATTTCTGCGACTTAGAATTCCAAACTCATGTTGTTGCTTCAGTTTCAGGCAAGTTCTTGTCTTTGCAGCTGAACCAAGTCAATTGCCATGAGTCTCAAGGATCCATCGAATTCTTATACTACACACAAGAGACTTCAGGCCGTTTAAGACAAGCACAGAATAACAGGAGGTTATGGTTCTCTTGTTTTATTCTGATGGTGATTGTTGCCATTCGAATTCAGAGCTAAAAGGAGTGGGATTTCAGAAGTGCAATGAAGTTTAGAAGAATGGGTTTCTATTGAATTCAAGAACGGGTGAAGTTTTGAAGCTACAAATCAGGGAAAGAATGAAGTTTTTGCCACAAGAACAGCCGAAGAAAGTGTTTGTTGCCATTGATCTTTGCTGACAAACTGTGAGATTTATGAATGTTGATTGTGTGTGATTGAATGGGTCTTGTATGAAATTCGATTGCAATGCAGGGAAGGAGATAGAATGATCTCGAAATCACGGAGCGTTCATCTCGAAGCATCAACAAAACGCACATTAGGTGCTTGATACAATGCACGAACAACCAGTTCTCACTTTGTCGGTCTTCTTTGTGGCTAAATCACGGGAGAAATTGGAAAGGGATTTAATGGCAGAGAGTTAATTAAAACTCGAGAATGAAGAAGAAGAGGAATGGATGAAGGAATGGGATTGTTTCAGTCTTGAATTAATTGTTGAAGCTACTACAACTATGAGCTTGGTAGTCGATGGAGTTGCGGTCTGTTGAAGATGAGTCTGCCGCCATTAGTGGAACTTGGATTGATGACGCTGATGCCGTTATTGAATGGGTGTTGGATGTTAGCGGTGAAGAATTGTGGTTGGCCGAGTCCGAGAATGGGGCTACAATGGACAATGGTCGAGCATATTAGCTTGAGTTTAAGGAACTTTTTGCCATTAATGGCGGTGACTAAATGATGAACCGAGAAGATGGCGATATCGTGACAGGGAAGGAAAGATGGTGTCGATGAATATAGAGGAGACCGATCTCAGGTCATTGGGTTTTGCCAGCGTTAAAAGGTAATAGAGATGAGGCGAACTTTTTGTTGTGTGAAACTACATGACTGGATGAATACATGGACTGAAATGGCAAAGATTCTATAGTTGCTGCTAATGAAGCTGGTGCTGAGAGGAAACATTTCAGTTCAGTGTTGAACATGATTTGACAGAGAATAGGGAGATGGTGGTGCGGTGAATACAAGAGCAAGAAGGCGTTAGTTGCGGAGTGGAAAGGGACCTGGGCTGAGTTGGTATGAGCTGCAGGGCGGTGGTGGTTCTTTTCATCCGGGTGATAGGACTGGTGGAGTCGCGGCTGCATAGCGAGAATGGCACTCGGGTGATTGCGAGAATCAAGTTGGCTCGAGTATCTTTGGTGGTGGTCTTGAGCAATAGATATGGCGCCAATGAGGCTGCGAGTTAAGAAGCTGCAAAGGGAATGTGAATTTCAAGGCAAACTGCAGTAGGTTTAGATGGTTGAATTACATGAACTAATGTTGACTGGTGGTACTAAGATTGCAGCCATGGAATCTGTGGTTTGTTTGGAGAATGGAAGATGGATTTAGAAGTTAATGGAGGCTTCAATGAGAGAGTTGGTGTTTGTGTTGAACTGAAATGGGGAGTATGGCTTAAGGAAAAAGTGGTGATATGAATTGCAGTAGATGGAGTGGTTGGGTGCAGCGAGCTGATATTGTTCGTGTTGAGCCAGGGAGAGATGCGGAGATTGTGAAACTGTAATTGCAGGACATGGACAGATCTGAGCTGAAGATAATGTTGCTAATGGTGGCGGAGACTGAATCTAGAAACTGAGATGAATTGGTGGTGCTTGCAGCTGAGTACGTGGAAAGAACAAGCTTCAATGGAAGAATTAGTGACGCTGTAATGAATTGAAGTTGTAGTAAGGCACTGGCAGGGAAGAAATGTCAGCTGGTGAATTGCAGGCCCAAGTGGTGATGAATGTTAGGAAAGGAGGTGTTTCTGCTGTGGATAGAGCTGTAAGACAGTGCGAAAACTGAGAAGAATTGGTGCGGCGATGGTACTAGTTCCAGTTGCTGAATTTTGGAGCTAGAAGCATGGATCATAATATTTCAGTGAATCACGAAGGGGGTATGTGTTGGATGCATGACTCGTCCGCGGCATATATGAGTTTGGAGCTACGCTTTTGGGTACGTTTTCGCAAGAACAAGGAATTGGTTAGATGGTATTTTGTGAATGTTTGAATTGCAGAGAAGCAGAGTTGAGATACTGGAAGTGTAGAAATGTCTGGTGATAGTTTCTGATGGTTCAGGTGGTCGTAGACAAATTTTCCGGTGACAAATTCCGGCGGCCGGTGAACGGATTCCGGCGATGACGTCATCAAATCCGGCGACCAACTTTGGACCCGAAATTTCGAAGATATGTTTTCACACATGGGCTTGGTGGACGAATTGGAGTTGGGTTTTGAGAAGACTTGACCTACTTTTGGAAAGAGTATCCTTTTGGGAGAAGCATATAAATAGAAAAGTCTTTCTTTAAACCTATATATCTCCATTAGGGAGGCTTCTACTTGTTTTTTCTAGGGTTTCACATGATAGATTCTTCTAAACTCTTTGTGATGATTTCCAAAAACCCAAGTAGTTGATTTATTATTATTGGTTAAAGATGTAATTGGATTTTGAAAACAAGTTATGATTTTTATGAATTAGTTTTCTCTCAATATTATCGTTTGATTTCTACGGGTTATAATAATTGCATGATTGATGTATTGCAATATGATTGAATGTTTGTTTAGTTAAGTCTAAAATTAATTGAACTCACATCCACATCTATAGCTATTTTAGGGTTCATCATCGAGCGATAACCTTGAATACGAGTAGCATGATATGATTATGGTTTGTAGTGATACATCCTTGTAGTCATATGTAGAAATTGACCTTTGTTCGAATTGTTTTGCGCAATGTATTACAATTGCATTGATTAGCCTATTTCTGAAACTTAATGCTCCTAGGAATTGAACTTGATTAGCGCAAGGCGTTAGGTTATTCTTTAGGTAGAATTCACATACGCATCTCTAATGTGTGTGTTGATGACTTAAGAAATTTACGGAGTATTCTTGCAATAAGGTATTCTATGGCTTTTGATGATAGCGAGATTAAATACGAATTCTATTCATATATTCATAAACTTGTTTACAATTGAAGATGAAACCTTTATCCAATATTTCACATCCTTGATTTGCGTACTTTGTTTGCTTTTTGTTTATTTTTATTTACACAATCAGAAAATCCTCCGTGTTACTTATAAGATACCGAAACATATTGACAACCAAGACCTCTCTGTGGGAACGATCCTTTCTTGCCCTTGCTTCATTATATATTTTGAGTAGTAAGAAAGTGTAATTTATTTTTGTGTCGGCTGACAACCGGTCAATAAGCCACCACAGTTGTTTGTCCCTTGCTTCTCTAGCCTAAGTTGTAGTGGTTGTCTCCTATCACTGGCTTGGGACGGCTCAGCTCCGCTCCCAATAGCAGTTGCATATGAAAATTGGCGCTTTTTCTCTTCTTCGAATTCTTCCGCCAACAACATCTGTCTCTTATTTCTCAGACCCACTTCTTCTCTTCAATTTCTCTTCATCACTAAAGCTGTCATGCTTTTCAGACATATAAATTTGCATCACTAAAGCCGATATGCATTTCAGACAGAGATGAAAAAATAAAAGCAAATAATGAGAAATATTTCGTCTCCAAACAAATGATTGCACTTGAAATGACACTTTTGCCTGTTTGTTCTTCTTTTGTTCCAAATGACTCCAAAGTACCTAAATACTCAAAAGAAAACATAAGATACATAATTTACAAGAAAACTCAGTAAAGAAAGCATAAACAATAGATAAATATTAAGGTGTTTTAGACACCTATCAGCAGTATACCATCAAATACCCGAAAATAGTAGCTTAGTTCTTGAACAATGTCTCACAAACGAACTAAAAGACTTGCAGGAGACAGTAGTAGTCACCCAAAACCAAGATCTGACAAGGTATTGAATGTGATTACTGTTCCTGATTCGGAAGACGGATATACTAATACTCCCTCCGTCCCTATTATATAGGCGGAAAAGTAAAAATCTCGTAGAATAAGGAAGTTTTTGGTTTTCATAATTTTTCTCTTACTTTCCTAACTTACCCTCACCTTATCCCAATATAAATATTATATATTAATAGATCTATAAATCTCCACCACACATTAAAGTAAATTGTATAATAACCATGCATCATAAATAGGAGTATATAAGAGAAAAATAACTTTGAAAGTATAACTCCGCCTATCTAATGGGACTACAAAATTTACAAACTCCGCCTATATAATGGGGACGGAGGGAGTATTAGACTTGTCTCAAATATCAAGTATCTCCTGAGTATTTCCAAGGATGTAAATGAAGCTTTAAGCCTTTACTTCTCATTCCTTTGTATTTGCCTCGAACTCCACGGCATAAAAGACAAGATTCTCAAAAGTGTAAGGAAAAGCGGGTATGTAGTGGTAGATACACCATGGGATACTTCGAAATGGGTGGAAAACCTAAGAGAGGAAAGGTCAGGGTTATTGGAGAGCGTTGTTATAGTTGTTATTGGTCAGCTTCTGTTTATTCCATTCAGAGACTGGGTATACGTAGATTATGATCAGTTTATGTCTAAAGAACATCTGCTCTTTGTTCTAAGATTGGTGGAAACAGTATCGGGCTTCCTATGGTTGCCGAAACTGCTATTAAGATCGGAGCTCTCCTTCATCGTCTCCGCAGTTTCAAAATTGTTATAATCGATGACGTGCTCACGAGTCCTGATTATAAAAGCATGTTTGGCATGAAAACTATGGTTGCATATGTTGGAAGTATTTTGCCGGGTGATATGGGTACCTATACAATGATGAGGGATGAATTGGTTAAATCTTCATTTGTCCTCCTTGGCATGGAGGAGCTAGTTCCAGAATGGGAAAAGCTTAACTTGGCTGTTATGGCTGTAACTCGATACCAGTATCCTCAGTATTTTGAGATAGTAGCTGAGATCCAAGAGTTGAAGACTCTACGTAAAATTAATTTTCCTACTCTTCTTTGGTGTTGCTTGACTTTTCAGCTAGATTAAAAAGAAATTCAAGTGCTGAGATAGTTAGACTTCAGGATCAGCTCGGCCCTGATATAAAAAGGTATTTTGTGATGCATAAAAGAGCGGATTTTGTTCCTGGAGACAAAATGCTTGCAAGATGCGCTGATGTATTGCCAAAAAGGATATCCAATACCAGTTTCAAGGAAATTTAATTTGCATAGTGGGTAGTTAGTCGTGAAGAGCCTCTGATGCAGGGCATATTCTGATTAGTCATGAGCATTCTCTATTTAGGACGTTTGCTAGTTTATCTCTTAAGAAAGGGCGTTTATGTCCGTTAGTCTAGGGTTTTCTCTCTTTAGGTTTTATTTACTAGTATAAATAGGTTATTAGGCCGTCTCTTAGAAGGCAGACTTTATTATTGTTTTTATGAAAATAATCTTTAGATTATCAATGAGTAATTTGGATTCTAGCCCTAGACTCAATTCATCAACGTCTTGTTGATTTTCTATCAGGGAGTATCGACGTCAAAAGGCATGTATTCTTTTAAAATTAGTGAGCCTAAATTCTTCTTTGTATAAGAGTAAGTTTTGTCACAAGAAAACTTGTGCCGAAAATTATGCAAGTAGAATTCGAGGGCGAATTCTCTTGAACTCCGGGAGGAATTCTATGGCGAAGACTTAATAGAAAGATTCGAAACAACGTCATGACCTATCATGACATTGGTGCTTACGTGAAGGACACTCTCGTGCAATTGCCCGCAACAACGGGTACACGATGGACTACTGAACGTCTAACACCTTCCATCGTTGCATTGATCTTGCTTTTACCAAGTCGGGGAGATGGTTCACGGCACGGAGGTTCACGGCATGGAGATTGCTTAGCGCTAGCAAATTCGTCGCATACAGTCTGCCGGTTTCTATTAGTGTTCCTAGAATTGCTTGTCTTTCTTTGTTAAGGCATCGTATTATGATGCTCAAAGAAGTATCCATGGCATTGGTCTTGTTATCGTGATGATGCATGTTTTTATCGTTTCTTTGGTGAATCTTACCAAGAAACGATAATAATGGAATACTATGATTTGTGAGGAAAATGATAGTTTTTTCCCACCAGGTTTTACAAACTATGGAAAGCCGGGAAGTTTTACTCATAGAATTGACATTGTGAGTATAAAGAGTTACTTCTCTCTATTGTTCGGTGTTAAGTATTACCTCTTGTTTGGTATATGTGTCTCGTCCAAGAAGTATCGTCATCCTAGCGTAAAAGAACTATTGGACAAAGCAAGGTCTATTATCGGGAGAAGGGTCGAAGGGAGTATCGACGTCAAAAGGCATGTATTCTTTTAAAATTAGTGAGCCTAAATTCTTCTTTAATAGTGTTCTTGAGAAACTTCCCTCTGGACAACCTTAGCATATTGGTACCTATGCTATTCTCGCAATTCTATTTGCCAAGGGACTTGTTGGTTCTCGTCAACACGTAATGCGTAGTTTTTGACTAATAATAAATCGATTGTGAGTAATTACTAAGAACGAGGAAGCACACCCAAGTCGAGGAAAAAGGGGAGAGATCGCGTGTTACGTCATCCGGAATCTGCGAACACAACAAGTAAAACACTTTGCTAGATTGTACACTTTGTCAATGAGAGATGTTTATGATCCGAATGATGTAACCTCAAGGAGCGTCAAACTCTTAAACGACCTTGAAGTTCTGACAAGAAGATTTATCGTCCTCAAAGGTCTCGTGCAAGTATTTGAAATCTTACCCAAGAAAAGGAAGTTTTCATTGTTCTCGACTGTGGTATTACGCAAAACTTGTTCGAAGTTCTATACGTTTGTTGTTATGCTATCTTTTATAGAGAAGCACATTGGGAGTATGCTAAAGGAGGTGGTGAAGAAATGGACAAGCTGCAAGGTTTCTACAAGGTGGTGTTCAAGCTGCAAAGTTTCTACAAGGTTTTTCCGCTCTTCTGCGACCATTATTTTCGCATTCGGAGATTGTTTCTACTTGATCGGTAAAGTTGGGTTCTCTTATTTCCATGACTTGGTTTGTTGGGAAACTAATGGTGCAATCAAATGTGTCGAATTTCACCGATTAATCAAGAGCGAGAAGAAGTTAATGTTTATTACCCTCGAATTATGTTACCAATCGTAGTCTTGAAGATGCATGTTCGGTTTACATTTACATGTTGAATTTCGAGGAGTGTTTGCGAAGGACAGATACTACAGATTGTTTATCATCCGCAAAAGAGTAGCGAGGAGAATTTGGTAGAGTTTGTTCGTTGATGTGAACTTTCGGAGAAGTAGTTTTGATATACTTTTTGAGATGTTCATTCTTCATAACTCAAAAGACATGCGGAAGGAGTTGCTACACTATCTCGGCATCACAAATTTTGCAACACAATGTGTGTTAATGATGCCGCTCTTGCGGGGAAAGCTTCATCGAGAACAAATGATGAAAGTTCATTGTCTCATGTGCTTTATGGGTTTTGTTTTTGATCGAGGAAGGTCAAAACAAAAGATGGAAGTGGCCCGATTTCACATTAGCAAGGGTGAATCGAACCAACATTGAAGTATCTCCTTTGCGGCGAAACAAGAAAGCATAATTCCAGTCCATCTTGTTGGTTACCAAAGACAAAGAAGAGCTACAGTTTTTACTGCTACAACCGTGGTTAAAATTAGTGATTATTCACTTAGAGTTTGGTCACCTTTTGGCTAGAACATCGGTTGCAGTCTAAGTAACTCATCACTGTTGATGTTCTAAAGGTCTTGGATGGAAGGGAACGATTAGTGATCGGCGGGATTCACAAGCTGGGTAAGCTAACTTTTTCGTCGGTTGTAACCGGTAGTCGGAGTTCTTGGCAAGCACACAAGGGCGACAACTTCTTCTAATCAATGGTATAAGGGATTACAAGGAAACTCAAGTAGAAATTTGTTGCTTGCTTATCGTGGTTGGCGACTAACTCGGACCGGAGATTAGCACGTGTCAAGTATCGAAGTGACGTGATGGAATCATTACTTGTTATTGGCGTACCTAAATCGGGAATCGAAATGAAGATTTGGGTTTCGTATTTGATCGTGGGAAAGCGGCTAGGATATCTTATGAGAAACTTCAAGGAGAACAAGATGTGGTGTTCTTTAAGGATGTACCTAGTTTTGTTTTCGATCGCGGAAAGCGTAGTGACATTCTGATTTATGCACAATTTATAAAGCATCTCATCGGAGTTGAGATTTCTTTCAACCAGGGGTGGTTGATGCAAGGCATATTCTCGATTAGTCATGAGCATTCTCTATTTAGGACGTTTGCTAGTTTATCTCTTAAGAAAGGGCGTTTATGTCCAGTTAGTCTAGGGTTTTCTCTCTTTAGGTTTTATTTACTAGTATAAATAGGTTATTAGGCCGTCTCTTAGAAGGCAGACTTTATTATTGTTTTTATGAAAATAATCTTTAGATTATCAATGAGTAATTTGGCTTCTAGCCCTAGACTCAATTCATCAACGTCTTGTTGATTTTCTATCGTTCTATTCTTCAAGTTTTCTGTCTATTGTTAGTTTATGCCCTATGTTGCTAGTCTAACTTCATCAGCCTCTTAGGTCCAAACTCATTGAGGATAAATGCGAAGAACATTTGCGCAAAAGACAAAAGTGTGCACCGAATGTTGGGAAGGAATCGGATGAACTTGGTGTGAAATACAAATGTACCCCTGTTTTTTTGTGTGTATACAAATGTACCCCGTTTTTTTTTGGAATCTACAAATGTACTCGTTGTTTTTTTGAAAAAACGGCAAACGAAGAGTTATCCTCCATGTCAGCAGTTAAGTCCACTTAAAAAGACCTTTTAGTCCTCTAAATCGCTGAGTTGACAAATAACCTATTTCACTCGGTTCAAATCGCCAATTGTTGTGATTTCTTCTTGAAGTTTTAGATTTACAATTAAATCCCAGAATTAATATAATCAAAATTAAACTAAAGGGAAGGGATAGAGATTAACTATAAAGGAGTGCAACATCAAATCTTTGGAGAATAATCTGTATACATAAAGAGGGGGAGAAAAAAATAAACACTAATTGAATTGGTAGATTTTTGTTTACATGTATTACAATGTTCTGAGATGTTCCAATACTAGTTGTACCCTTTATGATATGATTTACATTAAAGTAAGAAGTGCATTTACAAGATCTCGCCCAGAATCTTCCTAAGGCAACAGAGAACAGACACATAGCTCTTTGGCCTGAGGAAAATTGTTGGAACACCACTGTCCAATAGTGAAGATGTTATCTGGGACATAGTTAACCAAATAAAATAGTTCATGTGCATTCAACCGCAAACTAGTGTGATAGCAAAAGAAAACAAATGGAAAAGCATAATATAAACCTGTCCATGAGAACAAAGTGCGACGGAAAAAAGATTCCAGTTAATACTTCACAAACCAAGGTATAGAGCAACAAGAACCATTGAGTACCTGCAGGAAGAGAGAGTTAGTTGGTTGGCTGTATTTATTGATATACATAGAATACAGACAGATACAGATACAGTAATCTTTTCTCAAATAACATAGCACTAAGATGCTTATCCGGATTAACAAATGATGCTACTTTCATTAACAACAGAGGGCAACGAGACTCAATAATACTCATTCAAAAGCCTTTCACAAGTGAACATACATAGTGAACTCATTCAAGAACAACAACATTAAGAATCAAACTATACTTACCAAGATGGTATCAAATTGGCAGCCACATATAACTAATATCCAGTACTACCAGGAAAAGCATTCTTCGACCCCAACATCCTAACTGTTGCCGAAGAAAATAACGAGAAAAAAGTAAATGATACATACAAAATCCCCAATGTTGTAGTCCCCAAATGTTGCTCATGTATCCAAACTACCCAAAAAAGAAACTCAAAATTGAAATCACGAACAGTATTAACAGTACTTTGGAGTTTTTGAGCAGCTCCATAAGCCAAGAAAATCGACAAGAAAGAAGAACTCAAAATATGTACTATGTCTATGATTCTTTGATGAAGAATTCTTTACTCCAATAACCAAAGGAGCTTCTTCGTCACCCTGAGAATTCATAGAATCATCCATCGACCTGGCATGGCTCTCAATGGACACTTAATTTACCAGTTTAACTAAGACTATAAAGGAAAAGGCAAAATAACATCGTATTTTGAGCAGCCTCTTCAAATTGGAGCTCACGAGTACAAATTAGAGCTCTCTTATGCAAAAGAAAAAGGTCTTGTAAAACTTATTAATCCACCACTTGCAAAAAGCCAACAATTTTGATTAATAAACTGAAATTTAATCTTAATTTCATGAGATTGTATAAACAAAAAAGTTAATTTCAATTTTTTTGGACAGACATTGTGACGGCCGATTAGCAAATCAAACATACCACAATAATCAAACCCAAATGAATGTCATGTATCTATTCACAGATTAACCACAAACATCAAACCCAAAAAACAGAAACCCTAAAATCAATTTAATTTATTAACCATAAAAACAGAAAACCCTAAATCAAACATATACAAACCCTATAAATCAATCTAAGGAATAAAATCAAACAAATAAACCACAGAAATCATACAGTATAAACTATCAAGTTGGTCGGAGATTTTGTCACTAACCTTTCATTTTCTACTTCTTCTTTCCACGTCTTAATACCATCTTCACTTACTGCTTTATAATCGAAACACTTAATTCTTTGATTTAAGAGTGAAAATCAAAGTTTCCCTTGCAACCAGATAAGAAGGAGAAGAAGGAAGAAGATGCAGATTATGTCGCTTCCTTCTTCTTTTCTCGCCTCCATACTTAATCGAACACCGTTCAATTTCATGTAGATTTGATGAAAGATAGATATGTGGTCCGCATTTCCTCCCGTGAGATAAATCAAGGATTGAATTGTAATTTTGTGATTCATTTTCTCATCTCGGTCAACCCGAGAAATTGACTTTACAAACGGAATTGGATGGAAAACTCACAACAGGTGTAGATTTGTAAAACTCAAAAAAACGGGGGTAGATTTGTCTATCGGATGTAATAGTAGGGGTACATTTGTTTATAATCCATGAAGGGGCTCCTGGAGTCATAAAACTTACATCATTGACCAATATGATTTCTAAGTTAATTTCTACTACCAGGAAAATGTGGAAGTGGAAATTATACGTGGTCTCGAGGAGCCTGTTAGATCTATCGTCTACGAAATTAGGGGTGAAGGTAAAGGCAAAAAAGAAGTAGGCCAGCATTAGCATGCGAGATATGAAGGTACGGATGATGTCATGATGATCAGTGTTCAGATGTTTTCCGTTTTTGTATTTTTTTTATCACACTTGCTAATGTTTAACCTAATTTGATTGGGGGCCAAAGATATTAATTGGGGGCCTCCCACTAGAGGACAAAAAAGGTCACCCAAACCTAATTTGGGTCACCCCTTAACAATTTTTTTTCTAAATACCTAAACTACCCCTGAATGATTAGTATTAAAACTTAATAAAGTTAATTTAATTAGTGTGGTTAGATTATGTTAGATAGAAAACAGATTTTTTTTTTTTTTTTTTTTTTTTTTTTGAGAAGAAGAAGAGGAGGTTTTAGAGGAAAACTTGGGGTTTTTAGAAATGAGTAATTCAAGTAGGGGGAAATGATGTTGGAGAAGGTTCAAGTAACAAAGATGATTGTGTTGATGGTAAGATTATCTTAAATTCTCCCATGGATTGGATATATGTCACAACACAGAGAAAGAGTCGTCAATGTCGGGGATGTATACCCTAACGACTCTATAAAGTCGTCAATGTATTGACACCAAAAATGACGACTCAAACACTGCAACTTTTCCAGGTTATGAAAAATCGTCAGGGTAATATGATATACCCTGACGACTCAAACCTACAACTTTTCCAGGTTATGAAAAATCGTCAAGGTAATATGATATACCCTGACGACTCTTAGCTTGGGTCACAAAGAGTCGTTAT
Source organism: Papaver armeniacum (assembly GCA_023531295.1). NCBI lineage: Eukaryota > Viridiplantae > Streptophyta > Magnoliopsida > Ranunculales > Papaveraceae > Papaver > Papaver armeniacum. The sequence goes on from JAJJWW010015689.1 coordinate 157,380, forward strand.
TTTGTGTGTCTATACCAAGACGACTCTGAAAAAATTTGGGACAGAGAGGCTGTTTGTTTTTCACCTAGGGTCGTTGACCTTTAAAAAGGGTCGTCCATAGAGGATCGTCATAGGTTTCTATATTATGTTAACGATTCTAATCTAGGGTAAAAAATATGAAAACCGAAATAGGGTCGTTATCTTGATCATCATATACCCTAACGATTTTTATGGTCTCTATATGCATATGAAAAATCGTTAGGGTTTAGGGCATCGGGTGTGACCCCTTTACAGAATCGAAATTTTCGGGTGAATTTTTTTTTTTCTTGGAGTCGTTAATGGAGGAGAAGAGAAGAGTCGAGAGGGTGAGAGGGGAGGGAGTGATCTTTTGTTTAGAACTGGAAATGAATTGGGTCTTAGGATTAAGGGTTAATAGGTTTTAAGATTTATTTTTAGTGAAGGGTATAATAGTACTTTCATAATCGGATTAATACGCCCCTGAAAAATTTGGGGTGCAAATAAAATGTCAAGGCCCCTATTAATATTTTTGGCCCCCAATCAAATGAGGATGTTTAACTGCTTTTTGTTTGTATAGTGCTTTTTTTTTTTTTTGGTTTTGGTTTTGTTCTTTTTCAAGGAAAGCTGTAACCTTTGACAGGAATGAAAGACAAAACTAAAAACAAAGCTTTGTAAATTCGTAAGGTTAGAAAAATCTCATCTTCACTAGTATTAGCTCTCTATGGAATGAATATTGTACATGTAATTGCAAAACTATAGAAGCAGCAGGGGATGTACATGTAATTGCAAAACTATAGAAGCAGCAGGGGATGCAACAAGTGAAACTTCCATCCAACAATGCGCCATTATCATGCAGGGATCCGCGGTACACTCTGTTATTATTAGCAATCAAGTATTTTATGTATATTGATTATGAAGTTGTATTTCTGGAGAATTAGTTTAATGCTTGAATATCAGACTTTAATCGGAAGAGTGGAACTCCACCAGAAGACATGATATTGCACCTCATAATCCCATTCTGATATCCTTCCTGGTCGAGGCCCGACCAATTAGGCCATCCCTAATTCCAGCTGAGCTCGTCATCTCTAAGTACTACACTGCATTCATTGAAGGGTTAAGTGGCAAAATGCCCCAAAATGGACCCAAGGTTGTGAAAATGCCCCAGACGTTAGGGAAAAGATCAAAATGCCCCAAAATCTTATCAAAATGCCCCAATCCGTTACTTTTGCCGTTAGAGATGGTTAAGTGGTCAAATTAGCACGCATGTGGTCCGTACGTGTGATAAGATGACATTTATACCCTTATGACAAATAAGCTGACATACATGTGACTGTTTTGGCTTCTGCCAATTTACCCATCGTGTACTAAGTAGGTGAGATTTAGACACGTGGCAACTCTATAAAATGGACGGTCGCAGATGAAGGGGTATGTTTTACCGAAATGGTAGTTTTTTTTTACAAATGACCAGCGTGTCCTATTAACTAGTTTTTTTTTGTACAAATTCAATAATCTTACAAAGAAGAACATAGATAAAGCGATTAAATTTGTGTGCAATTAAAAAATAACGCGAAGATAAAGTGCACACTTAGAAGATAAAGCGCGAGATAAACTAAAATTATGTACGCCATTAAACATAAACTAGCTCACGTGTCTACGAATTTATTAGCACACGTGTAACTTGTCGCGCGATATTTTTGTCGAAGGGCAAAAGAGACAATTCATAAAACAGTTGATTAGTCAAAATGCCCCATTTTGACTATTATAGGTAAAAGTAACGGAATGGGGCATTTTGATCTTTTCCCTAACGTCCGGGGCATTTTCACAACCTTGGGGTCCATTTTGGGGCATTTTGCCACTTAACCCTTCATTGAACTGCAGACCTCCCACACAGGCAATGATGCGTGTACCCTTCATTGTTAATTGGTCGCCCTGCAAATTTTAACCTAATTAGACTAGAAATTGCATAGTTCTCTGCCCGGGTTAAATCTTGAGGCACAACGCCTTGATGTACTAAATTTATTTGTTCATACGACATTCGGTCTTGCACTTGTACACACCACCTTATTACGATTTATATTCGTCTTTACAAAGAATGTAGATACAAAATACCGCACGCCAATTAAACGTGCGAAATAATGATCATCAAGACCGAGCGAAGACAATCGCGTACGGCTTATCAAATGACGCATCACATGACGTCGGCTTAATCACGAATAAAGTTTGAAGAACCATGCGATGTTATAGAGTCTGTGCGATAAGAGTCAATGTAAGCGTGTGTTAATAACGCACGCCAGATCCGAAAATAGGGGCTTTATTAGTTGTCCTCCACTATGTAAACTCATATATAAGGAGCCGAACGACCTTGTATGAGAGAGAGCTTTTTTGGAGAGTTTAGACAAGATATTTAGGAGAAAGAAAGATTATTTGCTTCCCAAGTTAGGGTTTGCTTATTACTTTGTATCCAATTTGAAGATCTTAATGAATGTTCTTGTGATTTTCATGGATCTCACTTATATTGATTTGTAGATTTTAGTAAGGGTGTAGTTGTAGGATTTCCTGCAACTCATTTTGGCGTCCAGAAACAGAGAGAGAGTAAAGGATTTTATCCTACCTTAATAAATCAGCACAGAAGTTTGAAATTTATAGTGATTTTTTGAGAAGAAATTTGTTTCCAAGAGAAGATTTTATCTTAGGAAAAAAGAAAGGCAAAATTATCAGATCAGCAGAAGTGGGCGAAAAGAAGAACAACCTACAACAAATTCAAGAACAGATCCAACAAAAGAACAAATACAGAAACCAAACAAGTGATAAAATGAAAAATAGAAACGCAGAAACGATCAAAATTATCAAAGCAGGAGAAAGCGGCAGGAGATTACGGTGTAACATAATAACCAAAACAATTATCAATGATTTCCATGAGGGAATCACATAAAAAATACACAAACGTGATTTTGAAGGAAAGAAATTATGACGGTAGAAAAGATATCTCCCTTGAAGGAATGGGAAAAGCAGAAGATAAAATTCACAGCGGAAGAAATACCAGAAGAAAATTTAAGGCGAATAGACCCTTTGGTAGTTACAATAACTGTAGAGCGAAATGAAAGAAGTGCGGAAGCAAAATCTTCAGATGAGTTGGCGATAGATAGAACCTTGGTGGACACGGGAAGTTCGGTAGATATCTTATTTTATCGTGCGTTCAAAGGTATGGGATACAAGGACACAGATATGACCCGATCAACATACAACATTCATGGTATTAATAAAACAACAATAAAACCAAAATGAGAGATAACCATGCGAATACTATTGGGAGAAATAGAAACGCAGGTAACATTGAGCGTAGTTGATGTAGAATCTCCCTACAACATGCTCTTGGGACGACCATGGATACATGCGATAAAAGTCGTAGCATCAACTCTACACCAATCTATAAAGTTCCCAATACCTAGTGGAATAGGCGGAATCAAAGGAGATACAAGGAGTGCGAACATCTGCAATCAGCTAGATGTAACAAATTATGAAGGACGTGCACGGAAGCGAAAATATCGGTGGAGAAAAGCGAAAGAGCTAAGGAAGGAAGAAGAATTCATAATATACATGATAAGAGCCCAAGAAGGAAAAGGAATACCAAGCAAAATTCCAGCAAAAGGGGCAAACCGACGCACGAAATAAAAGAGCCAACACCACTAGGAGAGCCAAAGGAAAATTTCACCGCAACAGAGCCAACAAAAGAAATAAACGTTGGAACAGAAAATGAACCAAAGATATTAAAAATTGGGACTAAGATGGGAAAGGAAGAAGAAGAAAGAACGATCAACATCTTACGCGAATATAAAGACATCTTCGCATGGAGCATGCAAGAAATGCCAGGGATAGATCCTTCTGTCGGATGTCATAAGTTGGATATCAACAAGAACGCACGACCATTCAAGCAGAGGATAAGGAAGATAGACACGACATATCATCCTAAGATGGAGGTAGAGTTACAGAAGATGCTTGAAACTGGAATAATAAGACCAGCCAAATACCCTGAGTGGATAACAAATATGGTGGTGGTGCCAAAGAAGAATAATGGAATAAGGATTTGCATCGACTTCAGTGACTTAAACAAGGTGTGTCCAAAAGACAACTTTCCATTACCAGACATACCACAAATGGTTGAAGCGGCGTCAGGAATGGTAGGTTATCATTGATGGATGGAATCAAATTCCTCTGGCTGAAGAATACCAAGAACATACTGCTTTTTTCGCGCCCAGAGGATTGTATTGTTATACAAAAATGCCTTTCGGTTTGAAAAACACACATTGCGACATATCAAAGAATGGTAGAAAAAGTATTTGCAAAATGGATACACACAACATTGGAGGTCTATGTTGATGATATCTTCGGTGAAGAGTAAAAAGATTGAAGATCATGTTGATGACTTGAGAGAAATCTTTGAGCAGATGCGACAATTCAATATCAAGATAAATCCAGAAAAGTGCATTTTCGGAGTCGCGTCAGGAAAATTCTTAGGATATATTGTATCAAAGGAAGGAATAGAGGTCGACCCAGAAAAGGTACAAGCGGTTCGTGACATGCCACCACCAGCGACTGTGAAAGATGTACAAAAATTGAATGGACTGCTGGCTTCATTAGGGCGATTTATTTCGCGTTCATCAGACAAGTGCAAGCACTTCTTCAACATCCTAAAGAAGGGGACCAAGTTCAAATGGACATACGAATGCGATAAAGCACTGCAGAATATAAATAACTACCTAATGAATTTATCTATTCTACAGAAAGCGGAGCCAGGGGAAGAATTATTAATATATTTGGCATCAACACCACACGCATTAAGTGTTGTACTACTAAGTTCGGATCAAGGAACGGAAAAGCCAATATACTACATAAGTAAAACATACAATGCCGCAGAGAAAAATTACTCAAAGATTGAAAACCTAATCCTCGCACTGGTTTATACGACACAAGAGCTACGTATCTATTTTCAAGCCCACAAGATTAAGGTATTGACAAAAGTACCAATTGAATCAGTAATGAAAAATTCAAAAAGGTCAGGAAGAATTGAAATATGGAATGCACAAGTGGGGCACTTTCAGATCAAGTATGAAATATTGTCTTCACCAAAATCGCAAGTCATAGCGGATTTCTTGGCAGAGTTCCCATTAGAAGAAGATGAAAGTGTGGAAGAAATGATGGAACATGGGAATCCTAAAGACATGTTGATAGATCATAATAGGTAGGAGATATTGGTGGATGGATCATCAAATGGAGAAGGCAATGGAATCAGAATCATTTTCATCTCACCAGCAGGAGCAAGAATGGCTTACTCATTCAGGATGGAGTTCGCGTCCACTAATAATGGCCCAATACGAAGCGGTGGTGCATGCGTTACGGTTGACAATTGAAATGAAGTTAGAAGATGCGCGAATAACTAGTGACTCAAAATTGGTTATTCGCCAAATAGAAGGAACATATAGCACAAATGAGCCATCTCTACAGAAATACAAGAAGCTTGTCGCACAACTATCTTCCCAGATTCCAAAAATAAGTTGGATACACATATCAAGGAAAGATAATCGCTTAGTAGACGCATTCGATTTATTCCGTCTATGATGGTGGACCCAACCGCAAGGTGTATAAAGAAACATACGCTCTTTTCTCCCTCTATCAACAAGGAAGATAACACAAAAGAAGACGCAGATGTAATGATAATAGACAACATAGAAGAAGAGCAAGCGAATAAAGACGCGGATTGGAGAACTCAACTCCATTTATATTTAAAAAAATGAGAGATCCCAAGAGATAGGTTGGAGGCACACAAGTTAAAGAGTAGAGCGACAAATTATGAACTCAGAGATAGTGTGCGCTGTCGAAGGTCATTCTTTGGACCATCTTGATGTGACTCAATAATGTTGTAGAAAGTGGTAGTAAGGTTGTCGTTCACTCGGACTTGACGAGATCGATTTTAAGTTTTAATAAAAGAAAAATAATAAATATAAAGAATATATACAATTTATGTCACAAGATGAAAGGATTCTTGGGACTCGGGATTCCACTAATTCTCACATTCATGCGGTTCATCTATTAATTCCGGACAATTAAAGCTCATAAAATAACAAACATCGACTCTAATTCTTTGCCAAGGTAGATTTTATAAAGAATTATATGTAACTCACAAGCATGACGCATCTAAAGTACCTAAGACTAAGCATGCGACATCTAACGAATTCACAAATAATCAAGAAAAATCATAAATCAATTATAATAGTGCAAATAGTCATAAAGGAATTAAATAGAATTACCACATGGGTGTAAAATAGCTTCCTCCGTCGTCCCAGTGATGGGTTCTAGCTCATCATGTTGGAAACACGCTCAAAGGATTTTTTTATTGCTCGAAAAAGGTGTTTACAATGATGAAATAGAGAGAAAATGATGAAAATCGGGTTTGCAACGATTATAGATGTTGCAAACACTGTTACAAAGAATGATAAAGATGAAATGTCTGTTGTTCTTTTAAGTCGCGCCTATAAACTACGACCCACGCGTGTGAGTCTTTATTCTTGTTGAAGAACGGTCTGTCCTTGAGAGTCATTCTTCACGTTCTTGAGGTTCTTCAAGAGCGAAAGAGCAATGCATTCTCTGCAAATCGATTTTCTAAGCTCTGTGGTCGCTCAAACTATCCCCAAACTCTCCATCCCCCTTCTCTCCTCGAGAACTCTATATATACTCGACAACACTCAACGGGACCACCTTAACTCCACGAATCTTCACCATAACTCGTAGTTAAGAACAAATATTCTCGGATTGTTTTCTTTCCTTTATTTCCTTCTCACGTTGTCAACCGGTGTTTACACGCTCCAAACATGCTCCGAGATCATCAAGGAGTGGGTCAAGCACGTAGAAAACACATGCAACTTTCCATAACATCATCGACACAATCCCGAGTATCTTCTAAACCCCTGTTTCGAGTGTATTTGCATGTTCCATTCCCTTGTTATCGAAACTAACAAAGCATTACCGGCACTGTTACATCGTTCTGACTCAATACCAATCAATTTCGTGACAAATATTTCCAAAATCTCGCCAAATTCAAGACCAGAACATACACAGGTGGATGGTTTCTTTTCCCTCAAAACTCAATTTTCAAACGAAGGAGAAGGTCACCCCTTAACCAACAAGGTGGGGGTGCGAATATCAACGAGGTGCCCCTTAGTAATTGGGTTACCCCTTATCGAAGTGGGAGTCAGAATATCAAATGTCCTCAGGGGGTGTTAGAGCAACTTTTTCGAGGCAGATTTTCTAACAATCTTTATTTCCAAAAAATACCTACAAACACACAAAACACCATAATAAGGACAAAAAAACGAGTACTAACAATACGAAACATTGAGGACAAATTAGACACATAAATGCGTCTATCAAATACCCCCAAACTTATTATTTGCTAGTCCTCGAGCAAATTTATTCTAGAAAATAAAAATCATTTGCACCCCTAGGTGGCCCTAGTGGCGGAGTGTTGTCTCAGGAGGGTTTACCAGAGGTGTACCCACAAAACTGTGTACTTCTAATTGGTCACAAGTATCCAAAGAGCTATGAGGACATACAAATTCTCAACCTATCTCCAAGTGACTAGAATGCAGAGAAATTAATGGTGTCGGCTCTAAAGTGATTGAAGAAAAGGGGAGACACATCCGCAACCTTTGCTAGATAAAGAGATATCCATTACCATGACTAGATAAACATTGTAAGATGCGTCCGCTGATTCTGACTAGACTAAGATTAGGAGAGAGAAAAAGATGAGAGGGACATCTGCTGCAATTTGGACTAATTACGTGTGATGAGTTAAACCGGTGCTAGAAAGATCTTGTGCCAGATTGAAAGCGGACTAACAAAGCAACCAAATGTATCTTTCTTCGACTCTCTCATAGTGCTCAGTAGAAACAACGTCTTCTTTGGTCTTTAACTGTTGATGATAAACTCTTGAACCTCTTGAACCTTGACAATTAACTCTTCTCTTTGATTTCTTGCTTGACATAAAAATTTCTACTTCCCTATGGCCTTATTGAACAAAAACTAATTATAGAACCAAAAGAACGTAATGATTTTTTTTTTTTTTTTTTTTTTGTTGGAAACAAAAATTTACATGGCCATCACAGAAGGAATTTAACACTTGGATCTTCGCAACTTGTAATGTCTTAGTATCATGAACTTCAATAACTTATATCATTTGATTTTTCTTGCTCTTATAATTTCTTGTAACCCTTGATTTTGAATTCTGATTTTCTATTGTTGCTTCTAAACCTTAAACGTCTTCCACTTTCTTTATAGATTTTGATGTCGCTCCGTTTGTCGATGATGATAAGTTTCTATTGAGAGAGAGTTGTAATCCAGTAACCAAGACTACATTGTGAGGTTGCTTTATCTTTCTGGCATTTCCTGACCTACTTGCCTTTCTATCATGGATGGTTAGGTCCATCACGGTTACCCTCTAAAAGGAACAAGTTCTCTCCTGAATTTCAAGGATCTCAATGTCTTTTTCTCTAATGTCTCAATAGATTGTTATCCCTAGCATTCCAATTTCTATCTTTTCGGTGAGAAACAGTATGTAAACTTAGCTAACCGGATACCATGTGACGCTAGAAGTTTCAAACGTGCAACTAAAAAGTTTCTCCCATACCCCCAAACTTAAATCTAACATTGTCCTCAATGTTCTAAAGATGAAATTAAAAACATGAACAATGAGAAACTTTTACCACTTGAAGAAAAGAGTAAGGAAAGATATTACCGTGTTGCAAGAGCATGGGTTACCTCCCAAGAAGTGCTAAGTTTAAAGTCTTCAGCCAGACATTGGAACGGATTAGTCACCTCGAAGAATCATAAAAGCGGTAGGAATAGCTGCGGGTCATCTGGATCAAAAAGTGCTAACCACAAGAAGAGGAGACGCAGCAGACCAGGAAGATATCCAACACACCCTTATCTTTTTTTAAGACAACTACATCTAGTTGTGGTTCGGGTTCAGGTTTTATAAAAGGGTCTAGATAACATATTTTCATGGGTTGCGTTTCCTCATGAGTTAGATCAGAGTGTTCGGGTTCTAGAGTCGGAAAAACTCAAATAAAAACTTAGAAGCACATAATAATAACTGAATAATTGAGGATCCTCTAAGTCAATCGGTTTTGACTTATCTGATTGACCACAATAAGATTGGTGGTCTTCCTTAAGCAAATGTGTCGAACCCTAATATCCTAAAGTAATTAGGTTTAGTCTCAAAACTTAATAATGGACACATCTGAAACTTATACGTACCCACAATTGGAAGGAAGGTTTTGGTGGGAAAACAAAGTCAATCGTGGTATCATAGCACAGGTTAACCACATCAACCGGAGGATGGGTTTCTAACAACTGAACTTCTTTATGGACACAACTAGGTTCGGGAAAAAGTGTATGAAGATAATCTTTTAAAATGGTTGAGGCACATATGTCAAGTCCCAAGTTAGGGACTTTTCTAAGAGTCAAAGCACATGGAGAATGATAATCACCCCAAACTTAGAGTTTTTAGTGTCTCTAGAAAGACTAGTCACAACTTCCCTAATTTCAAGGTCATCGATTCCCGAAAATGGTCAATTGATTCTTCTAAGTCGGGTACATCCTCACTCATCTCTACGAGTTCATTTTCTTTTTCTAAGTCTATTGTTTCTAAATCGCTAGACTCAAAATATACTCGTTCCTCTAAACCATCATTGGCTTCGTAATCAAAAGGAAATACTACATCGTCTAAAACGGTGGTATCTCTAGTCAAATCCTCATCCTTTTGAATAGGTGAATAATTATTAAAATTATTTGGATTTGAACTAGAAATATTATCATCATTAAGCTCAATTGGAGTAACAAATTCCGATCACTATGCCTCTTTTGATCTCAAATTCTTCATCAACACTATCCTCATCATAATCATAACATGAAAATGGTTGAACCTCATCTAAATTAGTGTTACCAAATCTAACCTCGTCATCTTGATTATAAATATCCTCATTTTCATGGGTATTATTGGAAACACTTGTATTGGGAATTAAGATTATTTCGAGCAAGTTTTTCGACAATCCTATTTGTACTTTCAAGTAAATTGCTTAAGAGTCTCTTCTAAAGACATCCTAGTTGGTTGCTCTAGGGACTCATACGGAATATTTAAGGTTTCCTTCACAAATAAGGAATGACTCTTGAAAGCCTCTTCTAGAGAAATAGATGAATTGTTTTGCTCATAAGACCGATGCACGTGTGGATAGTAATTGGTCTCACCATGGTGTGACCCATAACCTTCAAAAGGTTGGCGTTCCCAATCACTATTCACACTATGGTCATAGTAGTAATGTCCATATTGTTCAGTTGGATATTCGTTGTATTGGTTATACCAGTTTGACATCCTAACTGCAAGGGAATTCTACACAAACACAAACAAGGCTGACTCGACCACAACAAACCTACTGATTTCTAGCAAACAAAAAGCATGATGGCTCCACTTAGATTGCTTTCTAGACCAGCTTCTAATCCTTCGAAAGGGAGTCGTTACAATCAAAGCAAACCCCTCTGGAATCAATCCGAGTTTAAGTTGAATAGAGGCGAGGGAAGGCTGCGTGGAGCTTTGATACCCAAGGCCTCACCGCATTACAAGGCGGCGCAGTCACGCATTCAACTCACGAAACCATCATGAACTTAGAAGTATGCTCAAAAGAGTAACCAATATTTTTCGAACGACTTTCCTATTAAGCTCGTTACCCTATAGGTCTCGTTCTAGTCAAAATTTTAGGCTTAGGTTCGTGTTTGGTTTCGTTTTCCTAAGGCGGGCAAGAAGAGAAAGGTGATGAAATCCGAACCCTTATCTTGTATGGCCAGTCCTTGCCCTTTACTAGGAATTTAAAGCAGCCATTTTCAATACCTCAACATATATGCATACAAAATCATCCGGTAAACCCGCTGACAGGGGATTCGCGGGTGTTTAGAATTCTTACCTCCCGTTCAGGACAGGGGATGAACCGTTGAAGTCGACTGGGCCACGACTCTATGTCATGTAAGAACCAGGGGCCGAGACGATATCGTAATCGTCGTCCTTCCTCGTGCGGTTTATATTTAAATAACCCTTCCTTAGGGTTTTAAAAAAAAATGTCCAAAATTGATGTGACTCAATAATGTTGTAGAAAGTGGTAGTAAGGTTGTCGTTCACTCGGACTTGACGAGATCGATTTTAAGTTTTAATAAAAGAAAAATAATAAATATAAAGAATATATACAATTTATGTCACAAGATGAAGAGGATTACGGGACTCGAGATTCCACTAATTCTCACATTCATGCGGTTCATCTATTAATTAGGACAATTAAAGCTCATAAAATAACAAACATCGACTCTAATTCTTTGCCAAGGTAGATTTTATAAAGAATTATATGTAACTCACAAGCATGACGCATCTAAAGTACCTAAGACTAAGCATGCGACATCTAACGAATTCACAAATAATCAAGAAAAATCATAAATCAATTATAATAGTGCAAATAGTCATAAAGGAATTAAATAGAATTACCACATGGGTGCAAAATAGCTTCCTCCGTCGTCCCAGTGATGGGTTCTAGCTCATCATGTTGGAAACACGCTCAAAGGATTTTTTTATTGCTCGAAAAGGTGTTTACAATGATGAAATAGAGAGAAAATGATGAAAATCGGGTTTGCAATGATTATAGATGTTGCAAATCTACAAAGAATGATAAAGATGAAATCTGCTTGTTCTTTTAAGTCTGCCTATAAACTACGACCCACGCGTGTGAGTCTTTATTCTTGTTGAAGAACGACTTGTCCTTGAGAGTCTGTTCTTCACGTTCTTGAGGTTCTTCGGCGAGAAAGCAATGCATTTCTCGCAAATCGATTTTCTAAGCTACGGGTCGCTCAAACTATCCCCAAACTCTCCATCCCCCTTCGCCTCTCCTCGAGAACTATATATATACTCGACAACACTCAACGGGACCACCTTAACTCCACGAATCTTCACCATAACTCGTAGTTAAGAACAAATATTCTCGGATTGTTTTCTTTCCTTTATTTCCTTCTCACGCTTTCGGCTGGTGTTTACACGCTCCAAACATGCTCCGAGATCATCAAGGAGTGGGTCAAGACGTAGAAAACACATGCAACTTTCCATAACATCATCGACACAATCCAGAGTATCTTCTAAACCCTGTTTCCGTGTATTTGCATGTTCCATTCCTTGTTATCGAAACTAACAAGACATTAAAGCCCGTTACATCGTTCGATTTCAATACCAATCAATTCTCGTGACAAATATTTCCAAAAATCTCGCCAAATTCAAGACCGAACATACACGGGTGGATGGTTTCTTTTCCCGCCAAAACTCAATTTTCAAACGAAGGAGAAGGTCACCCCTTAACCAACAATTGGGGTGCGAATATCAACAGGTGCCCCTTAGTAATTGGGTTACCCCTTATCGAAGTGGGAGTCCGAATATCAAATGTCCTCCGGGTGTTAGAGCAACTTTTCGAGCCGAATTTTCCAACAATCTTTATTTCCAAAAATACCTACAAACACACAAAACACCATAATAAGGACAAAAACGAGTACTAACAATACGAAACATTGAGGACAAATTAGACACATAAATGCGGCTATCACATTTCTTAGATGTTTGACGCGAAAAGAAGGAATGGAAATCTTGAAAGCATTACACTATGGAGATGCAGGAAATAATAGTGGAGGAAGGTCCTTAGCGTACAGAACAAAGATACAAGGGTATTACTGGCCCTACATGCATGAAGATGCGAAAGAAGTATCAAGGCGGTGCGAAGAATGCCAACGTCACGGAAAGAAAATACACGCACCGGGTGCGACGTTAAACTCATCAACAAGTGTATGGCCCATTTGGAAAATGGGGTTTAGACATTGTAGGTCCATTTATACCAGGAACACGGCAGAGGAGATATTTAATAGTAGCAACAGATTACTTTACAAAGTGGGCAGAAGTGAAAGCGGTGCAACATATTCGAGATAAGGATGTGTTTACATTAATATTTGAGAATATCATTTGTAGATTTGGAATACCCGCGAAGTTAGTTTCTGATAATGGAAAACAGTTTGAAGGAGAAAACATAGAAATGCTACTTAATGCGTTCAAAATACAAAGAGGAAAGTCCACCCCTTTATATCCACAGAGCAACGTGCAAGCTGAGGCAACCAACAAAACAATTGCAGATATATTGAAGAAGAAGTTGGAAGGATACAAAAAAGGATGGTGCGAACAAGTACGCAATGCAGTATGGGCATACAGAACAACCTAGAGAGAAGCTACAGGAATGTCACATTTTTGTCTGACATATGGAATAGAGGCGGTGTTGCCAACTGAGGTCATCATACCTACAACTAAGAAAGAAGCATGGGAGAAGAATTTAAGTGTGGACTTAATTTAACAAAACTTGATGATCTAGAAGAAAGTAGAGAAATTGCTTTGCAACATATGGAGAATTACCATCAAAGGATAGCACGAGAATATAACAAGCGCGTCAAATAAAGAGACTTTCATCCAGGGGAGATAGTGTTGAGAGAAATGCCGCCTTATCAGAGAGGATGAGATGGAAAGTTAGAGAAAAGATGGGATGGACCCCACATAATAAAGTGAATAATTGGCAATGGAGCGTATCAATTGATGGATCCCGATGGGAGGAGCACAGGTCGTAAACTTGAACATCCTTGGAACATATTATATTTGAAGAAATGTTATCCGTAAGTCACGCGATGGTCTCGCACGCGTGACGAAAACAATCGCATGTAACAAAAAATGGAGTGAACGAAGTTGAAGATGCGAATTTCACAACATTCAACAAGGGTGTACTATCCAAGATTACAAATGAAAATAAAGAATTTGTTCTTCTATGCGTAATTCATGTATCTCAACAAAAAGGAAAAAATAAAACCTAATGGTAAGACCTTAATAGAAGGCTACATAAGTAAAAACCTCTAATTAGGGAGGCTAGGTATCCAATTATGGCGTGCACCTAGTTCGCATACAACAAGAGGCATATAACGCGCGTCATATTGGGAAAACCTAGTTAGCATGGTTAGGGTGAAAGCTACACCGACCCTGGAGCCCGAGTCATGGAGATTTGGGGTGAAACAAAAGCCCATCCAGTAGAGCGCCTTAGTTGAAAGACTAAGGTAAGAAGCTCTCTACTAAGGAGTGTAGAAACTCGATCAAGGCGCCGAGGTACACGATTGAGTCAAGAGTGCCTGGGGCGTCTGAAGCGTACCTGGCCTCTCTTGACAAGTCTTTACTATGATGCACTCGGTCCGAAGAAACCCCACTTAGGGTGCGGTCTTGTAACCATAAGCCATATCGGCGGAGGGATAAGAGGCTGCGAAAAACAACTGATCTTTGCATCACTGGATGGGAGGATCTCACCCTAACCCGGTAGGGGTAAACTTCTTTGAAGGGGCAGTCAGGGGGAATATAAGGAAGGCACCCTCCATTAGGGAGCTGAATTGTGTCAAAGACGCAAATATCATGAGGCTTTTTACTCACTGGAGTATCAAGGCTTGTCGTATTTGTGCGATAATAAAACCTGCAGAGGCAACAATGCCATAAAACGATATGGCGAATCCAATGGGTCGTTACATGAAAATGTAAAGACCTCCTGCGATTTCGTCGCGCATGAACAGAAATTTATTTTAGGCTAAGTAAGACCTTTACTTAGGAGGCTTAATAAGACCTCATGAGAAATAAAACTTACACTAACATCGTTTTGCAGGAGATATTAAGAAGGAAAACTTATCATATTACACACCAAGTGTGCGTTATTTATAAAAGGGTATGAGTCATGATCAACATCAAGAGCGTGAGGCAATAATAGCACGAGCGTGAGGCAATAGTCTTACGGATTTACCAGCATGTTTCTTACAAGGAATATAATAAGAGGCAAGTATGGAAATTAAAACAAAAGAAATATTATCCTCCTTGTCAAGAAACAAATGTCACGAATAAAAGTATGTTCCAGGAATACATATGCAAAGGTATAAAAGAAGGTTAAGGAAAGGGAAAGCTAAGCATTGGAAGAAGGCGCATCTTGGTTAGTTGCAGAAGCTTCAACACCAGTTTCATTGCCAGGATTGACATCAGTACTTGAACCTTTAGATAAGTCACCATCATCTTTGTCCTTCTCAGGCCGATCTTCTTGAAGGGGAGTCCCAGGATCTTCTTCATCATCACTTACAAAATCATAATCACTGTCAGGCTCAGGAAGCTTCTCATCTTCGCTTATATCAAGAGGTGCCACGTTTACCAAAGGAAGCGTCTTGCCTTGAAAAATTTTGTTAACCAAAATTTGAGCATTAACGTGAGCTTTGTGAGCAACAACTTTCTCAGCATTTCGCACACCAATCTCCATGAAGCTTTCAAGACACGAACATCTTCTGTTCGCTCGATCACGAGAAGAGGTAAGAGTAGATGAGAGCTTCGCACGTTCTTTACGAACCTTAGCCAGATTGGATCTTAGATGTGAGATGGTGGACTGGTGCAATTTCTCATAATCTGCAAAAGAAACATCAGATTATAATTAGACCGAAGCATTCACAGTAGCAAGATATACATAATCAAGGATAACAAGTAAACTGAGGCAGTCAGCTATGCGTGACTACCTTCTCTCTGAGAAAGAAGGTATCGAGACAAAGCGAAACTACTATCTTTCATATTCTCCATAGCCTTATCAAAATCATCACCAACCAAACCCTTCAGACGAGATCGAATTTTCTTTTCATCCTGAGCAAGGGAGGCATTTTATTTCATAAGGTCATCATGAGATTCTTTTAGCTGCGCGTGTTCCTCTTTAAGCTGGTTCATTTTCACAGTTAGATTTATCTTATTTTGGACGATCTTTTCATTCTTCGCGGTTAATATCTTCGATGATTCGTCATGCTGACTTTTTAGTTTGCGAAGAGATTTCTCTTGATTATCACAAATTTTCTGGAGAATAAGGTACGGATGCGAAAACATCGCTTCTTTCTTTAAGAAAGATCGCTTCTCCATGGGTAGACCCTCATTTTCATCTAACAAAGTTTGATGTCTTAAATCAGCACTATACAACAATTCAGATAGATGGGAAACTTGAGAGCCTAATGTCTCATTTTGTTGGACTAATAAGTTATTCTCATTTGTTAGATTTTCAATCTGATCAAGTGAATATAAACGCTTATTATTTAATTGATTTATCTGGTCCCGCAACTTCTCATTGTCCGCGCGAGCATCTTCAACGAAAAATTGAAAATCATACATCTCCAAAACGCGCCTCTGGTTTAGATCTTAATATACGCACAAAGAAATTCAAAATACATGGATACAAAAGATAAACTATTCTTAAAAGGAGTTATATAAATGAAGAAACAAGTACCTCTGAGGCTTTGATTCTTGTTGCGAAGATTCTCGGATTCAAGAGTCACAGTATGGAGTTCCCCTTTTAGCTTGCTAAGTTCTTCCTCAAGTGCGAAATTTCAACGCGAGAGTTCTAGTATGGTATTACTAGATTCAGAAAATCCTTCGGCCAGAACCGCGCAACGACGAGCATCCTAAAAGAAGAATATTATAAGAATAAATATGAAGAAAGATAGGATGAATAAGAAGAGTGTAAGCGAAAGAGTGCCTACCAAGAAATCAAGAGCAATATGAACACTTGGGTCAATTTGAGAGAAGATCTCATTCCTTGTTGGCTTAGTCGGCGGAGAATCACACAACAATTTGTTCAGAGCATCGCAAATACGCAGCTTGGAAGGATCATTACTAGATGATTGAGCAGCAGTAATAATTTCAGACAAAACTTGAGCAGTAGAGCTTGCTCCCTCCAAAACCCCAGTGTCAATAGGGATGGCCTCAAAAGAAGTGATCGTAGAAGAAGAAGAAGCGGGTGTAGAAGAGGTGATATTTTCCACAGGAGCGACAAAGACAGTATTCTCAGCAGATGTGGGGATATTTGCGAATAAAGGAACATTCACGATGGTAGAGAGGGTCTGATTCACTGGGGGTGCGGCTACCGTCGCAGAAACGTGAAGTTTCATTATCGCTTGATCGGTCAGGGTAAAATTTATGGGAGCGGAAGTTTCCTTTGGTGAAGAAGTAAGGTTCAAAACAGCTGAGGCAATTAAGCCTTGAAGGGGTGCATCAGCATTGACATCAAAAGGAGCTGAGGCAATCAAACTTTGTAGGGGCGCACTAACATTGACATGTGAAGGAATGTCAGTATCAATTTCCTTACAGTCAAAGTCAGGAATGACAAGACCAGTCTTGAGTGATGGGGCCTTGCGAATTTTTCTAATCTTTGTTTTCTTCTCGCCCTCAATCTCACATTCAGAATCCTGCGAAGAAAAACGCAGATATAGAGGCAACAATATTGTTTTACAAAAGAAGAAAATATTTCTTACTCCTTTGTTATGTGAATGCTTCCTTTTGTGAGATTCATTATCCTTCGAACTTGCAGAATGATTAGGGTTTTTTACTGTAACTTTGGTGGTACCAGAGGAAGAATTTTTGCTACAGCAGAACCAGTATGGGAATGGAAACAACAACAAAATCAGAAAGAGTTCGATTTGAAATCAAAACAAGCAAATATATTAAACAAGACTATAATTTCAACAAAGTATACAAACCTTGAGAGAGGATCCATGTGAGCAGTAGTAAGATCAAAATTAAGACTTCGAGAAAATGAGGATGAAGAAATTTTGAGAAGAAGATGAAGATTTGCAGAGGACTCACAGAGAAAAGAAGGGAAGATGAAGTAAAAAGATAAAAGATTATCTCTCCTCAAACTCGGTTAATAAATGGGTAGAAAAGGTGACCGGTTAGATTTGAACGTGCCGGTAAAAATGGGAGAAAATCAGCACGTGTAGACGGTTACACTGAAATTACGGAAATATGTCGGCACAGAAGAATACGAAAATATGAACGGGTTCGGCAGTATAAATTGGAGTTTCTCATATCGCACTCTTTTCCAAAGAAACGACATGAGAAGAGGCAAAATGTAGATACAAAATACCGCACACCAATTAAACGTGCGAAATAAAGATCACCAAGACCGAGCGAAGACAATCGCGTACAGCTTATCCAAATGACGCATCACATGACGTCAACTTAATCACGAGTAAAGTGTGAAGAACCATGCGATATTATAGAGTATGTGCGATAAGAGTCAATGTAAGTGTGCGTTAATAACGCACGCCAGATCCGTTGTCCTCCACTATGTAAACTACGCCAGATCCGCCGTCCTCCACTATGTAAACTCCTATATAAGGAGTCGAGCGACCTTGTATGAGAGAGAGCTTTTTTGGAGAGTTTGGAAAAGATATTTATGAGAGAAAGATTATTTGCTTCCCAAGTTAGGGTTTGCGTATTATTTTGTATCCAATTTGAAGATCTTAATGAATGTTATTGTGATTTTCATGGAGTTCACTTAGATTGATTTGTAGATTTTAGTAAGGGGGTAGTTGTAGGATTTCCGGGACTACAAAGAAAATAATAAAACGAGAAAATGGGTTGCATTTGCATATAAGAAAATGAGGTGTACCACCGTACTAGCTAGCTGCTAGCCAGTGCATGAGGAGTAGAACGTAGTATTACTTATGGATGACAGATGTTATCAATGTGATGTTGCTGACAACACGTGGACAGACATCATGCCACATCACGCCTCTTAAAATGAAATGCTATGAGGGATAAGTGTGTTTAGAATAGCTCTACAGCCTCTATATAATTTATACCTCAAAGTGTTTGTCATTGGAGGAACAAAATGAACAAAATGTATAATGCCCGTCATCATCTGCTCTAGCAAGAAAGGTAACGACTGAATCCGCTGTTTTAATTTATATCTGCTCAAACAAAAATTACTTCTCTAGTTCCATACTTTTCGGTGTTAAGATTAATTCCTCCCATTAGTACTAGCCATATACCATCAAATACCTTAAACCGTAGCCTAATTAGTTCTTGAACAATGTCTCACAAACGAACTGAAAGACTAGCAGGAGAAAGTAGTAGTCACCCGAAACCAAAACCTGACAAAGTGTTGTATATAATTACTCCACCTGATCTAAAAGACAAAGATAATAATGTTAGAGTTATCTCAAATATCAAATATCATCTGAGTATTTCCAAGGATGTCAATGAAGCTTTAAACCTTTACTTCTCGTTCCTTTGTATTAATCTCGAAGACATAAAAGACAAGATTCTCACTAGTATAAGGCAAAGTGGGTATGTAGTGGTAGATACACGATGGGATACTTCCAAATGGGTGGAAAAGCTAAGAGAAGAAAGACCACTAGGGTTAACAAATAGGGATGTCGTTGTTATTATTGGTCAGCTTCTGTTTATTCCATTCAGAGGCTGGGAATATGGACATTATGATCAATTTATGTATAAAAGAACATATGATCTTTGTTTTGTGGTTGGGTTCGCTAAAGCAAATGATATCGGGCTTCCTATGGTCGCAAAAACTATTGTTAAGCTCGGAGCTATCTTTAATCGTCTCCGCAGTTTTAAGATCTTGATAGTTTAAGACGTGCTCGTGGGTCCTATATACACAAGAATGTGTGCCATGGATGTTATGGTTTCATATGTTGGAGATATTTTGAGTTGGACTGGTATGAGTACATTTACGATGATCAGGGATGAATTGGTTAGAACCTCATCTGCCCTCCTTAGCAAGGAGGAGATAGTTCCAGAATGGCAAAAGTTTAACTTGGCTGTTATGGCTGTAACTCGATACAAGTACCCTCAGCATTTTGGGATAGTAGCTGAGATCCAAGAGTTGAAGACTCTTCGTAAAAGTAATTTTCCTACTCTAGCTGGTGTTGCTCAGCTTTCAGCTAGAAGTAAAACAGATTCAAATGCAGAGATAATTAGACTTACCAATCAGCTAGGCCGTGATATAGAACGGTACTTTTCGTTACATAATAGAGAGCATAAGGCTGCTCCTAGAGACAGAATACTTGCAGGTTTGGCCGATGTTTTTCCAAAAATGGTTTCCGATACCATCTGCGAGGAAGTTCAATTTGCAGAGTTGGTAGCTAGTTGTGAAGAGCCTACAAGGTCTATCCTCATTGAGAATAGACGCAAAGAACATATGCGTAAACGTCAAAGATCTACATCGGATGCCAGAAAGGAACCCAATGATCAAGTTGCTCCTGGAGTCAGAAAACTTACAACATTGACCAAAATGTTTCCTCAATGTGTTACTATTGCCGAGCTCCAGGAAAAGATAGAGGCAGAGTTTATACGTAATTTGGAGGAGCCTGTTAGATCTATAGTCTACGAAATTAGGGGCAAAAGAAGCAGGCCAGCATAGCATGGGAGGGAGGAAGGTATGGATGTAGATCAGTGTTCAGATATCTTTTGGGTTTCTTTTTTTTGATGACTTGCTAATGTTCAGCCACTTTTTGGATCATCTGTTAGCAAGGTTGGATCTATGTTCGGGTATATGTTGGTTTTTGTTGTGTGTAGTAGTATCATAATGCTCAGCTGCTTTTTTGGGTTGCATTGTTAGGTTGTTTTGTTCCTTTTCCCTTCTTTTTCAAGGAAAGTTGTAACCTTTGACAGGAAAGAAATTAAGACTAAAGAAAAAGCTTTGTAAATCCTTTAAGGTTTGAAAAATCTCATCTTCACCAGTATTAGTTCTCTATGGGATGATTATTGTGATGGATAGTAGTCATACATTGCTAATATTCTTGTCATAAACAGTAAATATAATGTAGAAATGTTGACCTTTTCCTGAGAATGAGAACAACTTTTTTCTTCGAACTCAAGAGTCTTAGGCACTTTTGAGAAGTTATCTTTCTTGTTGCTATTGGGGTACCATTTGTTTGAATCATCAATTTTGTTGCTGTTGCTGCATTGTGTCAGATGGAACTGTGCTTTGTATTAGCACTATGCACTATTAGTTTGCTATAATTTTCTCATAATCAATCCTGAATTGAGGCCAGCACGGCTGTCACTGGAATACTTATAAATAGTTGGAAGTCATATGGATAGCAAATGCTGGTGATAATAGGAGTTGTTTTAAGAGGTGGGCGACTATAATCTATGATCCCAAATACTGAATGTGGCAGAATTGAGAATATAAAGCAAAGTGTTTTTGGAGGAGTAATGTTATGCAGGAACAACCAACAGTTACCTTGACAAATGCCTTCCATATGCGAGTTCTTCTCTTCTTCTTTTTTGTTTATCTTTGCCAAAGTATGAGTTCTTTTGCTCATGAATAAACAAACACTGAATTTTTTGTCATATTTGAATACACTGTACATCTGATTGTATACCCCAGCAGTTTTACACCATATGAGCCTTTCCATTCCTTTCCGGCGGTTTATTGCAATTTGGAACACTAAAGACACTTCAAATTTATGTCGGTGCATCATCTACTTTAGAGTGCAATTTGGAGACGATCAATATGAACTTACTGCGTATGGATTTCTCCTACTTGGATCGGTCCTTTCCGATCCCGATTTTGATCGGGCCAAAACGGGAAAAAGAGTGGAACTCCACAACGGTCCACGATAACTGATAGGTTTGACGAGACCATAGGGTCCGTCCATAAGATTCGCCACTACTACCAAATAAATATTCTTGCCAACTTGCCTTGCCCTTTTATTTTCGGTGGGAAAAATACACACTCCCCCTCATCAGCTCCACTCTCTTGGGCATATTCCCACATTTCGTTTTCTCTCCTTTGATTCTTAAATCCTCTTCTTCTTCACCATTGAATCGATAAGATATCCTCTCTGAAACAACGCTGTAAGTTTTGCATCCCTCTCTTGGCTTCATTTTGTTTCTCAATTTTGGTAGAATTTAAATACACTTGAATCACATGGAAATGTAATCCGAAATCTTTGATTACTTGTGTCATTTTGAATACTGTTGATCAGATCACATACTGTTGTAATCAGGTGATCAGCCGCTAGTCTAATTGATAACAGCTGCTCTAATTTCCACTGCTAGTCTAATTGAAAGCATGTTGTTCTATTTTCTGGCTTTCTGTATACAATTAGGCCAGCTTTACTGCCAGCTGAGCCCGCCATCTCTAATGTGTTATACACTTATACTACACAGGTAATGACAATGAGGCATGTACCCTCTTGCAGTTGCAGGGATCTTTGCTTCAGTGTTAATTGGTCGCCTTGCAAATTTAACCTTATTAAACTGAAGTTGTATAGTTATCTGCAGCGTTCTATCTCCAGACTCCACTACTCCAGAGTCCAGGCACAACGCCTAGATGTACTAAATTTATTTTGTCACACATGACATCTAGTTTTACGCTTGTACACACCACTTTCCCCATATATATTTATTTGTGTTTACAAAGAAAAATAAAAGAACAGGAAATGTGTTGCATTTGCATGTAAGAAATGAGGCGGTGTACACTAGCCAGTGCATGAGGAGTAGAACATATTGATGACACATGTTATGTTGGTGACAACACGTGGACAGAGACACCGCATCACTTTAAAATCAAATTTGACTTTAGTTCATACTTCTCTAATTAGTTCCATATGTTTATCATTTGGTGTTAAAGCTTTCCTCCATTAGTACTAGCCATATACCAAATACCCTCAAACCGGAGCGTTGTTCTTGAATAATGTCTCACAAACAAACTGAAAGACTAGCAGGAGAAAGTAGTAGTCACCCGAAACCAAGATCTGACAAGGTGTTGAATCTGATTACTGTTCCTGATACGGAAGACACATATACTAATAATAGAGTTGTCTCAAATATCAAGTATCTCCTGAGTATTTCTAAGGATGTCAATGAAGCTTTAAGCCTTTACTTCTCATTCCTTTGTATTTGCCTTCAAGGAATAAAGGACAAGATTCTCACAAGTATAAGGCAAAGTGGGTATCTAGTGGTAGATACACCATGGGATGCTTCCAAATGGGTGGAAAACCTAAGAGAAGAAAGTCCAGAGTTACTATTGCAGAGCGCTGTTATAGTTGTTATTGGTCAGCTTCTGTTTATTCCATTCAGAGACTGGGTATACGTAGATTATGATCAGTTTATGTCTAAAATAACATCTGCTCTTTGTTCTAAGATTGGAGGAAACAGTATCGGGCTTCCTATGGCTGCAGAAACTGCTATTAAGCTCGGAGTTGTCCTTCACCGTTTCCGCAATTTCAAGATTGTGATAATTGATGACGTGCTTACAAGTCCTGATTATAAAAGCATGTTTGGCATGAAAACTATGGTTGCATATGTTGGAAGTATTTTAAGCTGGACTGATATGGGTACCTATACAATGATTAGGGATGAATTGGATAAATATTCATCTGTCCTCCTTGGCAAGGAGGAGATAGTTCCAGAATGGGAAAAGTTTAACTTGGCTGTTGTGGTTGTAACTCGATACCAGTATCCTCAGTATTTTGGTATAGTAGATGAGATCCAAGAGTTGAAGACCCTTCGTAAAAGTAATTTTCCTACTCTTGCTGGTGTTGCGCAGCTTTCAGCTAGAACTAAAAGAAATTCAAATACTGAGATTGTTAAACTTAGGATCAGCTAGGCCCTGATGTAGAAAGGTATTTTGTGTTACAGATGAGAAAATATTTTGTTCCTGGAGACAAAATGCTTGCAAGATGCGCTGAGTTTTTGCCAAAAAGGATTTCCAATACTACCTTCAAGGAAATTCAATTTGCTAAGTGGGTAGTTAGTCGTGAAGAGCCTCTTAGGTCCAAACTCATTGAGGATAAATGCGAAGAACATATGCGCAAAAGAAAAAAGTGTGCAACGAATGCTGAGAAGGAATCAGATGAAGTTGCTCCTGGAGTCAGAAAACTGACAGCATTGACCAATATGATTCCTAAGTTAATTTCTACTGCCACCCACCAGGAAAATGTGGAAGCGGAGATTATACGTGGTCTCGAGGCAAATTACAAAGTAGCAAAGCTACAGCCACCCAACACGGACAGGGAAAGAAAAACAAACAAAGAAACCCACAAACTAAGAAAAATATTAAGGAGGATCAAAGAATAACCCTTTCCAATTAACAATGACGTCATCAAGATGATTAGAAGGGTGAACGCATTAACTTTGAGTCGGTGGAATCAAACCGAAAAGTTGCGGCTCCAACCACACATTCCAACAAATACTAATAGGACTCTCTTCCAAATCTCTTTCCCACCAATATTAGTAAGATTGTAAGATCTATGAAGATGTTTGAAGAGAAATCAGTGTTCCGGAAAAAGAACTCCCAAATTTGCTTAGTTTTCCCAAAATAGATGGTTTTGTTTCACTAACTTTTTTCAGGCAGAGAATAGTAGAGTGACTTGCATTATTCACTAAAGAACTGTTCCTTTTTGAAGGTTGTCAATGGTGGGAAGCCTTTTTTGGATCCTTGAAATTAGCAAAAGAAGCAGGCCAACATAGCATGCGAGATATGAAGGTATGGATGAAGATCAGTGTTCAGATGTTTTTTGGGTTTGTATTTTTTGTCAGACTTGCTAATGATCAGCTGCTTTTTGGATCTTCAGTTAGCAAAATCTGTATCTATGTTTGGTTTTGTTATGTGTAATACCACAATGTTAAGCTGCTTTTTTTGGTTGCGTAGTCTTCAAGCTTTTTTGTTTTTTTGTTCTTCCTTCTGTTTCCTTTTTCAAGGAAAGCTGTAACCTTTGACAGGAAAGAAAAGAGAAAAAAAACTTTGTAAATTCTTAAGGTTAGAAAAAGCTCATCTTCACTAGTATTAGCTATCTGTGGAATGCCAACTGCGATGGATAATAGTCCTACATTCTCGTCATAAACACTACATATAATAGCCCTTTCCAGAGAATGTGAAGAACTGTTTTGTTCCAACTCTTTGGGCCTTTCTGAGAAATTACTTTTTCTTGCTGGGTTATCATTTGGTTGAATTGTCAACTTTGTTAAACTTTGTTGCTGCTGCCTTGTATTAGTTGGAACTGTGCTTTGTATTGAGCTTTTGACCACCAGATGCGTGGTGCCAATTAGGATTGAGGTGTGGTGAGAGGGTGATTCACGGGAGTTCTTTCAAGAGGAAGGATTGCAAGACTGCAAGAGAACGGCAGCTATGATCCCAATACTGAACACGGGGAACCATGATTGGAAGAGTGGAACTCCACCACGGTCCACGATAACTGATAGGTTTGACCAGACCGTAGGGTCCATAATATTCGCCACTACCAAAAATATTCTTGCCAATTTGCCCTTATAACGACAGTGTTTTCCCTGGGAAACAATACACACTCCTTTCCCCTCATCAGCTCCACTCTTTCTTCCCCACATTTCACTTTCTCTCCTTTGGTTCTTAAATCCTCTTCAGCTCTTCTTCATCACCATTGAATCGATAACATCTCATCTCTGAATCAACACTGTAAGTTTTCCTCTATTGGCTTCATTTTGTTTCTCAATTTTTCGTATAATTTTTTGGTAGTTTTTCCGGTGTTCTCATAGATAGTTGAATCAGATCGAATTGGAATCCAAAATCTTTGATCACTTGTATCGGTTTGAATACTGTTAATCAGATCACTTATTGTTGTAATCAGTTGATCAACCGCTAATTTCTACTACTGTTTATCAATTATATGGGAGAGAAGAAGTTGGTTTTGGAATCGGTTTCCTGATCGTTAGATGTTTTAGGGTTTTTGATTGTTATATATTGATTTTCATATCTAAATAGATAGATCTGATTAAATCGTGAGTGTTTTATTTGAAATTTTATTCTCACTAAGAAGGATTTGGATTTCTTTTACTCATTTATTTTTGGGTGTAAAAGGATCCGAGGTTTTTGAGTCTCATCTAAAGTTTTTGTCATATTCTCATCGTTGTCAAACTGATAATTGAGATATATTGATTATTCAGTAAAACATAAGAATGGAGGGCACTGTTTTCACTCCCTGTTTGGAAGGAATGAAGAATGTCAAATCTGAGCAAGGACAAATGCTGACAAAGCCATTCTTGGATACTTGCAAGCTTATACTTCCCGTGATAGGTAAGCTTTTCTGATGTTGGCACTTATCTCTTTTCATTCGTAAGAACTGCGGGGTAGTATTGTGTTATGAGGGGCTGTTGATGTGACTTATCACTCTGTGATATTGTTACCTAGAAACATCGTTAAAGACATATTCTATAGCGCAATGATACCTGCAAGGCATCCTCTACTCGTATGATGTGCGCTTCTTTAAAGTTTTCAGTCTTATCTTTGACTAGGCTCTGTTAAATTATTTTGTTAGTTATAAAGGATGCTGAAAGAAGTGTATTTCTGTACTTTTGAGTAGAAACTAGGTCTCGTTGGGGTTCTAACGATAAATATTCCATTTCGTATCGTTTCAGAGAAGTTTGGAGCTGCCATGACTCTCGTTAAATCTGATATTGGGGGCAATATATCAGTAAGATCTTTTCTCTCTAACCTCCCTGATGAAGTTATCTTGGCTATTTTACATTGGTTTTCTTCTCAATCTCTTACCCATGTTCACAGTATTGACTGAAACTTATAGGATCCTCTTGGTATCTAGATAAAATGTACACGACGCAAATTGGGAGAAACACTTAATAGACTTTGAATCACTGATTTAATTTTCATTTTGGAGCCATTATAGCGCTTGAGAGTGGGAATTTCTGCATTCATTAGTGCTGAAAACTTTTTCATCCTTTTTCTTGTACAATTTAAAGAGTCAATGGAAACGACAACCAAATCTACCACTGGCTACCTTGTGAATTAAGACATTTAAATCAGTTGCATCATGCAAATTTTTTTTTGATACCAAGCGCAGCCATAATAAATGACTAGCAACAACAGCAGAGCTATTTAGCAAAGTTATAGAGTAATAAACAGAAATTTAAAGTAAATGGTAGTTGGCCAGATATTGTCTCTATGAATGCTCAGACATCGTTTTTATTTATTTAATTTTATTTGCCAATCTTTAGAATTTTCAATATGATGGGATGTTGATTGTTGCCAAAATCTTAACTGGACACAATAAATGGGATACTTAACACGTGGAAACAATCTATAATAACTGAAACAATACAAACTCAACTCAAATGCTTTCTATGAGTCCTTATATTTCCATATCCACGAAACTGAAATTATACAAACGAAAAATAACAATTTTTTCATGTTCATAAATCTGATACATTTCTCTTGTTTCTCTATCAAGATGATCCCTACTTGTTCTGATAGTAAAAATTGAATTACAGCTCAGCAACTAATTGATTGGTGTCATAAACACAAAAACTAAAAAAAAATTGGTGAGATTGAAGTGTCAAAGTAGAAGTTTTAATGATAAGGATCATAAGATTGATTTTTCAGGTTGCGAGTGCAACTTTTCTGCTTCAGGACTTTTTTGCCATGATTTTTGAACAATAATCTGCATCATTTAGTGCCACTACTGGAGTGTGGAAAATTTCTCTGGCTCAATTTACTTAACATTTTGTCTGTGAACTGTATTTTTATTTTTCTTCTTCTGTGAACTGTAGAATGCTTGTATTCTTTTATTTTAATTTGTTATTTTACTTCTGGCTTGCAGAGGTTAGATGCCAAATATTCCTCCAATCCTTCACAGTTCGCTGACTTGTACAGCTTGGTAAAAGTAGAGGTTGAGGCCAAAACCGCAAAATCTTCATCAAGCTGCACAAACGGCCTCCTCTGGTTGACAAGGTTCAGCCTCATGCCTTTATATTACTATGTATGCTCTTGTAAATGAACTGCTTCTCAGCTTTCCTCTCATTTCTTTATTGATGTGGATGTTGGTGAAGAGTGCCGGAAGCTTATGGCCATTGGTCTGCCTTGAATCTGGGCAGTTATTTACTTTCTTCATTGACTAATTTACATTTATGCATGTCGTGTTGATAATTTATTCAGGGCCATGGACTTCTTGGTTGAATTGTTCCGCAATTTAATTGACCACCCTGATTGGACGATGTCACAAGCATGCACTGATTCCTACACAAAGACGCTTAAAAAATGGCATGGCTGGCTTGCCAGTTCAAGTTTCACTGTAAATATTCTTATACCAATTTTCTGCAAATGTTTTTGTCTTTTTGAGGAACTAATTGATTATACGAAGCTACATAAATTATGCTTTAGTTTGATATCCGTCTTCGTTCGGATAATTTATTCATATTGTGTTACCTGGAAACCCTACTGCGATGCTGCTGAACTGTGTTCTAATACAATCATAAGGTCGGTTACTATAGAGGAGATCGAGTCTGTTATCAGTTAAAGCACAGCTGGGTGTTCATATTCCATAATAAGTGTCATGATATTGCAGATTAGTGCTTTCTATGAATATCTTGGTATTGATAAAAGTTATAAAAACATCACGTACTAACCTCTTTGTAATTGCTTCTGCATCTACAAACCTCAGGCACTAATAGTACACTCATAGGTATGACTCCTTTTTGCCTAAACAGTAGGAGTTGCCCACATGTCCATTAGACAACCTTTGACATTTTAAGGGCAAGACACTGACAGACTATGAATCGCTCATTCTTCAATCGTGCATGAGAGTTTTGAATGATGTAATATTTTGCTGAAGGCGATGTGCATGGGTAAGTCAAAAGGTATAGATAATAATTTTGTTTACCTGAAAGTGTAACTGTGTAAGTGGAGAATATTATATTTTACTGAAGGCGGTGTGCATGGGTAAGTTAAAAGGAGTATATAGATAATAAGTTTATTTACCTGAAAGTGTAAGTGGAGAATATTATATCAACATAATTTGCATAGGGCGCAAAGTAACTCTTCTTCCCCTTTGTCATTCTTCTCTTTGTAACTCGACTTATTGCTGCTGTTGCAGATGGCTATGAAGCTTGCTCCGGATAGGAAGAAATTCATGGACGTGATAGGAGGAACAGGCGATATCAACGCAGACATTCAGAGATTCTGCACGGAGTTTTCCCCATTTCTGGTGGAGAACCACAAGTTTCTGGTAAGTTCCCTCTTCAATGCACTTTCTATTGTTGTAATTCAATATCCGAACTAAGACCCTGCTGACTCTGTTAAGATTTGAAATAACAAACTGTACCAAAAATATGAAAGAATGCAGGGTTGTCGAACATTCAAAAGGCAATTATTCTGATATATAAACTATAAAGGCCACCTCCCCTGAATGATCGGCAAGAATGAATAGATGAGATCATTCAGTAAAACCTTTCACTCGTATAATTCTCCTGAAAGTGTATAACATAGGCTTTTGTATTAGTATATACTACTACTAGTACTCAGCTGTCTACTACTACTCAACAAAGAGAGAAACCACCAATTTTATGTAAAAGAAAATAAAGAAAAGTTCATGAAGATCTCACTTACTGGACTATTTATACTGCTCGGTGTAATTGCACCTTTGGCTCTTTTTATTTTAATCTGTTTTATATCTATTTATGTTTTGTTTTAAGTAATTTTGTTGTTGTTTTTTTCTCCAGGCTAGTGTTGGATTGGACGACTTGAAAGCTTCTTGATAAGGAAAAATTTCTTGATAACCCAAAGCTTCTTGATAAGGAAAAATTTCTTGATAACCCAAATATTGGGTCTCTTTTCCCATAGTTTCCTTCATCTTGCAATCTTGATTTACTTCTGTAACCTTGTTGTTTCCAGATTTGGTATTTTATGAACATTGTTGAATGGATAGTATCATTGTCATGTACAATGTCGATGAAAATCAGTTTAACACTTTACTATAGTTCGTTTTGTTATCAGCATTTAACACTAGCAAACACATCACTTCGAAGGTAAAATAAATTGAGTTGTAAAAACTTCCTTTGAGAAAACCACAGTACAAATTAATCTACCTTGTGCTCATAATCTTGACCATTGGATTTCTGAATTGGTACCATCACTAGCAAAGTTGGTGTAC
The DNA here is from genome assembly GCA_023531295.1 of Papaver armeniacum. Taxonomy (NCBI): domain Eukaryota; kingdom Viridiplantae; phylum Streptophyta; class Magnoliopsida; order Ranunculales; family Papaveraceae; genus Papaver; species Papaver armeniacum. The sequence goes on from JAJJWW010015689.1 coordinate 187,257, forward strand.
CTGCCTTCAGTAATCTTCCAGTTTTAGTTTTCACAATCTCCAAGAGGTATTGGGCCGGCGAAGGGTGCAACGAAGATATTCTGAAATTTCTTTCGCACATGTTCATAGAGAGGCCCATTTTTTTCCCTCTTTGTAATTTATTGAAGTTTCTAATAAAGTTTTTAGATTAACCAAAAAGATGCGTTGTTACAACTTATAACCGCCCACTAGTTATACCTCTTTAGGCTTACGTAAATATATTGAACAAAATACTCCTTTTCATGGTAGATTTAGTTGATTAACATTGCATTAGAGGACTAAATGTGTGTCTGACAATTTCAACTCAAAATAAGAAGTCAAGCAAACCACGACAACATAAAACCAGGAGTATCATTTACTTTAAAACCAATAATACGATTTACTTCCACGTATCTATCGATTTACCTCCCATATACCTTTAGATGGGCTGTTTTTTTTTCCTAAAATTTTTATTCATAGAGTCAATGTTATTCGACAAGACTTTTGGTTGGTGAAGGAAACAAAATGCTAAAACCAGTGTAAATGCGTGGTCTAAGTTCTAAAGAAGCAAATAAAATGAAGAAAGCTACGATTGTGAAGCTTGCTTGGAGGCTAGCAGTACTTTAGATATTCATCCGTGTTTCATGTAAAAAAGAATTATAACGAATCCTGGATTTGGAAGTGTTAGGGTGTTTCGATATACAAATACAGTTTTTAGGATGTAGGTGATGATAAGGAGATCAATATATGGTCGGGCAAATGGATAACAAGTATTGAGAATACCCTAGACTCAATGTCTGATACTAGATACAACTCTCTAACATTTATGTCAGAGTTGATGGACTCTGAGAACAAGAAGTGAAACACTGATAAAGTTAGAAATAACTTTTCCCAAAACATGGTTGATAAAATATGAAGGTCAGTTGAAGAAAGATAAATTGAGATGGTTGCTAACAACTAATGGTGAATTTTCTGATGAATCTTTATATGAGAAACTGCATAATCCTCTTAATGATTCTGTATCAAATGCTAAATTATGAAAAATCCTTTGGAAACTAAATTCTCTCAAAGAATAACAAGTATCCTTATGGAAATGTATTCATAATGTTTTGCTTGTTAGGAAAAAGCTAAGACAATTTTTAGATGATATTGATAATATGCTTGTGTTTTTTTTAATCACTCGATTGAATCAATTAATCATCTATTATTTGATTGTCAGTATGCTAAATTTGTGCTGATGTTGCCTCCTCTAGTAGACTCAATCCTTGATTTGATGTCAGATTCCTTTTTTATGAATATTACTCGGGCTGGATTGCAGGTACATGAAGTACAAGGTAAGCCTAGCTCAATACAATGGAGGAATCAAGGAATCACCTTTGAAACTCCAAAGATCCTAAATACTTGTGAATTATTTTGAGTGTGATATTTACAACTAGCTAGGACTAAACTTGAAGAAAAAAAAGCAAACAAACAAAAGATTCTTCTTCAGCAATAGAACGTTATGCCTTCTTTTCTTCTGCAACCGTTTTTCTTTTGTTTTTTATATATTTCTTCAAAATGTTTCTTCGGATGTCGTTGATAGGCGAATAGTCTATTAGAGCATTCTCATAGAATATGATGCTGGAATAGGTACAACCAATAGGCATAATAAACTACAATAACTGTTTTTCTTTTACAGTAGTGTTATTTACAAAAATAAAATACTAAATGTTGTTTTTTCTCAGTGAACATACAAATTGCAATTTAGCTTACTAATTACCAAAAATTGAAGTTCACATGACAAGAAATATAACTAAATGTTTGAAATTACCGATTAAGATAATATTTTCACGGTGGATTGGATATATTATCCTCTATTTTCAAAAAATAACATTGTTCACGTATAAGTATCACACATCTATTAAAAACCAAGAAAATAGTACAATATGAAAAGTATTTTAGAACTTAACCATTTGTCTTATCAATGTTCAGTATAATTGTGATCATTTTATTGAACACGGAGCGTAATTGACAAGTTGCTCTGCAAGGTTACTACCAGAAGATTTTAATTGAATTTCTTCATTAGGATCTCCCCAACCAACTCCTAAAGTCATTAATATCCAGCATATCCATATGGGGGAAAGGTACTCATTCCGGAGAAGGTACTCTCTTAGGAGACGTACTGGCTATTGGTGGAGTTATCTGGACACCATTTTATGGTTTCATTCAAGTGAAGCTTCGCAGATTTATAAGCAGGAAATTATCCAGAAATAGGAGATCAAGAAGAAATCGCAATCTTATTTTATGGATATGCCCTATTATCTCCTAGGTTCTAAAAATAGGGCTCTAGGTACCTAGATATAGGTTCTAAAAATAGGACCTCTAAGTACCTAAATATAGGTTCTAAAAATAGGCCTTTAGGTACCTAGATATATGACCTATATAGGATGTGTGCTCTAGCTAAATTTGTTGTCCTAAATGTAAAATGCGTAAATGATGCTTTAAAAAGAAAAGAAAAGAAAAAAACCATAATGGACTAAACATAAAAGGTAAAGGTGAAAGCAGCTGTACATTCCAATGTAATCTTTGTAATGGCAATTGGAATGATATTAACTCCTATTTATTCATTATCTATGTCACGCCAGATGTTTTATGGATACAAGCAATTTAATGCCAAAAATTCTTATTTTTTGATTCTGGACCACGAGAACTTTTTGTTTCAATCTGTATCTTTCTGCCAGTAATAGGCATTGGTATTTATCCAGATTTCGTTCTCTCACTATCAGTTGACAAGGTAGAAGCTATTTTATCTAATTACTTTTCTCGATAGTTTGCATGAATAAGACATAAAAGAAAAAGCTGCGATAAAAAAATGCGGTGGACAATAAAAGAAAAAGAAGTCTTATTTTTCCTTACTTAATCTTAAGTAAAAAAAGAAGTGAATTGTAATCAGATACGCTTGGAGTTTTAGAGAACCGGTTCAATCAAGTAGTAATTGAACCGGTTCTCTAAAACTCACACAAACTTTCATTACATATGCTATTTCTATGTATTAGGTCACGTCTTCGATTAAGATGCTAATGTGAATGAACCATAACTATGTAGGCCTATTCCTAATAGATTGACCCCAAAATAGCATACCCAAATTATAAGAAATCCCATAGAAGCTACAATTGCGGAATTTGTGCCTTGAAAATTTTGGTTGGTTCTAATATGTAAATAAATAGCAAATATAGTCCAAGTAATAAATGCCCAAGTTTCTTTGGGGTCCCAATTCCAATATGACCCCCACGCCTCATTAGCCCACACTGCTCCTGAAAGAATACCAACCGTTAAAAAGATAAATCCTAGACTAATAACACGATAACTCCAACGATCCAATTGCTGAATCAATTGATACCTGTGATAATTTCTAAATGAAAGTAAAGAATTGGTTAGTATAGCATTGCTTCTTTCATTTACATATTGAATCTCATCAAAATCAAATGAAAACAGCCCAATTAATGAATGATTGTTTTTACCAAAGACTCCTAGGCTTTTTCGAAATGTAATGACTAGAAGAGATACTGATAATAATGATCCACATAAAAGAGCTGCATAGCTCAATATCATCATACTTACGTGCATCATTAACCACTGAGATTGGAGGGCAGGTACTAATATTGTGGATTGATGCATTTCAGTCAAAAGACCTGAAGTAGCAAATCCTTGGGTAAAAATAGTACTTGGCGCAGTTATTGCGCTTAAATCATTTTTATGATTCCATATTTTAGGAACCATATGAATAATGGAAAAGCCCCATGAAAGGAATATTAATGATTCATATAAATCACTTAAGGGGAAATGTTCCGAATAAATCCAACGAGTAACTAATAATCCTGTTATACAAAAAAAGGTAGCTATCATGCCCTTTTCTGACGAATCATGTAGTCCTATGGTTTCGTGGACTAATAAGGTCATCAAATAAATCGTAATTACAATTGAAACAATTGAAAAAGAGATGTGAGTTAATATATGTTCTAAAGTCGAAAATATCATAAAAAATCCTAAAATAAAAAGGGAGTCCTTTAACACTGGAATGGAAATGCGTAATCCATTTCATTTTAATTATAGGATTTATTGTATCTCTTTTAGAAGATGCCGCCACTCGGACTCGAACCGAGATGCTCTAGCACTGCTTCCTAAGAGCAGCGTGTCTACCGATTTCACCATAGCGGCTTGCTCGAAAGCATAATAGCCCATCCGCACTCAAACGTCGAGATTGTAAGGAGTCAATTCAATGTAATATTTTTTAGGAAAAATGCAAATCAAATTAAAGGCCCCCTCTAATTTCTATTTGAACGTTCAATAATCTCTTATAGGATTATTTTCGTCTTAACGATTGACTTTTCGAGAGGTTTCCGTTCTCCCAAAACGGATTAGTCGGAACTAGAGAGTTCTGCTCTCAATTCAGGTATAGAAATAAAAAAACCCCTTTCTTTATTGATTCTTTTTTGATGATTTCATGGATCCGAACAAAATGAAAAAATCTATTGTATCCATAGTCATTAAAAAAAAACCTCAAAAGAAAAGTGAAACTTTCTATCAAGTACTATGTTTTTTCGTTTGACCAAAAAAACATAGTACCTTTTTATTTAGGAAATGAAAGGCTTCCTATCCTAAATACGACAATTGAAAGTGCCACCTCATATTGATCAGTTAAAAATATAAGTTAATGGGAATCGTTCATCTTATCAATTTAATTAGCAAATTCATCGAGGCATATTGATTTAGATTATTCCAATACTTGTTTATTTGTTTGTTGCACAAAAAAACTTTTTGAATTCCCGGTAGAAAGAGATTTTGCTAAGGAAAAAGCTTTTAGCGCAGCCAAATATCCTTTTCTTTTCCAAATGTTTTTACGAATACGCTTTTTTGATATAGAAGTACGTTTCTTTGGAACGGCCATTTTTAAATAAAGAGGTTACTCATTGTTATAGTTGGATGTGAAAGACATGTATTGTTCAAAATGCGTCATTTTTTTATTTAGCTATATATTTATCCCTAGATCATACTTTCTTGATAATATACAATATGGATGTGTGAGTCCCATATAGGATTTCCGGAGAAAAGTTGGATATCTTAATTTCTTTCTTTATTTTCGGAATACTTTAATTCACATTTTTATTACATACAATATACAAATAAAGAAGAATTTTTATATACTAATCTTCGTTCGAATCTATATCTATGTCACCGTCATAAAAAAGTGGGCTACGGCTCATCGTATTCTATTTTATTTAAGAAAAGAAAGAAAAAAATTGGAAAACGCTTACCTTAATTTAAGAGAAGAATACTGTAACTGTAACCTTTTTTCTATCAATTCATCAATAGAGTACAGTACCCTTAATTAAATGAAAATTTCAAAATAGTAGTAAAAAAGGAATGAGACTGATATGGAATCTGTTAATATAATAAACACTTGAGAAAAAGCCATTTAACTAAGTCCGTTTTTCAATTCTACACGAAGTCGTGGGTATCAAAGTGCCGAATATCGTAGAGTTTTCTAAAAGTATCCGTTGTTTTGGGGGAATAGAATCTAGAATCCACTCGAGAAGAATTAGTAAAGTCTTACAAATATACTAACTCAAATCACAAGGTCTTTTTTGGGGGTCAAGTTTTTGATAGATCCTATGTTCAATAAAGTTATTGATGGATCTTACATACCAGAATAAAGTAATTTTTTACTATAATTAAATTACTTAATTGTTTTTCCTTGATCAATGAATATGGATTCTAATAATAATAAAGAAATTGAAATTGTATATTCTGATTCTGTATCTTCATAAATATCCTAGTTAATCACTAAGCGGTACCTTTTTAAAAATGATTTTATTTTGTGACCTATTGTAACTTCTGAGTTTTTCTTTTTTGGAGGGAAAGAATTAGAAAGGTTTCAGAATTCAAAATTCTATTTTAGTTCTTTATTCTATTTTAGTTCTTTCTTTTCTTTATTTTATTGCTCCTTCCGAAAGATATAAGAGCTGGTGAATTGAAAAAAAGTTTTATTTTCTTATGGAACATACATATCAATATGCATGGATCATACCTTTCGTTCCACTTCCAGTTCCTATAGCAATAGGGGTGGGGCTTCTCCTTGTTCCAACGACAACAAAAAATCTCCGCCGTTTCTGGGCTTTTCTTAGTGTTTTATTACTAAGTATAGTTATGCTTTTTTCAATCGATCTGTCTATTCAACAAATGAATGGTAGTTCCATCTATCAATATTTATGGTCTTGGACCATAAATAATGATTTTTCTTTAGAGTTTGGCGACTTGATCGATCCACTTACTTCTATTATGTTAATATTAATCACTACTGTTGGAATTATGGTTCTTATTTATAGTGATAATTATATGTCTCATGATGAAGGATATTTGAGATTTTTTGCTTATATGAGTTTTTCCAATACTTCCATGTTAGGATTGGTTCACACGACCAATTGCAGCAAATGTTTGTCAAAAAGCGTTTGTAACTAATCGTGTAGGGGATTTTGGTTTATTATTAGGAATCTTAGGTCTTTATTGGATAGATACGAGCCTCCTATTTGACACAAAAAGTCGTATTGCTATATAGACTTCAATTATACATATTTGGTATTTCGAGTCGAGTTTATCTCACTTATTTATTTCTCGAAATGTGTGTTGGTAAGCTTTCGCTTTAACCTAGTTCATCTTTTATTCTTGACGAAAGTCAAAAGATGATCATGTGAAAATCGCCTTGTAACATCTTACATGATTTGTGTGAGACAGTCATTTGATTTAGACTTGGAATCTTTCGCATTGATCATTTGATCACTTGAAAATTGCTTTGAAGCTAATAATTTGTGTGAGACAGCTATTGTCGTCTTCCAAGAATGTTTCAATGATTGAAATGAGGGTTTAGAACATGTGACCATGTTTGGATATAAACATAGTGAGTATTCATATTTGTGTAAAATCCAAAACCGAGAACCTTGGTATGTGTACCCATATTGGCTGGTTGTTGGAAGTCCGGGATCTAAGTATGCGTACAGATGGAAGATCAAGTTCCGTGAATTTCTGCTGTAGTTTGGAGTTGTGAAATGGTATGCGTACACGTATGCGTACTGGCGTAACCAAACTCGGTCTGGCTACTTAGGTATGCGTACCCATTTGCATACTTAAGTAGTTTATGTTCTAAAATGGGTTTGTTTATGAACTAATACATTTATATAATAAGGAATGCAATCTTTTGCAAACCGTGGCTATAATGTTCACGAAATGATTCAAGTGAATCAAAATCGATTTTGCTTCAATTGTGTCTTGTATACTTCTATGAGAATATAAACAATTGAACAACTTTCTAACTAGTTTTATTTGAGTTATTTGAACTAGTTATGATAGAGATGAATAAGGTTGATATGAAAGTGCTCATATGACTAACTATTGTTGAACCAGCTAAGTGTACACGTTTAGGTACGGTTACCTTTATCTAAACGACGTACATTTAATTTGTGTATAACAAGCTAAGTTCGATATAACAGTTGAAAGATGTTAGCTTGAATCTAATCAGGTTTTCATCTAACGGTGAATATTGAATGCTTTGTTACCAAGGTGACATTGATTGCAAACCCTGATTTGAAAACTATATTAGGGAGAACTATAGCAATTGGGAAACCTAATCCCCACACTTCATGTGTGATACTAGTTGCGACTAAAGACGATTATCCTTTAACCTTAGGTTTTTTTCTAAAACCTTGTAGGTTAACAACTTGAAGACTTCATTGGGATTGTGAAGCCAGACCCAACTATTTTCTCTGTAGTTGCGTGTTCTGATCTTGCTGTTTTCTATCGTGATTGAGTACTATCTTCTCTAAGATTGGCTCGACATTTAAATTACGATAGGAAAGATAAAAAGTTGTCACAAACATCTTCGTCTCATCGTTTGTGATTCCACAATATCTTGTTTCGTTAATCGACTAAGATTATTATGAGGCGATTGATATTTCTAGGCTGTTCTTTGGGAATATAAGTCCGGTATATCAATTGGTTCATGTTCACCTTGATTTATCAAAGGACAGAACAAAACTCGTTGGTATATCTGTGGGAGACAGATTTATCTATTCAATAGACTTTTCTATGTGAGACAGATTTGTTTATCAAGTCTTTGACTTTGGGTCGTAGAAAATTTTAGTTGTGGGTGAGATCAGCTAAGAGAATCAAGTGCGTAGAATCCTGCTGGGGTTCTGAGACGTAAGGAGCGTAACTGTACCTTGATCAATGTGAGATTGATTAGGGCTCAACTATATTCCATCAAAGTTAGCTTGGTAGTAGGCTAATGTCTATAGCGGCTTAATATTGTGTGGTGTTCAAATCTGGACTAGGTCCGGAGTTTTTCTGCATTTGCGGTTTCCTCGTTAACAAAATTTATGGTGTCTGTGTTATTTCTTTTCCGCATTATATTTTGTTATATAATTGAAATATCACAGGTTGTGCGTTAAATCGATCAATTGGTAAATCCAACCTTTGGTTGTTAATTGAAATTAATTGATCCTTGAACATTGGTCTTTGGTACCGTTCTAGTTATTTCTCTTATATTCAATCAGGCTCGCAAATTACTATTTGTTTGATTGCAGATTGAATTGAGAAATTGAGATACGAACTCTTGGATATACTTTTCTTGAGATTGAGTCTGACTGTCTAGTTGATTCTCTCGAAAGTATATTGGAGTTTGTCCATACAGATTGCTAAGCAAAATATTGGGTGTGTTTGTTAGACACCCATTTTTTCAATTGGTATCAGAGCAGGCAAACATGTTTAAGACCTCATAAGTCTGTGTTTGTAGGGACCTGACTCTATGGACAGAGGTGTTATCTCTATAAACATACCACCAGTCTTCGATGGATCGAATTACCTATGGTGGAAAATTGCTATGCGTGCCTTTCTTCAAGCGCGTGATTTTCAATCATGGGTTTACGTTGTTAATGGCTATAATCCTCCGGTCGTTACAATAGGCACATTAACTGTTCCAAAGGATATTGGTGATTATGATGCTGTCGAGATTCTTGATGCAAAGCGAAATTCTGACGGCTTGAATGCAATCATCCTTGCCATTACTCCAGATCTTCAGCACTATGTAACTACGTCCACTCGGTCTAAAGATGCGTGGGATATCTTAGAAACCGTATATGAAGAGAATACATGTGAAAAAGAAGCTAGGCTTCAAAACCTAAATTATGATTGGGAAAACCTTTGTATGGTAGATGAAGATTCATTTGATGAGTTTAATCACAAAGCGTCTGAAATTGTTAATGCATCTTTTGCGTTGGGTAAGACTATTAAAAGGACATTGTGATGAAAATTCGCATATCGCTGCCATATAGATACGATTCTAAGAAACATGCCATGTAGAAGGAAATAACCTTGACGTGCTTTCTAGAAATACTCTAGTTGGGAAGTTAAAGATCTTTAATCATGAGCATGTATCCAAATCTGGAAAGGATATTGCTTTTAAAGCACAAAAGAACACCAAATTACTTGATAAAAAGTAAAAGTGTTGGCATCTCTCAAGATGATCCTTTCCGAGACCGATTCATCGATGAAGATCTTGAAAACTCAGTCTCTTTTTCACAAGACAGTTTAGATGTCTTCTTTTGAAGAGAAGTAAACGGTTCAATAGAGATAAACCTAAGTCATCAGTTAAACCTCATAGTCGTGTTCCTCCTAAAAACAAGGATACTGACGATACTGATGACGAGGATACGCCATAGTGCTTAGAATGTAAAGGATTTGGTCATTTTGAAAATGAGTGTCCAAATCGTAGAAAATACATTGAAACAAAGGTCTTGCCGCAACTCTTGATGAAATGTGTCGATCACTATGATTCTAATGAAGACGAAAAATCAAGTATTGCACTCTTCAGCGGAAAATATTGACTTTGATAATTGTAGCAATACTTCATCAATCTTGATATTCTTCCGGGAGAAACTTCAACCATCTTGGAGGATAAAATGGATTTCTCTTTGTCTACTGCAAATTTTATTTCTGCTTTTTCAAGTTCTATTGTCTGTCTAGCAGCCTGCACATCAATGACGTCTGAACCATCCTCCATATTGATATATTCTTATTGTACTCTCAAGGGTCATGAACTCTCTAAGTGTTTCAAGTACAAACACAAGATAAGATATGTCAACAAACTTCAACGGGGAGCAAATCGATTAGCAAACACGCTTAAACTTGTTCATAAATCATCTGAGGTATGTAATCTAAATCCCTCTCCAAAAAGATTAATTTCTAAAGAACCTGTTAGACCTCTCCGGAAAAGAACAAGGTCTAAGCATTCCGTGGAAGATGTAGTTAGGATTCTTTCCAAAAGGTTCATGGTGGACAAATCATTGTCCACCCCAACACAACTTAATTGTGTTGGCCATGCATCTTGTCTCAAGCGCCTGATTTCAAAAGAGATAAGAGTGATGCACATTCGGGTCAAAAATAAAGAAAAGAAAAAAAATTCTCCTTCTTTGGTTGTTTTTCTTCTTTTGGTTCAATAAAAAATTGGTTGATCTTTTCATATCACAAGTTGGTATTGAAATGGTCTTTCCTTTTTATGTCAAAAAAAGGGTTAAAATCGACAATTCTACCCTCTTTAGGGATGATAATTGAGCGTACGTGAATCCTTAGCATGTATAAAGGTTCCGTAACCCTACATTCCTTTGTCCTTCTCATCAAAAACTCTTTTTTATCACAAGTTTGCTTGTAGAGCTTGTTCAGTGATCTTCTCTCACAAACCCTTTTTTATGGAAGCTCCAAGCATCATGAATTCTGATGGAAAAGATGTTAATATGATTGTTAAGCCATCAATCATGAAGGAAAAAGATAAATTGGTAACTCCCTCACCCTTAAATTTAAAAAGAAAAATGAGGAATTGAGAAAACCAAGGGCTGTCCCTTCAAATCTTCATAAGTTTTCTGATGTTCTTGAAGAGTTGAAGGAAACAAGAAAGGAGATACAACAAATAAAGGCTTTTGTGTTTAGGACTCTTGAAATTCATAAGGCCCTGTTCTAAGCATCGGTCAAGAAGGATTGTTGAAATTGACTCTTATCTCCATGAACCTTATGTTCCAATGGCTGTTGACGATAAGGAGTGCGGGGACGATAAAGAATTTTTCAAAGGTCTTAATGTCTAGGAAACTTCTTATGAGAATTTATTCTTGTATTTTAAGAAGGATAACTAGGGTTCGGAATAGCCATTATTGTGAGTACACATAGCTATTTCCAACGATTTTGATCTTGCAATGTTTTTACATTTATTTATTTAAATTCTAAAGTTTATTTGGAAGATGATTTTGCAGTATTAATCTTTATGATTTCATATATTGCAACTTGTTATGGGATATGTGTGTTTGCGTCCGTGAACTATGATTGTCCCATACGTGGTCAAAAGTTAAGTCTTTCATATGTCATTATGCAAATATTGATAAAAGATTGATTGAACTTTTGACAACAAAAGTTAAGCCTATTATGTCATTTTGCAAATATTGATGGAAGATAGGATGAACTTTTTTTTACGACGATTAAGTCTATTATATGTCTCTATGCAAATAGTGATAAAAGATAGAATGGATCTTTGTCCATTCCGCGGTATTGCTCTTACCTTATTCACATCTTTGTGTAAATATTGTGCGGCTCCGTAAGTTTTCTTATTTTGAGCATTTCCGATTAAATTAATCATAGGTTCTCTTGTGGTTAATTTAATTGAGTATTTTGGATACAAATTCATATTTCATGTAATTTGTTAATATCCAAAGAAATCATTCTTTTCTTGTGAAAGTAATGTCGCTCTTGTTGTTCCTTTGGGAATGACATTTTATGGGGGAGAGTTCTTATTTGAACTTGTGCTTGATTAACATATCTTTGTGGGGAGTGCGGCTGTGGAATATTATAGGAGTTATCTTGTATCTTTATAAACTCCTTGATGAATGCATTTAGCTTCGGCTATATGATTGCATCTAAACAAGTTGATATGTTGTTCTCTTTTGGTCATGAAGTATCTCTATGGAAATTGCATTAGGATCCCACTAGTTTTCGCACCTTTGTCAATTTATATTGACAAAAAGTGAGAGAATTAATGTGTAGTTCACACTACAAATATATATGGCTTACGGATCATTATGTAAGGGGGGGTGGTGGTTTTCATGTGAGATGAAGTATTGACTAAGGGGGAGTGATACATATCACCATAGTATTGTTGTCAAAGTTGTGATACAATTGAAGTTTGATGTTGTGTAATAATACTATGATATTGCATAACAATGATTGAGAGCTATTGTTTTCTCATTATTATAGCTAGGGATCTTCAACAACAATGATGCTGAGTTGAACACATTTCGAATCATTGGAGTACTTGGAAGTGACGAAGATTTCGAGTAATGTTGAAGAACCAAGGAGATCAAGCATTTCTATGAGAAGCAAAGTTCATTTATTTTGTAATTCATTTATATTGTCGAAAAAATCTATTGTATCCATAGTCATTAAAAAAAACCTCAAAAGAAAAGTGAAACTTTCTATCAAGTACTATGTTTTTTCGTTTGACCAAAAAAACATAGTACCTTTTTATTTAGGAATGAAAGGCTTCCTATCCTAAATACGACAATTGAAAGTGCCACCTCATATTGATCAGTTAAAAATATAAGTTAATGGGAATCGTTCATCTTATCAATTTAATTAGCAAATTCATCGAGGCATATTGATTTAGATTATTCCAATACTTGTTTATTTGTTTGTTGCACAAAAAAACTTTTTGAATTCCCGGTAGAAAGAGATTTTGCTAAGGAAAAAGCTTTTAGCGCAGCCAAATATCCTTTTCTTTTCCAAATGTTTTTACGAATACGCTTTTTTTGATATAGAAGTACGTTTCTTTGGAACGGCCATTTTTAAATAAAGAGGTTACTCATTGTTATAGTTGGATGTGAAAGACATGTATTGTTCAAAATGCGTCATTTTTTTATTTAGCTATATATTTATCCCTAGATCATACTTTCTTGATAATATACAATATGGATGTGTGAGTCCCATATAGGATTTCAGGAGAAAAGTTGGATATCTTAATTTCTTTCTTTATTTTGAAATACTTTAATTCACATTTTTATTACATACAATATCCAAATAAAGAAGAATTTTTATATACTAATCTTCGTTCGAATCTATATCTATGTCACCGTCATAAAAAAGTGGGCTACGGCTCATCGTATTCTATTTTATTTAAGAAAAGAAATAGAAAAATTGGAAAACGCTTACCTTAATTTAAGAGAAGAATCATCAGAATCTTGTAATATTTTTTCTATCAACTCATCGATAGAGTACAGTACCTTTAATTAAATGAAAAATTTCAAAATAGTAAAAAAGGAATGAGACTGATATGGAATCTGTTAATATAATAAACACTTGAGAAAAAGCCATTTAACTAAGTCCGTTTTTCAATTCTACACGAAGTCGTGGGTATCAAAGTGCCGAATATCGTAGAGTTTTCTAAAAGTATCCGTTGTTTTGGGGGAATAGAATCTAGAATCCACTCGAGAAGAATTAGTAAAGTCTTACAAATATACTAACTCAAATCACAAGGTCTTTTTGGGGGTCAAGTTTTTGATAGATCCCATGTTCAATAAAGTTATTGATGGATCTTACATACCAGAATAAAGTAATTTTTTACTATAATTAAATTACTTAATTGTTTTTCCTTGATCAATGAATATGGATTCTAATAATAATAAAGAAATTGAAATTGCAAAGTTCATATGCTGTATCTTCATAAATATCCTAGTTAATCACTAAGCGGTACCTTTTTAAAAATGATTTGATTTTTTTGACCTATTGTAACTTCTGAGTTTTTCTTTTTTGGAGGGAAAGAATTATAAATGTTTCAGAATTCAAAATTCTATTTTAGTTCTTTCTTTTCTTTATTTTATTGCTCCTTCCGAAAGATATAAGAGCTGGTGAATTGAAAAAAGTTTTATTTTCTTATGGAACATACATATCAATATGCATGGATCATACCTTTCGTTTTTCACTTCCAGTTCCTATAGCAATAGGGGTGGGGCTTCTCCTTGTTCCAACGACAACAAAAAATCTCCGCGTAAGCTTCGGGCTTTTCTTAGTGTTTTATTACTAAGTATAGTTATGCTTTTTCAATCGATCTGTCTATTCTACAAATGAATGGTAGTTCCATCTATCAATATTTATGGTCTTGGACCATAAATAATGATTTTTCTTTAGAGTTTGGCGACTTGATCGATCCACTTACTTCTATTATGTTAATATTAATCACTACTGATGGAATTATGGTTCTTATTTATAGTGATAATTATATGTCTCATGATGAAGGATATTTGAGATTTTTTGCTTATATGAGTTTTTCCAATACTTCCATGTTAGGATTAGTTACTAGTTCCAATTTAATACAAATTTATCTTTTTTGGGAGTTAGTTGGAATGTGCTCGTATCTATTAATAGGTTTTTGGTTCACACGACCAATTGCAGCAAATGTTTGTCAAAAAGCGGTTGTTATGTATTGATAATATTGTCACTAAAATAGACAAAGGGGAGATTGTTAGAGCTTCGCTCTCGGTCGAACTCGCAAGCGTTGCTATCTCAAGCTTGTTTGTCAAGTTTAGTTGCCAAAACTATAAGTCTTGATTTATAGTCTACTTATAGCTAAGTCTTGGATGAGGATAGTAAGTGTAGTTGAGCTTTAGACTCCACGGCGTTCATCGAATGAAGACAAAGAACTGCTCAAGGGACCTTGTGGAACTTCACCAACAAAAGGTATGTGGAGACTTGAACTCATCTATCACTCAAAAGTCTATCTACTTTATCTCCTATTTGAGACAAAAAGTCGTATTGCTATATAGACTTCAATTATACACATTTGGTATTCGAGCCGAGTTTATCTCACTTATTTATTTCTCGAAATGTGTGTTGGTAAGCTTTCGCTTTAACCAAGTTCATCTTTTATTCTTGACGAAAGTCAAAAGATGATCATGTGAAAATCGCCTTGTAACATCTTACATGATTTATGTGAGACATTCATTTGATTTAGACTTGGAATCTTTCGTATTGATCATTCGATCACTTAAAAATTGCTTTGAAGCTAATAATTTGTGTGAGATAGCTATTGTCGTCTTCCAAGAATGTTTCAATGATTGAAATGAGGGTTTAGAACATGTAACCATGTTTGGATATAAACATAATGTGTATTCCCATTTGTGTAAAATCCAAAACCGAGAACCTTGGTATGCGTACACGTACGCGTACTGGCTGGTTGTTGGAAGTCTGGGATCTAAGTATGCGTACTTGTACGCGTACTGGCAGAAGTTCAAGTTCCGTGAATTTCTGCTGGAATTTTTAAGTTGTGAAATGGTAAGCGTACCGGTACGCGTACTAGCGTAACTAAACTCGGTCCGGCTACTTAGGTATGCGTACACGTTTGCATACTTAAGTAGGTTATGTTCTAAACTCGGTTTGTTCATGAACTAATACATTTATATAATAAGGAATGCAATCTTTTGCAAACCGTGACTATAATGTTCATGAAATTATTCGAGTGAATCAAAATCGATTTTGCTTCAATTGTGTTTTACATACTTCCATGAGAATATAAACAATTGAACAACTCTCTAACTAGTTTCATTTGAGTCATTTGAACTAGTTATTATAAAGATGAATAAGGTTGATATGAAAGTGATCATATGGCTAACCATTGGTTAACTACTGTTGAGCCAACCTAGTGTACACGTTTAGGCACGGTTACTCAAACCTAAATAAAGGTACATTTCATTTGTGTATAACAAGCTAAGTTCGATCTAACGGTTGAAAGATATTAGCTTGAATCTAATCAGGTTTTCATCTAACGGTGAATATTGAATGCTTTGTTACCAAGGTAACTTAGATTGCAAACCCTGATTTGAAGACTATATAAGGGAGTACTCTAGCAACTGGGAAACCTAATCCCCACACCTCCAGTGTGATACTAGTTGCGACTAGAGTCGATTCTCCTTTAACCTTAGGTTTTTCACAAGACTCTGTAGGTTAACGACTCAAAGACTTCATTTGGATTGTGAAGACAGACCCAACTATTTTCTCTGTAGTTATGTGTTCTGATCTTACTTCTACTATCGTGATTGAGTACTATCTTCTTTAAGATTTGCTCGAGATTTATTCTCTAATAGGAAAGATTAAAAATTAGTCACAAACATCTTCATCTCATCGTTTGTGATTTCACAATATCTTGTTTCACTTCCATACGATTAAGATTATTGTGAGGTGATTGATAATACTAGGTTGTTCTTCGGGAATACAAGTCCGGTTTATCAGTTGGTTCCTGTGCACCTTGATTTATCAAAAGACGAAACAAAACTCATAGGTATTTATGTGGGAGACATATTTATCTATTCCAATAGACTTTTCTGTGTGAGACAAATTTGTTTATCAAGTCTTCGACTTTGGGTCGGAGCAACTCTTGGTTGTGGGTGAGATCCGCTAAGGGAATCAAGTGCGTAGAATCCTGCTTGGGTTAAGAGACATAAGGAGCGCAACTGTACCCTGATCAGTGTGAGATTGATTATGGCTCAACTACATTCCGGTCCGAAGTTATATCTATGTTTCTCGATGTAATCAACAAATCAAACAGATATGAATCCATGAGCCTGATTATTATGTGAAACAACTTGAGCGGTACCAAATACCAATGTTCAAGTGTCAATCAATTTCAATCAACAAACAAAGGTTGGATTTACCAATTGATTGAACTACGCACAACCTGTGATATTTCAATTATATAAAAAATATAATGCGGAAAAGAAATAACACAGACACTAGAAGTTTTGTTAACGAGAAAATTGCAAATGCAGAAAAACTCTGTACCTAGTCTAAAATTGAACACCACACTGTATTAAGCTGCTATAGACTCTAGCCTAGTACAAGTTAACTTCGGACTGGAATGTAGTTGAGCCCTAACCAAGTCTCACACCGATTAAGGTACAGTCGTGTTCCTTACATCTCTGAATCCCAACAGGACTCTACGCACTTGATTTCCTTAGCTGATCTCACCAACAACTAAGAGTTGCTACGACCCAAAGTCGAAGATTTTATAAACAAATTTGTCTCCCACAGAAAAGTCTATTCTGATAGATAAATCAGTCTCCCACAAAAATACCTACGTAGTTTTTGTTCCGTCTTTTGATAAATCAAGGTGAACAGGAACCAATTGATAATCCGGTCTTATATTCTCGAAGAACAACCTAGAAATATCAATCACCTCACAATAACTTAACTATATGGTAGTTGAACAAGTTATTGTGGAATCACAAAGAACGAGACGGAGAGCTTTGTGATTACTTTTTATATCTTACTTATCGGAGATAAATCATGAGCAAATCTTAGAGAAGATAATACTCAATACGATAGATCATGTAAGACCAGAACACGCAACTACAGAGAAAATGGTTGGGCTGACTTCAGAATCCCAATGAAGTCTTTAAGTCGTTAACCTATAATGGTTTTGGAAAAACCTAGGTTAAAGGAGAATTGACTCTAGTCGCAACTAGTATCACACATGAGATGTGGGGATTAGGTTTCCCAGTTGCTAGAGTTCTCCCTTATATAGTCTTTAAATCAGGGTTTGATAGCTTTGAAACAAAGCAATCAATATTCACCGTTAGATGAAATCCTGATTTAAGATTCAATCTAAGTTTGCTTAAACCAAAGCAATATCTCTCCACCGTTATATGGTCTTAGCTTGTTACACACAAATGAAATATACCTTTACTTAGATATGGGTAACCATACCTAAACGTGTATATTGAGTTGGCTCAACAATAGTTAACCTAAGTTAGCCATATAAACACTTTTGTATTAACCACATTCATCTTAACACTTCTCATCCAACATGCGTGATGACGACTTTTCCCAACATAAATCCAAGAATCGCCATACTTATCTAGTTACCTTGACAAGTGTGTCGTACTATACTATGATTTTTATTTATTTGGAGATTTTTGGTAGAATATTTTTCTTAATAAACATACATATCGCAGTATGTGACTTAATTATCTAATCGGTTCAATTTCAACCGTAAATTTTCCAATTAACAAAAATTAAAATTCAGGTGGGTAAATGTCAACGACTAGCTTAACGATAGCTTGACCAAATGTTTGAAACTACCGATTCGTGATCATATTTTCACGGTAGATTGGATATAATATTATTCCCTATTTTTATAAGATGACATCGTAACTGTATACTTACTAAACAAACTTCACGAGAAAAAGATCTTAACCTAAATTTTCTCTCCATCACAACTTCTCGGGGAGAAAAAAGTTTACTAACGAGATCCGCATCAGTGATTTTTCGGATTTAGATGGCGATCTGTTTGGAGATTTATAAAAAACTTTGCGGATCGAATAAGAGGATGATTCTCCGAGAATGACAACCAAGTAAAGGCAAACTTGATGATGCTTGATGAAGAATTTAAAAAGATGTTCAGTGGTAGCGGGTCTTTTCTAAATGAGAGGTTGGAACGGGAATGGAAAAATACTCGATAAGGAGTCTTCGGAAGCTTGGAAGGATTTCCCAGATGGAAGAGTCTACACTCCAAGGATCAATCAGGTGCGCTTGATAATTGGTGGGTGTTTGTCCTCAGTCATATCATTCAAGTTGTTCGTTATAGTCTAAAAAACTCATCTTTGGTTAAGTCTTTCCGTCTTGGTCTCATGTTGTAATTGGTTAAGTATTTTTGGTGCATATTTGTTAGAGGAATGCTCGGTTGAACCCAAAAGCTTTGCTATCTGAAGCTTGTTGTCAATGGTAGAAATCAAAACCATATATAGTCTACCAAGTCAAGTCTCGGACTAGGTTAGAATTTGGTAGTTGAGTAACAGACATCACCCTGGAAGACTGAAGATCGACGAAGACATTTGGAGAACTTCTGTAGAAGTTTTGAGTCAAGCTTGTCTTATTAAAAATCTCGAAATATTATTCTAAGCAAAGATGTACAACGATCCTTAACAATATTAGTTCTCAATAATTTATTGTGCGAATTAATTTTTGGATCAATTGAAAATTGCCAATGCAAATGGATTCATCATGTGGGAATATTTCAAACATCATAAGAGAGAAATATTGAACTTTCTGATATTTCTACTCGGGGTAGATATCTCAGATATCTAAGTTTTATAAATACATGAGGGTTAGCGAACTAGTTCGTAAACCTAAAGTTCAGTTGGGGACTGTTCGTAAACCTTGGTTCACGAGCCGTTGTGAACTGAAATTTGAAAGTTGGTATTAAAGGCTAGTAGTTGACGAACCCGGTTCACGAACCGTGGTCAACTGAGTTCGTTAATGTTGTAGGGTTGGCGAACCCGGTTCACAAATCGTTGAACCGTGACTCGTGAAAAAGCCTAACGGTTCTCGAACCGTTGTACCAACTGTCCCAGTTTAATATCTTAGTATATGCTCAAAGACATACTTTTTAAATATGTTTAGCATTACTAGAACTCTCTCATACACTTCTAAGACTTCATTGATCACTCAAACACTTATGTATGTGCATCATGATTAAATTCTTAAGTGTTTAAATGAATATCATATTGCTTGATCTTTGGCATACTTGCCAAACCGAACAATCATCATACACCTACAGTCCCAGAACCGATTCCTAGTGATTTTTTTTTATTTGTGTATTTTCAATACCTAAAAGTATTTGCTTGATTCTCAAGTTATCTTAGCTTGAATTCTAAGCAACCCCTAGTCCTTGAAAATCTATAAATAGAGATGCTCTTTCGACTGGGAATATCAATCCCTGACACTTTGTGTCCTAGTTGATTCTAGAGTCGTCCATTATAGACCTAGGTTTCCTATGAGAAACATAATTAGGTCTACGAAAAAAAAAAACTTCGTTTTGGGGATTCGTGAAGCCACGTCCGACTATGTTTACCTTGATAGTTAGTGTATCCTGATCTTGTTTTTCTGTTATCAAGGTTATCGTAATCTCTTTCAGGCATGATAGATAGTAATCACAAAGTTCCCTTCGTCTCAGACTTTGTGATCCCTCAAGATAAATATCTGAAAATGATCTTAATTGATCTTTTGAAGATTTTTCTTGAGAGGTGGTTAAGAATCTAGGCTGCTCTTCGGGAGTCGTAAGTTTCGGATTTGTGAGGTTTGCCAGCTTTGTCCATTGCAAACAAATTTCCTCACCTTGATCTTTGATCTAAACGGAAATCAAATAGGCTTATCTGTTAGAGGCAGATTGGTATCAAAAGTATTCACTTAGGTTGAGTAACCTCTTAGGATGTAAAGGATGTCACCTAAGGAAATAAATTGCGTAGAGCCTTGCGAGGTTCAAGAGACGCAAGGAGCACGACTGTAAATGAATCGCTTGGAGGGTGGATTCGGTCTCAAATACATTCCAGTCTGAAGTCTGATAGTAGGCTCGTGCCTATAGTGGCTTAATATTTGGTGTTCAAATCTAGACGAGGTTCCGGGGTTTTTCTGCTATTGCGGTTTCCTTATTAACAAAACTTTTGGTGTATTATTTTTTCGGTTTCCGCATTATATTGTCTATCTTTATAATTGGATTTACACAAGTTTGTACGTATTCAATCTCAGTAGATATGTCCGCTTAATTGGAATCGATTACGAGACTAGTTTATTGTAGATTTTGTATATTCAAAGATAGATAACAAGTTTAATTAGTTGTCATAATTCCGATTGGATTATTGGGATACGACTAGATTGATCTTGGATATTGATTTTTGAGATCGTCCAAGAACTCTGCTTAACAATCAGGTTCACGGACTCGGTGTCTATATACATACTGATTGAAAAGAGGTTAGAGATACAAACTCTATATACATATTGTCAAGGATCATTCAGTTGGTCTACTTGCAATTGTATTAAGTTTTGTCCATATAGGTTGTCGAACGAAAAAGTTGGGTGTGTACTTGGTACCTCTGCGCTTTCAATATTATTCCGTAGTTATGTAGTTCATGGAGCATGTTTAGATGTTATTGTATAATCGAACGTACACTTAGTTCATATCCTTTTGTGAAGTGGATATATGTGTTGGGATTACGACAGTATACAATCGATAAAAAAATATGTCTTTCCTATTTTGTTAAATGGAGATTATTATTATGTCTAAGAAAAATAGTATACTAACTAGACAACCGTTAAAAACCAAGAATATAGTACAATGAGGAACTATAAGATCTTAGGCGCACCTGACATAATAGTGCATATTATTATACTGAGATCCTCCAACGAATTATTTAACTCGAGATTGACAATTGAAGAAATTTTCATATCGGCGCGTGGTCGAGTCTGTATAGAAGTGAGTCAGTATATATACTAACTTCATTTTTCCTAAATACCACTCCTTCTGCAGTTTTTTAAGTAAAAATAAGCTAAGAATTCAAAAGTTCATTCTTATTTTTCTATGTCAACCTCCAGAAAGAATTCCGAGAATTCATTCATAAAATAGAGAAACCCTAGAATAATATAGTAAGAAATTTAAGGTTAGATGATTAAATACATTTAATCAATGAATTGTTCTACATATTACCAATGAGTACTACATGAAGAGAACTTCAACGAGAGATTGATCAAGTCTTGAAAAAAAAATCAAGTTGTTGAGGTTCTTGATAGTAATTACCAAAAGATAGTATTCTTTATTCTCGAATTTGATTGAATTCCATTTGGCTATTATTGGTTTGTTGTTGTTGATTTATGGATCCTTCAATTCAATTGTGTCGACTGATTGGAACTTGGTCTGTGAACCTAGGAGAGGTACGTGGATATCCCTTTGTATCAGGATAAAACTTCATTGCTTTCAACAATATGGAGTTCTAAGATTGAACTAGTAACCCATCTGAGATATGACTTTTCCCTTCTTATAGCTTGAGGAATTGATGTGACTCGACCAACAGGGGATGAACCAAGATTCCTTTGATTTTCTTAGATTTATGATTTTGATAATAAATCATAAAACAATTGAAAATGACTAAGAAAATTTAGAGATATAGAGATCAAATTAGTACACGGATATATTCAAGTGTAATCAATGATATTGAAAAAGCGGGGGTCTAACAACCACAACCAATATTTCGCTTAGGAATCTATATGGACTAACTCCAATATACTTTCAAGAGAATCAACTAGACAGTCAGACTCAATCTTGAGAAAAATATATCAAAGAGTTATATCTCTGTTAATCAGCAAATCAAACAGACAGAAATCCGTGGGCCTGATTATTATAAGAAACAACTTGCACGTTATCAAAAACCAATATCCTAGTGTCAATTAATATAATCAACAACCAAAGGTTGGATTCACAATTGATTGAACTTACGCACAACCTGTGATATTTCAATTATATAGAAAATATAATACGGAAAAGAAATAACACAGACACCAGAAATTTTGTTAAAGAGGAAACCGCAAATGCATAAACCCCCGGGACCTAGTCCAGATTTGAACACCACACTGTATTAAGCCGCTACAAACACTATCCTACTCCAAGTTAACTTCGGACTGGATTGCAGTTGAGCCCTAACCAATCTCACACTGATCAAGGTACAGTTCCACTCCTTACGTCTCTGAATCCCAGCAGGACTCTACGCACTTGATTCCCTTAGCTGATCTGACCCACAACTAAGAGTTGCTACGATCGAAAGTCGAAGACTTGATAAACCAATCTGTCTCACACAGAAAAGTCTATTGGGATAGATAAATATGTCTCCCACGGATATACCTATGAGTTTTGTTCCGTCTTTTGATAAATCAAGGTGACAAGAACCAATTGATATACCGGACTTATATTCCTGAAGAACAACCTAAAAATATCAATCGCCTCACAATAATCTTAATCGTATGGTAGCGAAACGAGATATTGTGGAATCACAAACGATGAGACGAAGATGTTTGTGACTACTTTTTATCTTTCTTATCGGAGAAAATAGTTGGATCTGGCTTCACAATCCCAATGAAGTCTTTAAGTCGTTAACCTACAGGGTTTTAGAAAAAACCTAAGGTTAAAGGAGAATCGACTCTAGTCGCAACTAGTATCACACGGGAGGTGTGGGGATTAGGTTTCCCATTTGCTAGAGTTTTCCCTTATATAGTCTTCAAATCAGGGTTTGCAATCAATGTTACCTTGGTAAGAAAGCATTCAACATTCACCGTTAGATGAAAATCTGATTAGACTCAAGCTAATATCTTTCAATCGTTAGATCGAACTTAGTTTGTTACATACAAATGAAAAGTGACTTCATTTAGATATGGGTAATCGTACATAAACGTGTACACCTTTGTTGGCTTAACAATAGTCAACCGAAGTTATCCATATGAACACTTTCATATCAACCATATTCATACTAACTATAACTAGTTCAATTGACTCAAATGAAACTAGTTCTAGAGTTGTTCAATTGTTTATATTCTCATAGAAGTATACAAGACACAATCAAAGCAAAATCGATTTTGATTCACTCGAATGAAGTCATGAACATTATAGCCACGGTTTGCAAAAGATTGCATTCCTTATTATATAAATGTATTAGTTCATGAACAACCCGATTTTAGAATATAACCTACTCAAGTATGCGAATGGGTGCGCGTACCTAACTGGCCGGACTAAGTTTGGGTTCGCCGGTACGCGAACTGGTACGCAGACCACCAAACTCAGTAAAGTCCCTGAACTTTAACCTCACGCTAGGTTGCGTACCAGTATGCGTACTTAGTTCCCGGACCTTTACTAAACCAATCAGTACGGGTATACATATCATGGTGTCTCACACAAACTATTAGCTTCAAAGCAATTTTCAAGTGATTGAATGATCAATACAAAACATTCTGAATCTACATCAAATGACTGTCTCACATAAATCATGTAAGATGTTACTATGCGATTTTTACAGGATCATCTTTTGACTTTCGTCAAGAATATAAGATGAACTTGGTTAAAGCGAAAGTTTATCAATACATATTCCGAGAAATATGTAAGCGAGTTAAACTCAGCTCGAAATATCAAATGTATATAATCGAAGTCTATATAGCTACATGACTTTTGTCTCAAATATGAGATAGAGTAGATAGACTTTTGAGTGATAGATGAGTTCAAGTCTCCACATAACTTTTGTTAATGAAGTTCCACAAGCTCCCATTAGTAGTTCTTCGTCTTCAATCGATGAACGCCACGAAGTCTAATGCTCAACTACACTTACTATCCTAATCCGAGACTTAGCTATAAGTAGACTATAAATCAAAACTTATAGTTTTGGCAACTAACTTGACAAACAAGCTTGAGATAGCAACTGTTGCGAGTTCGACCGAGCAGTGCTCTAACAATCTCCCCCTTTGTCAATTTTAGTGACAAAACTATCAATACATATGGATTACAAAATAAATAAACTTTGTAGCTTCTCATCCGAATGCTTGATCTCCTTGGTTCTTCAACATTACTCGAAATCTTCGTAACTTCCAAGTACTCAGTGATTGTGAATGCGTTCAACTCAGCATCATAGTTGTTGAAGATACATATAAATAACAATGAGAACACAATAGCTCTCAATCATTGTTATATAATGTCATAGTATTATTACACAACATCAAAGTCCAATTGTATCAAAACTTTGACAACAATATATGGTGATATGTATCACCCCCCCTTAGTCAATACTTCATCTTACATGAAAACCACTCCCCCTTACATAATGATCCGTAAACCATATGTATTTGTAGTGTGAACTACACATTAATTCTCCCCCTTTGTGTCAATATAAATTGGCAAAGGTACGAAAACTGGTGGGATTCTAATGAAATTCTCATGGAGATTCTTCATGACTAAAAGAAAATATATAAACTTTGTTTAGATGCAATTATATAGCCGAAACTAAATACATTCATCAAGGAGTTAATAAAGATACAAGAAAACTCCTACAATATTCCACAACCGCACTCCCCACAAAAATTTGGCAATTAAGCACAAGTTCAATTAAGAACTCTCCCCCATAACATGTCATTCCCGAAAGAGCAACATGAGCGAACTTACTTTCACAAGAAAAGAAGGATTTCTTTGGACATTAACAAATCACATGAAACATGAATTTGTATCCAAAATACTCAACTAAATTAACCACAAGAGAACCCATGATTAATTTAATCGGAAATGCTCAACATAAGAGAACTTCTGGAGCCACACAATACTTTCACATAGAAGTGGATCAGGGAAAGACCAATACTGTGGAATATTCAAAGATTCATTCTATTTTTCGTCCATATTTGCATAAAGATATCATAGACTCAATCTTTGTTATCAAAAGTTCATTCTATCTTCCATCAATATTTGCATAATGACATATAATAGACTTAACTTTTGACGTATATGGGACAATCATAGCTCACGGACGCAAACACACATATCCCCTATATTATTTGCAATATATAAAACCAATAAAGATCAATACTGCAAAATCATCTTCCAAATCAACTTTAGAATTTAAATAAATAAATCTAAAAACATTGCAAGATGAAAATCGTTGGCAATAGCTACGTGTACTCACAATAATTGCTATTCCAAACCCTAGTTATCCTTCTTTAAACACAAGAATAAATTCTCATAAGAAGTTTCCTAGACATTAAGGCCTCTAAAAAATTCTTTATCATCCCCGAACTCCTTGTCGTCAACAGCCATTGGAACATAAGGTTCATGAAGAAAGGAGTCAATTCCAACAAACCTTCTAGACTGATGTCGAACCAGGGCCTTCTGAATTTTGAGAGTCCTTTACACAATATCCTTAATTTGTTGAATCTCCTTTCTTGTTTCAATCAATCTTCAAGAACACCAGAAAACTTCTGAAGATTTGAAGGAACAACTCTTGGTTTCCTCACATTCCTTCTTTTTCTTTTCAAAGTTGGTGGAACATGAGATTTATCTTTTTCCTTCATGATTGATGGATTAACAATCATATTAATTCCATCAGAAGACATAATGCTTGGATTCTCCATACAAGTATGGGATTATGGGAGGAATTCACAAATCAGACTCAACAATCAATCTTGTGATAAAAAGAATTTTCCAAAGAAGGAAAAAGAAATGTAGGGTTACAGAACCTTTATACAGCTAAAAGAATTCACGTACGCACAACTCACAACCCTAAAGAAGGCAGAATTGTCGATTTTAACCCTCTTTTTATTGATCAAACAGAGAATGCCCTTTCAATATCAATTAGATGTGAAAAGATGAAAGAAATCCAACTCGGCGAAAAGGAAAACAACATAGAAAACAAAAACTTTTTCTCTTTTCCTAAAGCCTGAAGTGTGCAAACTCTTGTCTCTTTTGAACTAGGCACATGAAACAAGATGCAGTTGTGCTGGAGTGAATAATGATCTGTCCACCATAATCTTCTTGAATGGAATTCCTAATATCCTTTTTAACAGACTGTTTATACCGTATAATTTTCTCTAGAGGTCTACTCTTATCTTTGAAAATTAACTTTTTTGGAGAAGAGACAAGTTTACATACCCCAGACGACTTCTGAACAAATTTGAGCTTGTTTGCTAATCGATTTGCTCTTCGTTGAAGTTTATTGACATATCTTATTTTATGTTTCACTTGAAACAATTGGAGAGTTCATGACCCTTGAGAGTACAATAATAACATGTCAATAGAGATGATGGTTCAGACGCCATAGCTGTGCAAGCTGTTAAACACACGGTAGAACCTGAAAAAATAGAAGTAGAATTTCCAGTAGACAAGGAGAATTCCATTTTATCCTCCAAAGTGGTTGAAGTTTCTCATGGAAGAATATCGAGGTTGATGTACATATTGCTACAATTATCAAAATCAACATTTTCACAGAGGAGTGCAACACTTGATTTTTCGTCTTCATTAGAATCATAGTAATCAAACATTTCATCAAGAGTTGCAGCAAAACTTTTGTTTCCAATGTACTTTCTACGATTCAGACACTCATTTGCAAAATGACCAAAATCTTTACACTTGAAGCACTGTAGCATATCCTCGTCATCAGTATCGTCAGTGTCTTTGTTTTTTATAGGAACACGATTATGAGGTTTAACTGATGACTTAAGTTTATCTCTGGTGAACCGTTTACTTCTCTTCAAAAGAAGATCTCTAAACTGTCTTGTGATCAAAGAGACTGACTTGTCAAGATCTTCATCTGATGAATCAGTCTCAGACGAATCATCTTCAGAGATGCCAACACTTTCACTTTTATCAAGTAATTTAGTGTTCTTTTGTGCTTTGAAAGCAATATCCTTTCCAGATTTGGATGTATGCTCATGATCAAAGAGCTTTAACTTCCCAACCAAGGTATTTCTGGAAAGGGTATTAAGGTTATTTCATTCAACGATGGCATGCTTCTTAGAATCGTATTTGGCTGGTAATGATCTGAGAATTTTCATCACAATATCCTTTTCAGAAATAGTCTTACCCAATGCAATGCAATGCATTAACAATTTCAGATACTTTGTGATTAAACTCATCAAATGAATATTCATCAGGCATACAAAGGTTTTCCCAATCAGAATATAGGTTTTGAAGCCTAGCTTCTTTCTCAGAGGAATTTCCTTCGAATACAGTTTCTAAGATATCTCATGCTTCTTTCGACTTAGTGCACATAGTCACATGGTGCTGAAGATCTGGGGTAATGGCATGGATGCTAGCATTTAATTCGTCATAATTTTGCTTTGCGGCGAGAATCTCGGCAGGACATATGCACCAATATCTTTTGGAACAGTTACATCGCCTTCTGTAACAATTAGAGGATCATATCCATTAACTACACAAACCCATGATTGAAAATCACGCGCTTGAAGAAAGGCATGCATACATAAGTAATTTGAGCCATCGAAGACTGGCGGTACGTTTATAGAGATAACACTTCTGTCTATAGAGTCAGATCGCTACAAACACAGACTTATGAGGTCTTAAACGTGTTTGCCTGCTCTGATACCAATTAAAAAAGCGGGGGTCTAACAACCATACCCAATACTCGCTTAACAATCTCTATGGACTAACTCCAATATACTTTCAAGAGAATCAACTAGACAGTCAGACTCAATCTTGAGAAAAGTATATCAAAGAGTTATATCTCTGTTTCTTAATGTAATCAACAAATCAAACAGGCAGAAATCTGTGAGCCTGATTATTATAAGAAACAACTTGGACGGTATCAAAAACCAATATCCAAGAGTCAATCGGTATAATCAAACAACCAAAGGTTGGATTCACAATTGATTGAACTTACACACAACCTGTGATATTTCAATTATATAGAAAATATAATGCGGAAAAGAAATAACACAGACACCAGAAATTTTGTTAAAGAGGAAACCGCAAATGCATAAAAACCCCGGGACCTAGTCCAGATTTGAACACCACATCGTATTAAGACGCTGGCGGACACTATCCTACTGCAAGTTAACTTCGGACTGGAATGTAGTTGAGCCCTAACCAATCTCACACTGATCAAGGTACAGTTCCGCTCCTTACGTCTCTGAATCCCAGCAGGACTCTACGCACTTGATTCCCTTAGCTGATCTCACCCACAACTAAGAGTTGCTACGACCTAAAGTCGAAGACTTGATAAACCAATCTGTCTCACACAGAAAAGTCTATTGGGATAGATAAATATGTCTCCCACAGATATACCTATAAGTTTTGTTCCGTTTTTTGATAAATCAAGGTGACAGGAACTAATTGATATACCGGACTTATATTCCTGAAGAACAACCTAAAAATATCAATCACCTCACAATAATCTTAATCGTATGGTAGCGAAACAAGATATTGTGGAATCACAAACGATGAGACGAAGATGTTTGTGACTACTTTTTATCTTGCCTATCGGAGATTAAATCTCGAGCCAATTTTCAATCATGATAGAAAACAGCAAGATCAGAACATGCAACTACAAAGAAAATAGTTTGGTCTGGCTTCACAATCCCAATGAAGTCTTCAAGTCGTTAACCTACAAGGTTTTAGAAAAAACCTAAGGTTAAAGGAGAATCGACTCTAGTCGTAACTAGTATCACATATGAGGTGTGGGGATTAGGATTTTCAGTTGCTAGAGTTCTCCCTTATATAGTCTTCAAATCAAGGTTTGCAATCAATGTTACCTTGGTAACAAAACATTCAATATTCACCGTTAGATGAAAACCTGATTAGACTCAAGCTAATATTTTTTAACCGTTAGATCGAACTTAGCTTGTTACACACAAATGAAAATTGACTTCATTTAAATATGGGTAACCGTACCTAAACGTGTACACCTATGTTGGCTCAACAATAGTTAACCGAAGTTAGCCATATGAATACTTTCATATCAACCATATTCATCTTAACCATAACTAGTTCAAATGACTTAAATGAAACTAGTTCTAGAGTTGTTCAATTGTTTATATTCTCATATAAGTATACAAGACACAATTGAAGCAAAATCAATTTTGATTTACCCGAATCAAGTCATGAATATTATAGCCACGGTTTGCAAAAGATTGCATTCCTTATTATATAAATGTATTAGTTCATGAACAAACCGATTTTAGAACATAACCTACTCAAGTATGCGAACGAGTACGCGTACCTAAGTGGCCGGACTAAGTTTGGCTTTGCCAGTACGCGAACTTGTACGCATATCACCAAACTCAGTAAAGTCCCGGAACTTGTACCTCACGCCACTATGCGTACAGATATGCGTACTTAGTTCCCGGACCTTTACTAAACCAATCTGTACACATACGGGTATGCATAACATGGTTCCCGGACTTGGATTACACATATGCAACTACGCATACTGTGCTTATATCCAATTGTTCTAAACTCTCATTTCAACCATTGAAACATTCTTAGAAGACGAAAATAGCTGTCTCACACAAACTATTAGCTTCAAAGCAATTTTCAAGTGAGAGAATGATCAATACGAAACATTCCGAGTCTACATCAAATGACTATCTCACACAAATCATGTAAGATGTTACCATGCGATTTTCACATGATCATCTTTTGACTTTTGTCAATAATATAAGATGAACTTGGTTAAAGCGAAAGCTTACCAACACATATTTCGAGAAATATGTAAGTGAGATAAACTCAGCTCGAAATATCAAATGTGTATAATCGAAGTCTATATAGATATACGACTTTTGTCTCAAATAAGATATTGAGTAGATATACTTTTGAGTCATAGATGAGTTCAAGTCTCCACATACCTTTTGTTGATGAAGTTCCACAAGCTCCCCTTAGTAGTTCTTCGTCTTCAATCGATGAACGCCGTGAAGTTTAATGCTCAACTACACTTACTATCCTAATCCGAGACTTAGCTATAAGTAGACTAGAAATCAAGACTTGTACTTTTGGCAACTAAACTTGACAAACAAGCTAGAGATAGCAACGCTTGCGAGTTCGACCGAGCAGTGCACTAACAAATATGAAGGTAAATAAATTCTTGCTTGTATTTTTTTTCAAATCTTATGAAAGATACAAAGGTTATGTTGAATCATATTGAGTTGAAACCTTAGAACCATATTAATCAAAAACTATAGATATAAAGTTAAACGAAGAAAGTAGTGCTCTCGTTCATTTATATTTCTCTAGGAAACACATTGATTCTTTTACTCTTGAATCAATATATCTGCCATGTACAAGTCATACTAAAGTTTCTATTTGTGATATGCGTGTTGCAATCTACTAGCTATTGCATCACGCGTTAAATACGACTAGATGATGTCTCATTAGACCTTGGGCGTACATGATTTTATAATCTGGAGCTAATCTGTCCTTTTTTGATATTTGTTTAGATTTACATGGATTATACGAAACTCCTAATAAATCTCGAAAATAACAAAATCTCATGAAATCTAGGGTTTTGACAATAATATGAACTTCATGGGTCTTTAGGAATGTCCTACTAAATAATAAGAGTTTTCTAGGGAGTTTGAGAACCCGAACTCCTCTACGACTAACAAATGTTTTAAAAGAATTTTCAAAACTTTTTCCATGACTCATGGATGATTTAGGAACTTACTTGAAATGCATTAAAAAAATTCGGAATCTCTTACAACTTATCCCCTGAAATGTTTAATGGATGAAGAAGTATACCAAAAATACATCTATTAGACTTCTAAATCAAACCGTTTTCACTCATACGAAAATATCTTAGTTAAAATCTTCTAAATTTTTTATAGAAATATATATAATAAACTAAGGTAGAATCTTCTAACATTTTGACGGACGATGGATCTCCAATTTAGTAATCCAAATATATAAACTTCTTATTTTGATCGTATGTTATTGTTTTTATCTTTGGATCTAGGATTTTCCCAGGCGTGTTTTCTTTAGATTATTGTTAAAGTGAAAGCTAAATGAGATTTAGAAAGATGATTTTTAGAGAAGGAAACTTGATTTAATTACTTTTTTTTTTATGTAATTTGGAGTTAACATGTACTTTTCTGATATATGTTGACATAGAGCGGCGCCCCTAATGAGCATGTTATGTTGGATGTTTGCAATATTATTGAGTGTGAGATGGAGAGATAAAAAGTTTCCTCTAAGTTTTTTTTTCTTCCTTCTATCAGTTGTTAAAGCTTCCAAATTTAACTAAAATAATCGATGTTGTAAGGTATGTTGGTTTTCTAAAATTGTTGATAATAAATCAGTTGTTGAAGCTTCCAAATTTAACTAAAATAATCGATGTTGTAAGGTATGTTGGTTTTCTAAAATTGTTGATAATAAATCTCTTAAAATGGTGTGTCTATTGTGATGCTCGTTGCATTTTAGTACACCTACTAAACGAATAGGTGCATAGGTAACATATAACACAATAACCTTCCTCCATATATTTCTCTGTTTTACATCGTTATGTGGCATTCATCTAAATCCTATACATGGAATAGTAAATTTTAGGACCCACGATAGGTCGAGACAAAATGCCATATCGCTGGTGCACATAAGTGGTGTAAGAAAGGGGGCGTCCACTTAACATTTTATTTTCATTTCTAAACCTTAAAAAGAGACTGTAAGGGTTTTCTATGTCTTCAATTACTACACAATAAGTTGAATTATTTCCAGTATTATGAATGGGCGATAAAATAATGGTTTTGGTTCAAAAATGATGAACCCTAGAGAAGAGAATGAAGTAAATTAAAGTGATTTTTGCATTTGACCGTAATTCTCAACGACATTTAATACATGGGGTTGAAAATAACCAGTACATCACTAGGCTTATTAGATATCGAAACTTAACCAACTGGATATGGCCTAATCCGGTTGCGTTACGATAAGAGGTAAAGATTCTGATTCCGAAATCCGACACATTATCGGATTAAATACTATAGGATGTCGAATTATCGGAAATGGATCTCGGACTTCGGACAGAACTAGCTGTGCCCGACAGTATCCGTATGTAGGAATTTCTATTTAGTCCAATTTTTCATGACCCAGTTAATGGCTAGTCCACCCATGAAAAACATTTACTCGTTAGTCCAAAAACATGTTTTTGGACTAGATTATTTACTCGCTAGTCCAAAAACTTTGTGGAGATTATAAAGTGTATTTTCTAAATGCCTAAACCACCCTTAAAGATCTAATTAGTATCAACACATGTAAATATTACTAGTAATATGTTACTTCATACTAGTAGTATCAATATGGTCATACTACATATCAATATGTACTATATTAATAGTAAAAAAGAATATGTTACTCGTAAATTAAGTAACTACTCTACTATACTAGTAGTAACATGTGTACTAGTAGACTAGTAAACTAGTAGTATCTAGTACTATACTAGTAGTACTAGTAGTATCTAGTACTATACTAGTAACATATTAATATGTAATATCAATATATAACATACTACATACTAATATGACACAACATATTAATATGTAGTGTCAATATATAACATACTACATATTAATATGTAGTATCAATATTAATATATAATATCAATACATAACATACTACATACTAATATGACACTACATATTAATATGTAGTGTCAATATATAACATACTACATATTAATATGTAGTATCAATATATTACATATTGCTACTAGTAACATATGTTACTACATACTACATTTGTTCTATATATGTTACTACATACTACATATTAATACTAGTATACTACTAGGTACTAGTATTAATACTAGTATGTTACTACATACTACATTTGTTCTATATATGTTACTATTTTGTAGTGGAAAACATGAGGGAAGTAAAGAGGCATAAAGATATTTCTATTGATCAGCATCAGCAGGTTACATGGAACAATATCCTATATATACATGTAGGAAGTAAACCCTAGATACTATATTGGGCCGCACATCCATGGGCTACAAGCCCTACAACACCCCCCCTTGTGCGGTCCAGTAGAACTTTATATATAGTGCTTCACATTTGGTGCTTCGAATATAGTTCTTCATATGTCGTCCTCTCCTTGATGACTTGTGCCGAAATCAATTACCTCATTAAAACTTTGACAAGGAAAAACCCAGCGGGATAAAACCTTGGTAAAACTCTTCACATGTAGTGCTTAACATGATGTCACGTACTTTACATGTAGTTCATCACATGTAATACGATTTTCAAAGATCGACGAGTCTAAGTTAATTGCCTCGTTAAAACTTCGTCAGGAAAACCCAGAGGGACAAAACCTGAACTAAAGAAAAAGAGTACAATATTAAGCAAACTTAGAACATAGTTGGAGTCAAATATGTTGCCTCATTAAAACCTTGACAAGGAAAAACCCAGTGGGACAAAACCTTGACGAAGAGAAAAGAGTACAACGTGACAGATGCAAGTAAAGGTGATCTGTTTCAGATGATCACTTTTCTCCGTTGAAGTTGACTAGTTGCTTCACAACTCTTAAGGCATAAAATCCTCATGGGAAAGATAATAAACTTAGCTTGGGAATTACGTTCCCGGTGTTTGTTGTTGTCTTATTAAAAACCTTGCCGAGTAACAAAACCCTGTGGGAAAAAGCAACCTCGGTGAAGGAAAATAGTTCAACACACCATTAGATGCTCCCATGATGTCAGACAATTTTCGTTAGTCTAATACAGTCAAAAGGAGTTTATCACACTTTACTTTGGTGACTTGAATGTTTATAAGACCATGTTGTTGATTCTGGAAGTTATGTTGCTTAACAGACTATCGCGTTTCATTTCTTCGATTCAGATATTTTCACTAATATCAACGTGATTTTTATGTCTTCAACGTTCAACATACTTGATATTTTTAGTGTTGTCTCGCTAAAAACCTTGTCGAGTAACAAAACCCTTTGGGAAAAACTATTCTCGATCGAAGGGAAAAAGAGTACAACACATCTTCAATTTCGAAGTAATATATGTCGACATCACATCCTTGGATCCTCCCCCTGATGCCGGCATCCCCCCCTGATTACTTTTGTTGGAGAAGAGATTATTGTTCCTTCATAATCAACAACTTTGGGAATGCACTTTCATTAGCATTCCTTTTCATGTCTTTGCATGGATAAAACAAATTTATGTCAATGGTTACTTTTAAGTACATGATTACATTCACTATACCATTCCAATGACATTGCGTTGGCGCGGAGCTATATCTAGCTAACAAGTTCCCTGAGGATGTAAAATTTAATCGAGTACATGATTATACTAAGTACAACAATGTGTTTATTGTACTTAGATATGGGAATTTCATCTCCCAACACATCTTCATCATATTCCTTTGGACGAAATGGTTACTTACTTACATTTGAACCTCGACTAATCATGGGAGTGCTATCAGGATGCATGTCTTTGTTAAATTGCCTGACAACTTTAGACATATGCAAACTGGTGGAATAATATACCACAAGCTCAGTATTCGATCGAGCTTTCCCTAGATTTTTCATCTCAAATTCGGATTTTAAATAGCTTTTAAGTTCTCTTATTACATCAAGAGCACACATCATGTCTGTAACATAACATAAATAGCTACAATTCCAAATCAGGAACTTTCTTATGAACACGCAAGGAAAAATAACTTACTTGTCTATCCCCTCCAAATCAAATAGCCACTTAGACGGGTATACCACTTGTCGATTCCTTCAATCTATAAGTGAACGTTCTATCTAATTGTAAACGTACTCTGTGGTTTAGAGTTACTTGATTTGGGAAACAAAAGTCTATCAAGTACTTTTGTAAGTATCTTCTATCTCTTGATTCTTTCAGAGATACGTAACAACCACATACATAATGCTGCATTTCAAGTCCTTTTGAAATTACCAAGCTAAGTAGCAAAATGCTATAATGCTCATTATGACAAAGTAAACAATTCCAGGGCTTTGTGAGATACCTCGCGCTACAAGGAGAGTCTTTATACCATTACGACTTCATTATTCTCACTGTGCTTTGTGACAAATAATCATGCATGTCCACAGGCTTTACACTTGGTTGGTTAGCACTACCACACCAAATACCTATATATTTGTCAAAGAATCAAATTCTACCTGGATTGTGTAAGCCAAATATGCTCTTTATTGTTGATATTCAAACAATAAGAAGCATGGTTCAATCTCATCGTGCTCTATTTCCTTTAGCAACTGTATATGAAAATAATAATCATTAATATGATCACACGATCTTTTCATTGACTCGTGTGTGTTCTCATAATCCACTTGGGATGTCATTGTTCTAGGAATCGTTAAACTTTGGAGCGTCCTCCAAGATTGATTCATGGACATAGTCGAGACAATCAAATGAGATGATTTCATTAATGATACAAATTAGGTTGTGCCTTACTCATCTACTTTCTTTCTAGGTGAGCATTGATCGAACCTAGTGGCATCTCCATCTTCCTTTATGGAGGCACGGCCTTAACTACACTTCCACCAAGTGTAGTTACAACACCTTAGTCTATGGTGTACCTCATGCGAGGATTTCTAACCTTGCAGGAATATTTGAAATTTGGTATGTGTGATCTTGTCACTTTAGCGACATCAGTGTACATTCTGAAAATTGATTATTCTTTGTCACTTCACATTTATATTTGTGGAGTACAAGAATCAACATGAGACATAGTGGGAACACACCACGACAATTCATGTCGTTCCCTTAGAAAATACTTTTTCTTATCTCCCCCTAACGACGGGAAGAATGTCTCATTAAAATGACAACCCGCAAACCTAGCGGTAAGAGATCTCCTGCCAAAAGTTTTAAAATGCGGATAATTGTTGGTAACTCATTTCCAACATAACTACTTAACAGTTTTGAAGACCCATCATAGTACGAAGTGGAGTCGTAATGGCACATATATAGTGTAACCAAAAAATGCGTAAAAACACGAATGTCAGGCTTAAATCCAGTTACCAACTGGTACGCAGAAAAGGTTGACTAATATCGGGTTCTAAAAACAAATTAAGTAAGATGCGTGTAATATTTCATATCCCCAAAGCAATAAAATATAGGTTGGTATGCATAACCTATTCCTTAGACACCATCTGTAACCTTTGATGGTAGCCTCTGCGAGACCATTGGGTATAAGATGTTCGATATTGATCTTATTAAACATGCACTATTCATCAAGTCCTTTTGATATAAATTCTCTAGCATTAACAAGGGTGGTTAGCCTTTGCACTTTGCATTGTATGTGCTAGTAGTTTTCAAACGCAAATTTCTTAGGAACTATAACTAGTCCAAAAAACCAAAACATTCACCAGATCCATCAGTCACTTTAATGGTCCGCATTCTGCATGAATATTTTTCTAAAGTTCACCTTGTTTTCTTTGTAATATGGAATTTTTACCATTTGCATCTTAGGATGGTCTCGATCCATTTTTATCAAGACTTTGTAAAATGAGTGATATGCTTTCTTACCTAAAAGCATAATGGGAAGGGGGTTGTGCATTCAAGTAATTTAGAAAAACACTTATTGAGAGATATGTCGTCACTTTGCATTCTCATCAATCTTTTTCCCATTTTCGTTCACTCAATTAAAGTGATATTTGTATGAGTTCTTTCAAAACAATCATCATGTCACAACCAAAGTTTCTTTATGGTTATGCCCAAAGCCTGTATGAGTCAGTTTCCAACATTTCATCGTCGGAGTTAATATGATTCAATAATCCAAATATTATAGTGAATTACATTGCACTAGATTGACTCATTAGTTTCTCTAAAATATATTTCCTTCAAAATATATTAGAGACTATAAAAGATGCAATCAATTACATTCTCATCATTGTGAGTTTCCATATAATATCCATTTGCATGGGTCTCTTAGGAATTTAACAAGGTGATTAGCTCTCGATACATATAGAGCTTTTGTGACTTTTAATCTTTGTTCCATCTCAGAAACAAAATTTGAGCATTCCTTCGCTCGATGATCCAATATCGTAGTCACATTATAAAGAATTAGTTCAAAAACTAGTGTATATTCCTTAAATTAGTGGGAGAAAAACCACTATCAGTTAGACATTGAATCTTGAGATATTTAATAAGTGGTGTGGCCTTATTCGTAACAAAAGTGGAATACTGGGATTCAATTCAAGTACTTTAGAGTGAATATATGTTACGTTTCAGGGGGGTGATATATTTTTCATCCTAATATATCTCAAGTGGATTAGAAAATTTATGTCTCGTGGGAATGATGTACTTTTCATTCCATCAGTGCAGACATTGGATCTAGTTCAATTAAATAATCAATTGGCCAGGCAAAGTTCTTTTTGTCATTAAAGTTGATGTGAAAATTGGTTGGTACTATTATACACACGTTACATTGTATATATCAACACCTATGACCAGGTGCATTTCCAACTCTTTCATTTATGATGGGAGCTAGAGTTACATCTTAGCTTCATCCCATATTCAGCTGATACATGTACTTTGGTATCATTACTACTGGGAAAAAATAATAATTTTTTTTTCTCATGATATATATGTCCCTTTTCACATGCTTTATATGAGTCGGTACGTCTAACCCTCATTACTTAGGGGTTCTTTCCATTTTCAATTTTGCTACATTTAGCTTAATTTGAGAAATTTCTTTATCTCAATAGGCCAAGAGAATCTCACTACACATATAAACCAATTACTTTAGGTTGAGTAGATTACTAAAGATAATTCTCTTGTTGTCATATTTCAACATATACCGGTTCGTTAGTATCATGGATGAAGTAGAGAAAATGAAAATTTGCTGACTCATACCATCTTTTGTGAGTTCTTCCACAAAATTTGGAATACATGTGATTTTATTTGCAACGTATCTTTTGAAAATACCGACTCTTAATAGTCGAGCCAATGGATTGCATCCCACGGAACATTTCAAATCTGGGAAGAAAATATCAAGTACACAATAATGGTGCTCAAGTACTTCTAAACTTCAAATGTTGGAATCGAGTTGGTACAACCAATCGAACAAAACAAAAAAAAAATCATTCAACTATAGCCAATCTCATATTCAAGAGAACAAAATAACTAAAACCAAAATTCTTAACCATTTATATGACATGGACTTATCTAAGGAAAAAAAAATAGAACTAGGCATGTTCTAAAAAAAATAAATAAATAAATAAGCCCGCCAAATATTCAAAGTTAAAACCCACAATAGTTACATACCTTAGCCCATGCATTGGTTCCATCCATACATATGCAGAACCGGAACCCACTCAGCCATGCACCGCCGACGGCTGCCAGAACGGAGGGAACAGGATAGGGCTAACCCGGGCCGGGAACTGGACCGGATCGGAATAGGATAGGGCTAACCCGGGCCGGGAACTGGACCGGATCGGATGGATCGAAACTGGGCCGGATCGGCGGGATCGAAACTGAACCAGATTGGAACGGACGAGTTGGAACGTCTTTTCCTTCTCCAAAGAAACTACAGCGACGGACTCCTCCTCTTTCCCCGGATTCCGCTCATCAATTTTCATGCCAGAGAAACGGCCAAATATAAACATACAAACACATCATAAAACAAAATTACCCATTAATTACAGAACATGCAAAATTATCTCATCAATTACAGAACAGGATAGGATCCAAAAGTGAAATACTATCAAAGAGATGCATATAAAGCAGTTTAGAATCTTAGCAAACTATTTATACATAGAATCACGGATATCAAACATCACCACTTCTTATGGTTCATAAAAATATAGATCCAGTTTATTAAATAAAAAAAATGAAAAAATTATAAACCACTTAGAGTTAATTAGCAGATGGAAGATTATGGATGGAGAAAGAGGATAGGAATATCAGTGACATATGATTTAATAATAATTAAATGAAAAATTAAGCATCAAAGTGGTTTTGGATTAGGTACACGAGATAAAGTTTCTCTGGATAAATTAATTTAAAGAAAGTCGTTCAATTGAAAATTCTAAAGATAACATGTATTACAACATCAAATCATCAAATCGTATGTCAATCAATCAAGCAAAAAGAGGCCAATCACAGATCTATCATGGGAGATGTCACGTGCTGCTAAGAGAAAACAAAAAGACAAAGGAATAAAAGGGTTGTTTATACATACCTTTGACGTATCTGACTAGAAAGGGATGAAACAGAACAGAAGTACAACCCAGCTGATTTGGAGATTCCGTCACTGTATTAGCGAGATCTGATGCGATCAAAGAAAGAAAAAAAAAACATGTTCTTGCGTCTGGGAAGAGCTCGTGCATGATAACGTTTTGTAGTGGAAAACATGAGGGAAGTAAAGAGGCATAAAGATATTTCTATTGATCAGCATCAGCAGGTTACATGGAACAATATCCTATATATACATGTAGGAAGTAAACCCTAGATACTATATTGGGCCGCACATCCATGGGCTACAAGCCCTACAACATACTACATATTTTACTACATACTACATATTAATATTAGTATACTACTAGTTACTAGTATACTAGTAAACTAGTATTAATACTAGTATATATCTATATTATAAGGGACAATGGTGTTTTTTTATATGGACGGTGATCTACAGTTCGGACACATAAAAGACGGTCAAGATGGAACAACTAAAATGTGTTTTGAGAGATATAATTAAGACACATAAAGGATGGTCACGATCAGATCCCACAATTTAAAAAAAAAAAATTATTTATATTAATGATACCATGAATTCTATATTATAAGGGACAATGGTGTTTTTCCATATGGACGGTGATCTACAGTTCGGACACATAAAAGACGGTCAAGATGGAACAAGTAAAATGTGTTTTGAGAGATATAATTAAGGCACATAAAGGATGGTCACGATCAGATCCCACAATTTAAAACAATTTTTTTATTTATATTAATGAGGGACAATGGTGTTTTTCCATATGGACGGTGATCTACAGTTCGGACACATAAAAGACGGTCAAGATGGAACAACTAAAATGTGTTTTGAGAGATATAATTAAGACACATAAAGGATGGTCACGATCAGATCCCACAATTTAAAACAATTTTTTTATTTATATTAATGATACCATGAATTCTATATTATAAGGGCAAATGGTGTTTTTCCATATGGACGGTGATCTACAGTTCGGACACATAAAAGACGGTCAAGATGGAACAACTAAAATGTGTTTTGAGAGATATAATTAAGGCACATAAAGGATGGTCACGATCAGATCCCACAATTTAAAACAATTTTTTTAT
The DNA here is from genome assembly GCA_023531295.1 of Papaver armeniacum. Classification (NCBI taxonomy): domain Eukaryota; kingdom Viridiplantae; phylum Streptophyta; class Magnoliopsida; order Ranunculales; family Papaveraceae; genus Papaver; species Papaver armeniacum. Next base: position 227,927 of record JAJJWW010015689.1, read on the forward strand.
TTATATTAATGAGGGACAATGGTGTTTTTCCATATGGACGGTGATTTACAGTTCAGACACATAAAAGACGGTCAAGATGGAACAACTAAAATGTGTTTTGAGAGATATAATTAAGACACATAAAGGATGGTCACGATCAGATCCCACAATTTTAAACAATTTTTTTATTTATATTAATGATACCATGAATTCTATATTATAAGGGACAATTGTGTTTTTCCATATGGACGGTGATCTACAGTTCGGACACATAAAAGACGGTCAAGATGGAACAACTAAAATGTGTTTTGAGAAATATAATTAAGGCACATAAAGGATGGTCACGATCAGATCCCACAATTTAAAACAATTTTTTTATTTATATTAATGATACCATGAATCCCCTAATATCATCTTCTAGAGTTAATATTCAAATTCAATGCTAAAACCGTTACAAATTCCCATGTATTATGAAAATTATTACAAATTCATTATATTTGATTGCAAAAATCATTCATACCCATAATTATGTAGATAGAACGGTTACAAATTCACTATATTCCGTAGCAAAAATCATTTTATTTATGATAATTTTTTATACCCAGGGTTTGTTTCCTATATAAAGCATATGATAGTTTCCCTTCTGATTGCATTCTTTTCTCATATTTCCGATTCACACATTAAAAAAATACCACACCTGCTGCTCTGCCCTACGTCTCTTGCTTGAACACCAGGTATTTTTTTCAAGCTATGCTTTAGGTTTATCCATTTTGTTTGGTTACCATGGAAAAATTGTCTTAATAATCCTGTTCGCGAGTTTAAACCATGAAGAACACACTCATGGCATATTTTGTATCACTCCAACTGCAGGGTGGAAGGACGGATCATTTTACGTTCAAGATGATGTTACTGAAATTTACCTGTTAGGATGACTAGGAGACGGTTCTCTGTTAGGCTAACATACGAGATGACAATAAACAAGACATAGGGACAACCCGTTAAATACGTGGGAATCGATTTGAGATATCCGATTTCATCCTGGTACTGTCAAGATGCACAACGGAGAAAAAAATCAAAATCTTACTACTCGATAGTAATCTAATGTTGTTGGGAAACAAACTACCAATGTGGTGTATCCGGAGGTGTTTTATAAGTTATGGGTAGAATTTCAAGTTCGGTAAGTGAAAAGTGGGTTGAAAAATTGGATTGCATCGACTTTTATGTTTGCTTTGATTCCATTGAATCATACGCTTCATATACGATATTTTTTTTTAGTACGTTTTATTGATTATCTTTAGTTGGAAACTTCCTAATCAGTTTGTATTAGTCTGTTCTTGCTAACTCAGTAATAATTTTGTAAACTTCTAGCACACCGAAAGGCTTTATTTGTATCAAATATAAGCTTAAGAACTTTGTTTAATTTTTATAAATCTGAAACGTAGAGGACATTTCATAACTAGAGCTTCCATGGTTAATGGAGTTCACCACAACAAAATCAGAGATGATTAAATCTAGAATTATATGCTAATTTTTTATCGCTATGTGGTAAGTTACTAAGCTGATTAAAAGGTAACCGCACATGGAGTTTCTATGTCTGTAAATCCCTAATTGGATCAAATGGAGATTTTTATAGGGTAAGATCAAATTCAAATGTCTGAGAATTCACAAAAATGAGGGCTTCACTTCTCTTGGGAACCATTACAATTATAATGAAGTCATTGTATTAGTAGGATAACATTTGGCACTACCATGAACGTTTTTAAATTTTGGACTCAATAAAAGTTAGTTAGAGCTCATGGTATTATTTCAAATTTTGAAGAATACAAAATAAAACTGAAACGTCAAACTTCATTAGGTTATCAATGATAATTAAACCACACATTATGAAAAATCTTAATACCGATGGTAATGTTGTTGGGCAACAAACTACCAACATGGTGTATCCGAAGGTGTTTTATAAGTTATGGGTAGAGTTTCAAGTTCAGTAAGTGAACTGGGTCGAAAATTTGGAAACCACACTATATTTTGTTCAGAGGTCTATGTAACATGCAATGATCGTGAAATTTGAAAATCACACTATATTTGACATTAATAAAAACTAGAATAGCATTCCTAAGAAAATTAAGCATCTCTAGCTCAAAAATTGGATAACCATCAGAAGTTGTGTTTACTATGCAGAGACATTACGCGAAAGTTACGTCACAGATTCATCGTCCTTCTTTGGAGTAGAAAATCCACAAAGGAGAAACAATATGGAGTTAGAGAAAGAAAAAAGTAGCAAGCATGTGATTGAAATCTACAGTACACCGGCGATACTAATGATATTCTAAGACGAGTTCTGCTACACTTGCTGTGCTATATGTGTCTCCGGAGTTCAGTACATGGATGATGATCACCATTGTCTAATCTCTGCCAAGAAAATACATTATTAGTTGAGAGCTAATCCTAAACTAAAGGTACCCCATAGGCGCAGTTAGCACATTATAATTATAGACTTCAAATATGACTCTAACGATCATATAATATACAAATTATGGCATTGGATGGAGGTCAAGGACGACTATGGAAAAACATAGTTTGAGGCTGGTGAACTAGACAAGAATTTAGTCCACTAGAATTCAGAATCAATTCTCAAAATGGAGCGGGTCATTGTACCATATTAACTTGAAGGGTTTTTTGTTAGGTTGTTGCGAAAAATGTGTATTACAAACTTATCATTTATAAAATGCAGGAATGGACAATAACAAATATATATGAGATACTTTACCGAGTATTGGACATATATATATCGACTTTCATACTATCCTTTCCTCCAAAAATGATGATTTCCCACATAGGATGTACACACAGGCCCTTGATTGGTTGGGCTAGACAAGATGCGACAGAAAACAAAACAGAGGTAAACAAAATTAACTTAATAGAGCAACGAATTTCGCTAAGATGCATAAGTGAAACCAGGTATCAAGTTACAAAATTTCGATTCATCTAAGATGCCTAAGTGAAACCACATAGCAAGAAAATACGAAAGCCCGTGCCGTTACGGCACGGGTCATATCCTAGTGTTACTACATATTACATATGTTACTAACAACATACATATTATATTATATGTTAGGGTTAATAGAGTAATTTTACTCTTTTCGAATCTTTTTTGGACTAAGGAGTAAATGTTGTTTCCTGTTGGACTAGCCACTAATCCGGGTCGGGTTTAGTGGACTAAACAGGAAATCTCTCTATCCGTATCCATACGCGTTCCCCTACCCGTAACCATATCCATACTCGTGCAGGGCTCTAAGAGTGAGTAAGCTCAATTGATTCCATTAGAAAAGAGGGATTCGTGAATAACCTTCTTCCCCAATATAATCCCCTCTGCTACTTATTCCTCTCCGAAATGCCTCTCTTCACCGAACCGTACTTTGTGTAGCTCAGGATCGTTATTTATTTATTTATCACTCTGTAATAAGAGGATCAAAGTTTACAAGTGTAGAAGAATAAGAATGGTGTTTCTCTCCCCACTTGGTTTAGTAAGTAATTCGTTTTCTTTTTTAATATCGGGTTTTTTTTTTTGTTGATAAATTCTTCTTCTACTTTTCCATTAGGTTGTTTTTTGGTTTTTAATTTCTGTCTTCTCAATTTAAATCTGGTAATACAGGGTGCACGACTAATTGGTAGTCGTCGTCCCCGTCGCCGTCCACAAAGCCACTCCCGTAGGTGTGTGAAAGCTGTTGCAAGCCCTCGTAAATTTGATGTCACTCCCAAAACTTTTGGTTCTCGTTTCGAATTGAAACCTCACTGTCGAAAAAGGAAGCAATTGGAGGAAGAGACTTGGGAGAAGAAGAGCAGAGGTAATGGTTGTTGTGATCAAAAAGAACTAAATGTTATTTCAAACACTTTGAGCAATGGTAGTATTTTTAATGAAGACGTAGTACGGGAAATATTAAGCAGATTACCTGTAAAATCTCTTATGCGGTTCAAGTGTGTTTGCAAATACTGGTTGTATTTAATTCAAGAAGATCCATCATTTGCTGATCAACACCTTGAGCATTCAAAAACAAGACCTGGTCTCCTCATCAACAATCTAAGAGATAGAACGGTTACTTTGATGACAGCTGATTTAGTATATGAAGGCAAAGGCGGAGCAATATCAACAGCAGACGTTCACGCCATAAGAGAGATTCATGGTACGTATTATGATAGAAGGTTGGGACCTGTAAATGGTCTGATAGGTTTCTATGGCAAAACAATCCCTCCTGGTGTTTGTATATGCAATCTCAGTACCCGAGAAGTTACACCATGGATTGAATCAAAATCATTTAGTGAATTGAGTAAAAAAAGCCGTAAGCGGTTACATTTCCCATTGGCTTCTCTTGCATTGGGATATGATCTAGCCACTAAAGAACATAAAGTGGTTGGCATATGGAGTTATGATCGACCTAAGAAAGTGGTTTGCGAGGTCTTGACTGTAGGAGACAACGAGTGGAGAAAGATAGATGAGGTACCCCCGTTTACCCTGGACTATTGGGCATTTTCTTCTTCTGTCTATGTGAATGGTTCAATTTATTATACCACTCAAATGCTAATGGCATGTGAACCTAGTGCCCAGGATGAGCCAAAATTCATAGTGGCATTTAATGTTCGGAGTGAGAAGTTTAGAACCATTAGAGTCCCCAATGAGATCTTTGATCGACCTGCGGCAGGCGATGACTTTTGCATAAGTCATAGTGTTAAGCTGTATGAATTGGATGGACGGGTAGCTGTATTAGTAAAACTTCTAAACAGCGGTTTCACCTCCAAGCTGTGGTTATTTGATGATGATGATAATAAGGATGCTAGTAGTGCTTGGACCGAGATTCATATGGAGCTGCCTTATACTTTAGGTGGACGTCGACATGGTTTTTTCCATCCAGTTTCAAGAGCAGATCAGACAATTATAACCTCCTGTATTCAATCATTTCCAGGTGAGATGCCTGACGTAACTTGTCATTCCTACAATTGGAAAAACAAGAGCTTCAATGAGATTCAAATCACTGGGATCCCCTCCTCAGTTCCAGGCTTTTCCTGTGATTCAAGGGTTGCAACTTTTGCTGAGAGTCTATTGCCTGTTCAGAAGCAGACAACATCAAGCTCACGCAGGAAGTTCATTACGACTTTTCAGGTTTCTGTCTTTCCTTTGTTTTTGTCATTAAAATATCTAACCAGGAAAATAGAAAGGCATACGTGTCTTTCAGAGTTCGTATTCTGGTATCAGTATTAAGCTAAAGTATTGGTAGTTACCTTAGTTTGTTAATGTTAGTTTACTTCACACCGTGCTGGATTAAGGTTGGTATTCGTGAGAGTCTCTTAGTAACTTAATTATTCTTCCTAATGTAGTGAATCAATTGATTATATCGTTGAGGACATGATTTTTACTGTGTTTGTTTATTTTATAGACCTTTACATATGATATCGTTTTCTATTCACAGAAGCATAGTCCTTACCAAAACACTGGTAGTTCAAGAGCTCAGCTAAATCTTAAAAACATATATCTTCTTCAAATGCTATATTATATAATGTTGAGTTGTTTCCTTGGTTAATATTGTACTGTCGTTTTTTCATGGTTCGATCTGAAACATACCCTAATTCATAGCAGATATTAATCTTTTGTGTTTTGTTTCATAACCTATGTTGCAGGAAAGGCGTATCCGTGCAATATAGTTCATAACTGCATTTTTTGTTCATGCGGGTGGAATGCATTGTCATTGCATGATAATCTATGTGGGTGGAGTTTGTTTCAAGCTTTACATGGGGATATTATTTGTAGGTGTATTGTTTGAATGCATCCTGGGTTGAGTTTAATTCAGATGAATTCAGACGATGCTATGGGTTTTAGTGTAATTAGTAGATTCTGGCTTGGGGTTTTAAAAAGACTTAATTTTTGTTTAGATACTGATTTTTTTCTTCTTCCGATAGTACTAGATGAGCTAATTTGTAGTTAAGTTACCTCCTTAGAGTGGGTATCCAAAGGCTGCGTTCAGTTGGACTCAGTTTATTAGGATAAGGAAATAGAGATACAGCATTTCAGATTGCGGAAGTAAATGGCATCGATTTGACGACAGTGACATCTGTGGGTTCATTGGCTGCTCTGTGCAGCTGTGCCGCTGACAAGATGCTTTCATTTTCTTCAAAATTGTCGACAATGCCTTTTGGTGGAAGGAGACAGAATGTGGTCTTACAAAAAAGATGTTCACCAAAGATTAGGGGTAGCCAAGAACCTGTATATTAAGATGGGTCTGCTAGTAAGAAGCTGCAAGTAAGTTTGTGAACTTTTTTTTTATTTATTTTTGAGCTTTTTTTTATTTATTTCATTGCTGGGGGTAACTTTTTGTTGCCTTTATACAGTTTTCTGCCATTGCAGAACGGTGTTAACAAGCTTGCAAACATTGTTGCAGTTACTCTTGGTTCTAAAGGGTAGGATTGCTCTTTCAGAAAGCAATATGGCTCCCCCAAGATTGCAAATGGAGTGACTGTGGCCAAGGAGGTCGGCACATGCATATAATGCTTTTTAAAGTGAGTATGCAGTGTATTTTTATTGTTGGTTTGATGCAAAATTTTGGGTTCATTTTCTAGGTCGAGTTGGAAAATCCAGTTGAAAACACCGGTGCTAAGTTGAAGGGACAAGCTGCTGCGAAGACCAGTGACTTAGCATGGAATGGTACCCCCACATCTGTTGTTCATGCCCAAAGTCTGATTGCTGAAGGAGTCAAGTTTTGTACAATATGCTAATCAAAGAGATGCATCTTCCATGTCTGCTACTATTTTGGAGATGATTTGATGTTCTGGAAGAGGATACCTAATCTCTTCATATATAAAATGGTTTTTAGGGTAGTTTAGGATGATCGTAGTTCAAGTGCGTGTCATAGAGTGATGTATCGATAACATCCACAGAAAATCCAACACAACATCTATGAAAAGCTTGTGATAAATAAAAACTCCTAATTTAATTACCACTTTGTATTCATAAATCTTTGATGTTTTATTGATTGATTTTCTTGCTAAAATATTTACAAATGAATTAACAACCTCTTTTGAAGTTACTAGTATTGTGCGCACTTAAGTGCATGAATACGCAAACTTTAAGCTGTCAGATTTTGGAAAGTGAGATTTTTTTTTTTTTTTGAAAATTAGACGTCTTATAAATCAGTTAGATGATTAAAAGCTCATTAGAGTTTGCCCTAGGCAGGGATATATCTCCAATAAGGCTTAGTCCTATGGGCTAGATATCTAGCTGCTAGATTGGCATCCACGTCAGCCTGGGCAACCTCCTAAGTCCTATGGGCTAGATATCTAGCTGCTAGTTTGGCCATCCACGTCATCTGTGAGCGCCGAACTATTCGGCGTTTTTCTGAGCGCCACACCATTCGGCGTTTTGGTTACTTTTTGAACGCCGGCGTTTTGGTTACTTTTTGAACGCCGAACGATTCGGCGCTTCAATCTCAGCCGTTAGATTTTGTGAGCGCCGAACGCCGAACAATCTCGCCGATAGTGCGACTGCGAGCAAATGCTAGGAGAGAGAAGTAGCCAGATTGAGTATTAACTTTTTTCCCACACTTTTTTCATGATTTGCAACACTTTTTGGCCAATCTAGCAGTCCAATCTAGCCCATAGGACTTAGCCTAAGCTCCCAATACACCAACTTCAAAGGAAAAACATAGACAGTAAGTATAAAAGCTTCAAAAAAAAGTTGGACTTACAAATGTTGCCTCGTTAAAACCTTGACAGGAAAAACCCAAAGTGGGAAGACCCTGACGAAGGAAAGAGTACAACTGTCCAAAAAAATTAATAGTGATAAAACTAACACAAAACATAAAATTACAATCATAATTCTTCAAGATCATAGGAAATCTTCGTTTTCCATCGGTACCCAATGAGCTGTCTTCTATAGTTGGCAATATGTATGTCGCCACAAGCAAGTTGTGGAAGTTGAGCGTCTTCACTCGAGATAAAACTATCAAAGTATGGTCCTGAGCCCTTCTATCAATATCGAGACTAATAGAAGTGTCACGGTGGCTTGTACATGATAGGAAATTTGTCCTCTTGGAGATTGAGAATGACGGTATAGCCTTTTCTGCAATCAAGAACTTATAAAATGAGAAATGTATCTCCGAGAAAATACAAGTAGATGTGTCGCGATTTGTAAAACCGGACCAAAATAATACATAACCAACCATGATTTCAACATCATGTTGTTTCACAGGATCATTCATAATTCCTAGAAAAGAAAAATTAATCATCTATAGTAAAACCAAAACCAATATTCTATAGTTATTGGACTATGAAAAAAGAAGGCTAATTATAGAGATGATAAAGTAAAAAAAGAACAACTGTACAAGATGATTACAGGAGCTAAACTAGTTGAAAAAGGTTTCCTGAAAACAACAACTCTTTTAAGAATGAGGACTACTATAGGAAGAAAGAAGAAAAAAAGAAATAATAAGAAAATTAAAACTAGTATAAGAAGATAAGAATACTAGATACTTGTATAATATGGCGTTATCTGTATACACACTAATGAACTTGAAATAAAGTCATCGGAGAAATAACAATATAATATTTAAGATTGAAAATTTTCCGAATAAAACAAGTAAGAAATTAGCCCCTGAATAGCCAAACCACTCCACAAATCTTTGGTTGGAGCCTTGGAGGCGTAGCGGTCTCCTTGGTGAAGATTTTCCTGAGTTTTACTCCGAAACTATCGATCTTAAGTGAATTCAAACACCTCAAGATTGATAAGAAGAAAAAAGATATTAAACAAAGGAAAAGCAAAGGTTGAGAGGAGCAAAACTTTGGGTTTTATAGGGTCAGCGGAACGAGTTATGGATCTGATATTATTGAAAAAAAAACATAAACGTGATGACAAAAAACAAATAATAGTATTAAACTAAAAAAGCAGACTAATGACACAGCAAAAACAGAAATATGCATACCAAGGCAAGGAGGGAGGGAGAGAGAGAGGAGACGAGGAAGAAGAAAGAGGAGACTAACAAGATTTAAAAGAATAACATCTGCACTGATCTAAAAAAGAGCTAGCTATCAGAATCGAACAAAAAGGGATGGTCGGAATCAATAATGAGACCTAAAACAAAGCATTTTAGACAATGCTAAAAGAAACAGTAATTGAAAAGCATCAGAATTAATTCCCTAAAAGAACATTGAACATTTTGTTAAAACAGTTTAGAAAATACCGTGTTAATTAAACGCTAGAGCTACCCAGAAAAAAGAGTTCAATCATTGGGCCGACCGAGCGAAGCGAGGGAGGACCTTTATATGGCCACTTTTTTGTAAATAGTAAGTGATCAATTGACAAAAAATATTGAATTTTGGTGTCCCAAATCATTTTCAATCAACAATGAAAGGATTAAAGAGCCCCTCCATGCATCTGTTTTTCACTAAAACTAGCGTAAATATAACACAACACGATGGGTAATCACGTAAATTTCGTGGGCAGAAAAAAGGACACGGAGGTTGGAAATGTTGTAATTGTTTAGGGGTAGTTTAGTAAAATCCAGGGTAAAGTCACCTAAAGGTTGCGGGTTCGAATCCCGACCACCACCTCCTCTTTTTTTTTTTCCTCTTTTTTCCTTCTTCTTCCTTCTCGTTCGTTGTTTTTTCTTCGTAGTCCCCCACAATCCAACAGAGAAACTACGTTGTTTCTTCTCCTTCGTGGTTCGATCTAGAGAGGAGATGATGAAAATTGAGAGAAAAGATAATGTAATGATTGTTGGTAGTGGTATTGATTGAAGGAATCGATTCAAGCTGCGGGAAAGGATAAATCAGGTAATTGTTATTGTATTTTGAATGTATGTGAAATTAGTGATTATTTTGTAGAATAAGTACTGGGGTTTTCGGACGTGAGGACTATGTAGATGAATTGATAGTTGAATTGCATAATTATAGTGAATATTAGGAATTAGGGTTTCTGCTATTATTGAATCGATTGTAGATTTAGAAGGTAGGTTTCATTTATAAGATTCCGATCGAGATTTGAGTTGGGTATTGAATTAATTGACGGATTATGTTTAAAATTACAGATCGTATCAAGTTTCAGGTGACGATTTCACGTCTTAGTGAGTTAAGGTTTGTTCTTGAGAAGTTTGAATGAGTGGGGGCAGAGAATATGATTTCCAAAAAAACTCTGCTGCAACATCCACTGCTGCTTCCAACTCCAAACTATTACTCAACCTGCATTCCGAAAAAAAAAAGTGAATACACCCAACCAAGATACCAATTATCTAACACTGCTGTAAGTGAATAGTTATCCCAGAAAAAATGAACTTATAATTAATCCTTAAAAGTTCATAGTATTGCATCTGTATATGACCGTCCACCAACACTATAGACCGGTGTAAAATACCTCATAGTGGAGGGAAAATGAGAGAAGAGGACAAAAGAACTTGCACAGAAGAAAGGAGAAAGCGCCCTGTAAGAATTTGCCATTGTTTAAGTAAAGATGCCCCTCTTTTTAAGTATCTGTAGTATTTTATATGTGTAGTAGCTCTTACATCTGAGTCCACTCCATTCTTTAATTATTTCAACTGCAACAAGCACTAGTATAGTTTTTGTCTTTTCTTGGTTTGAATTAGTAATTTGGATTTTAGTCGTGTTTTATATGGTTTAATGGAAAACCCAGAGTCTGATTTCATGTGATGGTTATGAGAACACTGGTGGGTATCACTTCCAAAGTTCCAATTCTGCTTTCTGAGAAATATTAAAACATACGGTTCTTATTTCAAAATGGAAAAGATAATTGTCTGGTAATGCTTATATAATCGTTAGTGAGTTAAGGTTTGTTCTTGAGAAGTTTATTGTGGGAATGCAGGTTGAGTAATAGTTTGGGGTTGGAAGCAGCAGTGGATGCTGCAATAGAGTTCTTGAATAAGGAAGTAAAGCTGGTGATGGTGGCAGGGCCAAAACTAAGGGTTGCCAAGGATGGGAAGTTGAAGCCTAATTTGGATCGATTCAATGTAAGTGCTTCGTCTGTTTTTTCTGCTTGCTGTTGTTGGTAAATATAGGGCTATTCTTTAACATGCCATTTCTAGCTAGCTATGTATCAAGAATAGTCTATACTCGACTCATATTGTATCTTTGCAAAGCTTATTCATTGCATAAGTCGATGTTTAGTTCAAGATGTTTGCGGAAATCCCATTTCTTTGCAACTGCCAGCAGTCTATGTAAGGGTATGGCTAATTTAATTGGTTTCGCTTGTATGCCAACGCTGTTATCATTACACTCTCAAATATGATTGTTTAGATTAGAGATCTCTTTTTTAAAATTACGAGAACAGTCATTGTAGGCAAAAATTTGTCCTTAATCTGTCTTGTGATAGGTGTCTAAAACACCTAATTTAATATCTAGTATTTATGCTTTCTTTGCTATTTTTCGTGTAAATTATGTATTTTATGTGTGAATTTGAGTTATTAGGTGCTTTGGAGTCGCACGGAGGAAAAGAAAGAGAAACTACTCATTTAGGAGTTTAAAAGGGCAGAATTGTCATTTCATGGGCGAGCACTATCTCGGAGCCCAGTCAATGTTAAGGGGCATCTCTGTTTTGGAGGGTTTTTAAAGACAGACTAGTTGTGGTTAAGGGGCCGCCATCCGGCTAGCCCTTATCGAAGTGACCATTTATATAGGCACCCAATCAGGGGTGTAGTTAAGAGGTGCAAATAACATCCCACCTTAAGACAGTTAATTAGGTCGAGAGAATTGGGAATCAATTCCCATTCCATTTTTTCTCTCGTTCTTCCCTTTTGCACCAGTGAATTCTCTGAAATTTCTTGAGAAATCGAAGTCGCTACTGGGGTTGATGTTCACCTGAAACAAAGATGAGAGAAACAACAATTGCTGTATATCTGAGTGATCGGAAAAGGGAATCTGGTGATGAATGTGAGAAGAGATTGAGTCTGTTGGCAAATTAAGATCGAAATCGAGGCAGATGCTGGATTTGTAAATTGATTTATAAAGCCTTAAATGGTGGAGATTCGGCTAGGTTTGATTCAAATCTGGATGAAGAACAGAGGTGGTGGATTGCTGTCAGGGTTCAAGTTGAATCGATAAATACAGGGAGAGAAGAAATTAAGGGTTTGTTGTCGAATCTGGTGGTGAAATTGAAGTCACAGAGAGGATTTGCTGATTGAGAAGAACTCATCTGAGAAGAATGGGTATTATTTCTGTGTTGGTGGTTACAGGAAGAAAAAGCTTGAAACTTGAGCTGTTGCTATGGGTTTTGATGGAACAATGAATGGAATGGAAGACCTGAGATAGTTGTTGCAATTGAGTTCAGGGGAGAATGGCAAGTGATAGGCCGTGTTGCAGATCAATGGATTGTGTGTGATTAATGGGTGTGTCAGAACAGAGTTGCTAATGAATTGAATAGCGCCGTGGTGTGTTGTGAATTGGAGCATCGTTGCCATGGCCTGGTTTAGAGAAGAGTGCAAAGTGGTTGTCTCCGGTGTGTGCTAAGAATTGAAGGCTGAACCAATGAGAAGAACATGGAAGAAATCGCCCAATGGCAGCCGCAGCTTGGTGTGTATTTACATGAGGTTTGCAAATTCAAGGTGGTGAATGTATGGCATTAATATAGGGCAGATATTGCTATCTAGGTTGCATTGTGTTGCAACAGAGAGTAATAAGGAATTGGTGGAGTTGCTGAGATGGGTAGTAAGCAGCTGTAGCAGGGATGCTGCTACATGAATGGTCCTTGAGATGCGCAGCTGTAGATGCAAGCAATTGCAGGTTCTGGTGGTTCTTTAGAGTGGCAGGTTTGCAGAAGATGGTATTGGTGTTGTCTCAACAAGCAAGAACAGATGATCGGGTGCAAAATACAAATGCAAAGAAGAAGGACAATGGAGATGACCATGGGACTGAGTTGAGATGGAAAATGCAGCAGGCAGCAGGGATTGAGCAAGAATGGCAGTGAATACAGGCAGTGACAGGTTGAACTTGAGGCAGTTGGAGATGGAGATTGTCATGGTATGAGAAATGGCAGTGTTGGTGGTTCAAGGCTGGAATGAATGCTGGTATGGCTTGAATGAATAGTTTGCAGGTTATGGAATGTGTGATGGAACTGCACTTGGGAAGCTCGCAATATTGCAAGTGGTATGCTTGCACATGGAAGGTGTGGAATTGGTTATGAAGCTAGTCAAGTCGTGGTGTTGCACTTGTGAGCTCGGCAGGAGTGGATATGTTGAGTCTTGGCAATGTAAGGAGTTGGAAGTGTAGCTGTTGATTGAGAGCATGAAATGGAGTATTCAGCTGAGGTAGTAATGCAGGGAAGATGGCAACTGAGATTTGAGGAGTGCCATGGAGTTGGTTTTCTGGAGTTGATACTGCCCATCTTGGTCGGAAGAAGCTTTGATGCACAATGATTGTGCATCGCAGGTCAGGCTGTGCAACTAGCCAGCTGATAAGACCCTGACTCATCTGACCCACCTGACTCACCTGACTCATCTGACCCACCTGACTCACCTGACTCAGCTGAGTCTTGACCCGGTTTGACTCAGTGAGTTGACCGATTTGACCCGGCCGTTCTGACCCGTTGACCGGTGGCCGGTTTGACTTTGCCGGTCACCGGAGCCGATTTCCGGCGACTTTCCGGCCGATTTCCGGCCACAATCCCAGTTTTCCGGTGACGACTTTTTGGACATATTTTCTACATGGATTTCTCTCCATGGTGGGCCGGGTGAATTTCCAACTAATGGACTTTGAAGACAAAACCTAATTTTGGAAGGAGTGGAGCTATAAAAGAGAGGACTTTTACCTAATTGAGGATATCTTTTCTAATTCTTTTTCCTCTACTTGTTTTCTAGGGTTTAGAAACATGAAAATTCTCTTTCTTCTTGTGATGAACTCCATGAATATGAGTAACTAAGTTTTTATTATTGGTTGAAGATGTAGTTGGATTTTGCAACCAAGTTATGATTTTTATGAATTAGTTTTCTCTCAATATTATCGTTTGATTTCTACGGGTAATAATAATTGCATGATTGATGGATTGCAATATGAGTGAATGTTTGTTTAGTCGAGTCTAGAATTGATTGAACTCACATCCATATCTATAGCTATTTTAGGGTTTTCATCGAGCGATAACCTTGAATACGAGTAGCATGATATGATTCTAGGTTGTAGTGATACATCCTCGTAGTCATATGTAGAAATTGACCTTTGTTCGAATTGTTTGCGCAATGTATTACAATTGCATTGATTAGCCTATTTCTGAAACTTAATGCTCCTAGGAATTGAACTTGATTAGCGCAAGGCGTTAGGTTATTCTTTAGGTAGATTTCACATATGCAGCCCTAATGTGTGTGTTGATAACTTTGGAAATTACGGAGTATTCTTGCAATAAGGTATTCTATGGCTTTTGATGATAGCGAGATTAAATACGAATTCTATTCATATATTCATAAACTTGTTTACAATTGAAGATGAAACCTTTATCCAATATTTCACATCCTTGATTTGCGTACTTTATTTGCTTTTTGTTTATTTTTATTTTTATTTACACAATCGTAAATTCTTCCGGTTACTTTTATATAGGAAACCATAACAATTTGACAACCTAGACCTCTCTCGGATCGATCCTTTCTTGCCCTTGCTATATTTATATTTTGAGTAGTAAGAAAGTGTAATTATATTTGTGTCGCTTACGACAGCGGTCAAATTTTGGCGCCGTTGCCGGGGAGGCAACGGTTGTCACTTGTTTTGGTTTCTTATTTTTGTATTTAGTTTTTGTTTTATTTTATTTATTTTTTCTTATTCTCTGGGTTTTAACCTTGGTTTGAGAATTATTTCAGGTGCCAATTTCTATGGACGGAGCATATTGGAGCAATCAATACGGCTTTCAACCTCAACAACATAACAATTATCACCCTTATGGGGAGTATAATCAAAACCAATCCTTTGGCTATGATCAATACTCCACGCATTCTATGAGTTATTCTCATACATATCAACCTTCTTATGGTGGTTTTGTAAGTGAGCAACCACAAGGAGGGGAGAATAGTTGTTTTCCTTATAATTTTTCCTCTAGTTTGGTAGATGAAATGCAGCAATTTATGGACAGCATGGAGTCAATTTGTGGACAACCAAGCGTGGAACAACTTTCATCGACCGAATGTGCTCATAGTATGTATGGCCCAATTTCTGATCGTAGTTATGATCATACACCCATTCAAAGGGAATATAATTGGCCTAACAATACTGAAGTAAGTAATTCTACTTTGTCTATGTCGAATGAGCTTTACAAACAAATGGAACACTATTTTCAGAATTTGGATGAATCACTCCAAGAGCTTCAAAAAGGTGTTTCCACTTTAAGACAAGGCATTGATGAGTACAAGGAGGAAATGAATAATTATGTTGAAAAGGGCGAACCTTCGGGGACTTTTGTTGATATTTGTGTAGTTAACTCAACTCTTGATCGTAATAATGATCATTCACCTATTCAAAAGGATGAGTTAGAGATAAGTAACACTAAATTCAGCGAGGAACAACCTTATGATGACTATGATAGTGATGATGATTCTTATGCAAATACATCGTTTGAACCAACTCATGGTGACATCCCCGAGGAGTGTACAATGGAGTCTTTTTGGGATCAAGATGAAGACGAAGAGGAATATGTCGACACTTGTGTGGATTACTCAAGCATTGATCTTTATAACGATCAACAACCTATTCAAAAGGTAGAGCTTGAGGATGATGCAATGAGTGTTCTAAAGAAATTCCTTATGGATAATATTGCATCCGCAAAAGAGTATGTGCCTTACAACAAAAAGGAGGAATATGTTGAGAATGAGACGGTTATGACCAATATTGTGGAAGACCCAATTGAGCTTGCAAATGATTATAATGATGATGTTTATGTCGACACTTTGGTTACGGCAGAAACGGACGAAGAATGGTTGCAAGGTTTGATAGAGGACCATGATATACAAGAGGTGAATAATTCACTTGAGTTTTTCAAGGATGAAGAGGATTCTATGATACAAGAGATTGTGAAAGGTTTATCTAACCCTTTGCCTATTATTTCTTCTCCTTTACCTCTTATTGGTTTGAATGTATGTGCTTCGAGAATATTGTTGACTGACTTTGTTTCTCGTTTTCCGCCATTAGAGACACTTGATTCTCATACTATGCAGGTTTTGGACCAAGAAACCGTGGAAGTACCCGACTTCTATATTCTTTATACACTTCCAAGTGTGGACAAGAATAAGTGTGGGGGGAAGCTTTTATCGGTTCATAGCTTCACTTTTGCTTTATATTACTAATATTTGTGTGAAGCTAGTGTTTGCAAAACAGGTTCTATGGACGGATCCCCAACTTTTCAGATTATTGGTGTATGGGGAATGAATCTTGCAAGGATATAGTCGGGCCGTCGACTTTAAAACAAGCGCTAAGTGGGAGGCAACCCACCGGTTTTGTATCTCTTATCCTTTTGCTTTTTATTTTTGTTTCGTTTATTTTTTTTTTTACTGTTTTCATATCATATTTGCATCCCTATGTTTAATTTCATTGAGTCCGTAATCTATCTTAGAAGAGAATTATGCCGAATACCTTTTCGTCAGAAAATTTCAGACTGCGCGTAGTTCATTCCAGAGACCATAACTGTCAGACCGTTTATCAAAACACTGTGAAATTTTGACACTGTGTAGAAAACACGTAGGTGAACAACTTTTGTGAAATGGAGTTTTTCCAAATTCCTTACCAATTTGCACAGTTTTTGCGTTTTATCTGCTGTTACGTCAGAATTCAGAACTTTCGGTTTTGCACATTGAGGACAATGTGAAGTTTAAGTGTGGGGGAGCATTTATATGTTTGTATAGTTGTTTTTGACACCATTAGTGGATGGAACCATTTTGAATGCAGGAGTTGAGGAACCAATTAACTAAAAGGGAAGAATATAGCTCAGAAATCACAAATTAACATGATAGTTGTTACCATATCTCGGAATATCACCATATCACATTCTATTTTTATTTTTCCATATTTATCTATTATTCTCTAAGTGCTTTGGTGGGTCACTAAAAATCGACGTGTTATTACTGCTAGGATGAAATAGAGTGGTTGAGTTACTAAAAAAAAAAAAAAAAAAAAAAAAAAAAAATATATGAAAAGAAAAAAAAAAAGACCGACCAATTAGACCAAAAACGGAATAAAAAGACACTTGGGAATAGCAAGATGTGTGAAACGTAGTCCCCGTCTCCGTCGCCTAAACAAGCGTGGAATGCAGGATCCAAGGCAACTATCATGTACTTGCTGACAAGAAGCATGCGCTTGGATCCAAAAGATCTAATCATGCCGTCTAAAAAAAAAAAAAGAGAAATTGGATCCAGTTTGATCCAATCTTAAAAAAAAAAAAAAAAAAAAATTATTATTGTGTTGAATAAAGTCACTTTTGGTTCCCTTGTATATGCCAATTGATTTGATGTAGCATTCAAGACAAAGTAGCTCAATCCAATAGGATTAGGTTCATCTTAGCGATTGACCTTCAGACAGATATGGGAAACATCGAACACTTGTGAATATTCGCCAACATCTACATCTATATCCATCTTCTTAATCTTTTCATTGTGATTGTGGTTTGTTAGTTTCCGAGTATTGTGGCTTGTTCGACTATCTAATTAGAGTTTATTTACTAATAATTGAATTGAATTTGTAAGGTACCTCCTCCTGTAGTCATTTTGGATTCGTTCATTGATTTGTCACGAATAGACGGAGTTGGAAATATAGGTTTTGTAGGTATATCTCTAGTAAACCTTCACGAGACTATAACTCGTCCACTAGGGACACCTAGGGGTTTAAAGGCTTGTTATTTATGCTAAAAGTGACCGTAGCCTCGATTTACACGGAGTTGTTGTATTTTTGTTTTGTTTGATTTGCTCGAGGACTAGCAAAGTCTAAGTGTGGGGGAATCTGATAGGTGTCTAAAACACCTAATTTAATATCTAGTATTTATGCTTTCTTTGCTATTTTTCGTGTAAATTATGTATCTTATGTGTGAATTTGAGTTATTAGGTGCTTTGGAGTCGCACGGAGGAAAAGAAAGAGAAACTACTCATTTAGAGCGAAAAGGGCAGAATTGTCATTTCATGGGCGAGCACTATCTGGAGCCCAATCAATGTTAAGGGGCATCTCTGTTTTGGAGGGTTTTTAAAGACAAAGCTAGCTGGTGGTTAAGGGGCTGCCATCTGGCTAGCCCTTATCAGAAGTGACCATTTATATAGGCACCCAATCTGTGGGTGTAGTTAACAGTAGGTGCAAATAACATCCCACCTTTAAGACAGAATTAGGTCGAGAGAATTGGGAATCAATTCCCATTCCATTTTTTCTCTCGTTCTTCCCTTTTGCACCAGTGAATTCTCTCCTCAAATTTCTTGAGAAATCAAGTCACATCGGGGTTGATGTTCACTGAAACAAAGATGAGAGAAACAACAATTGTCATATATCTGAGTGATCGGAAAAGGGAATCTGGTGATGAATGTGAGAAGAGATTGAGTCTGTTGGCAAATTAAGATCGAAATCGAGGCAGATGCTGGATTTGTAAATTGATTTATAAAGCCTCAGAAATGGTGGAGATTCAGTTAGGGTTTGATTCAAATCTGGATGAAGAACAGAGGTGGTGGATTGCTGTCAGGGTTCAAGTTGAATCGATAAATACAGGGAGAGAAGAAATTAAGGGTTTGTTGTCGAATCTGGTGGTGAAATTGAAGTCACAGAGAGGATTTGCTGATTGAGAAGAACTCATCTGAGAAGAATGGGTATTATTTCTGTGTTGGTGGTTACAGGAAGAAAAAGCTTGAAACTTGAGTCATTGCTATGGGTTTTGATGGAACAATGAATGGAATGGAAGACCTGAGATAGTTGTTGCAATTGAGTTCAGGGGAGAATGGCAAGTGATAGGCCGTGTTGCAGATCAATGGATTGTGTGTGATTAATGGGTGTCGGTAATAGAGTTGCTAATGAATTGAATAGCTGCTGTGTGTGTTGTGAATTGGAGCATCAGTGCCATGGCCTGGTTTAGAGAAGATTGCAGTGGTTGTCTCTGGTGTGTGCTAAGAATTGAAGGCTGAATTGGGCTGAGAAGAACATGGAAGAAATCGCCTAATGGCAGCCGCAGCTTGGTGTGTATTTACATGAGGTTTGCAAATTGGCAGTGGTGAATGTATGGCATTAATATAGGGCAGATATTGCTATCTAGGTTGCATTGTGTTGCAACAGAGAGTAATAAGGAATTGGTGGAGTTGCTGAGATGGGTAGTAAGCAGCTGTAGCAGGGATGCTGCTACATGAATGGTCCTTGAGATGCGCAGCTGTAGATGCAAGCAATTGCAGGTTCTGGTGGTTCTTTAGAGTGGCAGGTTTGCAGAAGATGGTATTGGTGTTGTCTCAACAGTGCAGCTGTACGACTGGTGCAGCTACAAATGCAGCAAGAAGGACAATGGAGATGACCATGGGACTGAGTTGAGATGGAAAATGCAGCAGGCAGCAGGGATTGAGCAAGAATGGCAAGAATACAAAAAGTGACAAAAGTTGAACTTGAGGCGCTGGAGATGGAGATTGTCATGGTATGAGAAATGGCAGTGTTGGTGGTTCAAGGCTGGAATGAATGCTGGTATGGCTTGAATGAATAGTTTGCAGGTTATGGAATGTGTGATGGAACTGCACTTGGGAAGTTCTGCAATATTGCAGTGGTATGCTTGCACATGGAAGCAGGTGGAATTGGTTATGAAGCTAGCTGAAGCTGTGGTGTTGCACTTGTGAGCCGCAGAGTGGATATGTTGAGTCTTGGCAATGTAAGGAGTTGGAAGTGTAGCTGTTGATTGAGAGCATGAAATGGAGTATTCAGCTGAGGTAGTAATGCAGGGAAGATGGCAACTGAGATTTGAGGAGTGCCATGGAGTTGGTTTTCTGGGAGTTGATACAGCCATCTTGGCTGGAAGAAGCTTTGATGCACAATGATTGTGCATCGCAGGTCAGGCTGTGCAACTAGCCAGCTGATAAGACCCTGACTCATCTGACCCACCTGACTCACCTGACTCATCTGACCCACCTGACTCACCTGACTCAGCCGAGTCTTGACCCGGCTTGACTCAATGAGTTGACCGATTTGACCCTACTGTTCGACCCGCTGACCCGGTGGCTCGGCTTGACTTTGCTTGCCACCGGGAGCCGATTTCCCGCGAGCCGATTTCCGCCACAATCCCAGTTTTCCGGTGACGACTTTTTGGACATATTTTCTACATGGATTTCTCTCCATGGTGGGCCGGGTGAATTTCCAACTAATGGACTTTGAAGACAAAACCTAATTTTGGAAGGAGTGGAGCTATAAAAGAGAGGACTTTTACCTAATTGAGGATATCTTTTCTAATTCTTTTTCCTCTACTTGTTTTCTAGGGTTTAGAAACATGAAAATTCTCTTTCTTCTTGTGATGAACTCCATGAATATGAGTAACTAAGTTTTTATTATTGGTTGAAGATGTAGTTGGATTTTGCAACCAAGTTATGATTTTTATGAATTAGTTTTCTCTCAATATTATCGTTTGATTTCTACGGGTAATAATAATTGCATGATTGATGGATTGCAATATGAGTGAATGTTTGTTTAGTCGAGTCTAGAATTGATTGAACTCACATCCATATCTATAGCTATTTTAGGGTTTTCATCGAGCGATAACCTTGAATACGAGTAGCATGATATGATTCTAGGTTGTAGTGATACATCCTCGTAGTCATATGTAGAAATTGACCTTTGTTCGAATTGTTTGCGCAATGTATTACAATTGCATTGATTAGCCTATTTCGAAACTTAATGCTCCTAGGAATTGAACTTGATTAGCGCAAGGCGTTAGGTTATTCTTTAGGTAGATTTCACATATGCAGCCCTAATGTGTGTGTTGATAACTTTGGAAATTACTTGAGTATTCTTGCAATAAGGTATTCTATGGCTTTTGATGATAGCGAGATTAAATATTTTAATTCTATTCATATATTCATAAACTTGTTTACAATTGAAGATGAAACCTTTATCCAATATTTCACATCCTTGATTTGCGTACTTTATTTGCTTTTTGTTTATTTTTATTTTTATTTACACAATCAGAAATTCTTCCGGGTTACTTATATAGGAAACCATAACAATTTGACAACCTAGACCTCTCTGTGGGATCGATCCTTTCTTGCCCTTGCTATATTTATATTTTGAGTAGTAAGAAAGTGTAATTATATTTGTGTCGCTTACGACAGCGGTCATCTTGTCCACAAGTGATCATGATGCAACGTCTTCTTCGTAGAAAACATGATGCAGCTTTTAATTCTTTCGTTGGTCAAATATCCATCTGATCAAGTGCTTCGTAGAATCGTCAAGTCCAAATGTAAGTGCTTCGTCTGTTTTTTCTACTGCATGTATGGTTACTGCTCTTGGTTGTACACTGATATTGAGAAGAAACTAATGGATGTCATGTTTGATGTTTTTTTGTAAACCCACCTGATTAGCAGGAAATATTGACATACTTTAGAGGGTCTGAGCTTCAGAACTATTTCACCCGTATCTTGGAAGATAACTTGAAGGTAATTTTGTGCTATGGACAACGTAAAGTTTAGAACTTGAGTTTTTAATATAACGAGAAAACATAATGTCTTTTCATATCTTGATTATTATGTGGGAGAACTCTGTGTTCGTAAAGCAAAAGAGTTCAAAAAGTATATCAAGCAGTATAAAATACATAGGAGCAAATTTTGGTTTCCTGAAAACTTAGATAGTTGGGGTTAGTTCATGAACTTGTATTTTCATTCTACAAGATTTTTTGGTGAATGACTCGTACTTATAGAAACGAGAGTAGTTTTAGGTGATAGTTTAGTGTATTTTGCTTGCAAGATTTTGTTGGAGTAGTGCGATATGACGAGTAGCTGTCCGGTACAGTAAAATTAAAGAAAAATAGAATAAAATGTTGGATGCAATGGAACTGAATTCAGCTTCTGTGCTTGAGCAATATAATAAAGTTATCTCGTTTTATGACTTTTTCACCCATATTGTGAATCTAATTATAGTAGCATAACCATAACAACTCTAGGCCTGGTTTGAAATGTCTGATATCCTGTTTGTGATTCAAGTACTCAAGCAGGAAAAATAGTAAAGAAGAAACAGATGTAAAATGTGTGGTTCAGAGCTATATCTGTGACTTTCTGTCGTAACAGTAAGACTTCTTAGTCCTTCTCTTTTTGACATGACATAGTATATGTGCATTACATTTGTCATTATATTTATTTATGGCTCATGGTGAAATAGACTTCCAGCGAAACCGATCAATGACACGAAAGGCCGAGAGCAATGTTAGATCAGTTTTGAGAATCTGATAGCAGTAGCGATAGAGATAATGTTTAGAATGATATTCAAGTCATACTTAATGGAAAATTGATTTATATGAGTTCAGAGAGTCTTTATGTGTTTTTATTTGGTGCTGCAGAAAATGGCCTGAACTGAGACAGGTGGTGAGCTGAAATTGCAGCCAAAGCTACAGAATTTAGTGCTGCTGCAATGGAATTGAAGCTGTGGTATTGGTGTGTAGTAGGGAAATGCTTGCTGGTGATGGAAGGAGGAAGCTGACTTGATGTGCAGGA
The DNA here is from genome assembly GCA_023531295.1 of Papaver armeniacum. Taxonomy (NCBI): domain Eukaryota; kingdom Viridiplantae; phylum Streptophyta; class Magnoliopsida; order Ranunculales; family Papaveraceae; genus Papaver; species Papaver armeniacum. Next base: position 250,558 of record JAJJWW010015689.1, read on the forward strand.
GTTGTTGTTGTGCTGCAGTTGGAATACGAGACTGAGACATATGATGGGTTGTTGTTGTTGTTGAAGTTTGGTTAAAGTTAAGTGGGTTGTTGAGATGAAGCAGTTGAGCAGTTAAGGAAACTTTTAGAGAAAGTTGTGTTTGTAGCTGGAAGTGTTGAATTGGTGGCCTTGCGAATGCAGATGTTAGTTTGTGTTCAACTGTTCATAGGTTTGAGCTCGTGGAGGAGAAACTTGGAGGTGAAGATTGAGATGTTACAGGACCAGCACAACACAGCTAGACCGGTAGATAGAAATCTGAATTCGTGCAATCACGTAGTGGTGTCATTTCGTCAAGTTCTTCGGGCGGCCCTCCCACCGTGGCAACGGTTGTACTAGTTACAATCAGAATCAATAATAAGAACTAAATCAAACTTTTTTTAAGAAAATTTAAAGAAACAAAATTTAAAACTAAAATACGATCAGTATCAGTATTGAGCGTTAAAAGAAATTTTGTGAACAAACAAATTTAACATTTTTAAGTCCTCAAACAGTCAAGATTTTAACATCTAATTCACGTGAAGACTACTCTTTCAATTTGGGAAACACCAACTTCACATTTTCAGAAGCCAACAATCCTTTGGGACAAAAGTTAATTGAAACAGAGATGATTCCAAGATCCACAGAAACAGACTTTTTAAAACATTTTTAAGTCACCAAAAAGACGAGATTTTAACATCCCTTCGGACCGCCCTTTCAATTTGGGCAAAACATCGAATTTCACCTTTTCAGAAATAAAGCAATGCTTTCACACCTTTAAAAAAAAAAATTAAAACAGAGATGAATCCTAGATCCACCAAAACAAAATTCTTAGCATTGCCTAAAAACCAGAAACCAGATTACTTCTCATACAACCAAATTTTAAAAGAGAATCCCTCGAACCAGATCCATATAGAAGACCCATTTGAGAGACAACAACCCAAACGTTAGATGAATTGAGAACAGATTATCTTAAAAGCAAAACCAGAATATGGACGATCAACCCAATTCCTCAACAGGAAGGGGACAAGAAAATTAAATAATTTTTAGTTAACATACAAATCTAATGAAGGACGATCAACCCATTCCTCAACAGGAAGGTGACAAGGAAATTAAATCATTTTTAATAAACATGCTAATCAAGTGAGGACGATCGACCCATTCCTCAATAGGACGGGGACAAGAAAAATAATCTAAAATTTTCAATATAACCAAAACAAAATCAGAATTTTGTTTTGGATTAAGCAAGAGAAGGAGATCAACCCAAACCTCAACAAGAAGGGGACAAGATAATGAAGCCAGGTTTATTTTTAGTTTTAGTTTTTTATTATCATATTTCCAAATCAAAATCAGAATTTTGCTTTGGAGAAGATAACTAGATCTAAAAGAACCATTAGAGAATCTAAAGCTTAACCGTTACTATGAGAAATAAATCAAACAAAAAGATTAGACTATTACTCCTAAACAACCCCTAACCAGATCTAAAAAAAAAAAAAAAAAAAAAACTGATCTAAAAAAAAAAAACACATCACATCTATGCATATAGTCTCAGGTCCGTTCTTCAGAGTTCATGACCCTTCATTAACCCAAAGATTTACTAGAGAAATTACTCCATTAGGAAAGGAAGAAAAGAGGAAGAGTTTTTTGGAAAAAAAGAAAAATAAAAAATAAACGAAAATGATTTGTGACTCCCATCTTCTCTACTCCCACTGCTCCCAACATTAGTTGGCATCCATGTAGGATTGTTTCTCGATATTTTTTCAACAAAACTCTAAAATCGCGTCATCGGACTCATCCCCACAAAGAACCGAATAAGTTGTTGATTATCAAACCCTAGAGGAATTTTGTTTTCTAATGGTACTAATCTCTTCTGTAATTCAAGAACACAAGAACGTCTAAGGTGAACATATTACCCATTCCCATTATACTACAAACTTCATACCTAATTCACGGTAACAAATTAAATAGTGTGAAAACCCTAAGAAATCATTTAACTGATCATCAAAGGTTTATTGGTTAATCTGTGACTTACTATGATCCAGACAGCCAAAATAAAATACTAAAAAAATTCGTTTTGGCTGCAAAGGTTATTTGTAGAATACAAAGTGATTAACCAGTACAATTATAAAGAAGAACAACTGATGATGATTGAAATAAAATATCTCATCAAGATTTTTAAAAATGAATCAAAAAAGATTGTTGACGTAAAAAGCTATGATTGATTTCCATCTTTTGATAATTCTTTTTTCTATTTCAAAATTAAATCCTGTTAGTACGTTTACAGTTTATGGTTCACATAATTTTTAGTCTTTGTACTGTATTTCATAACTTAAGAGTTTCTGTCAAAATGGAGTTAGGATCAAGGACTAGAAGAGAGCTGAAGTGATATAGAGACTAACAAAACACTGTGAATCAACAACTTATTTCTCTTATTTTTTAAGCGTTTCTAACTTTCTATGATGGAAAATCCAACATGGATGCCAACTAATGTTGGGAATAGTGGGAGTAGAGAAAACGGAAAATGAGTCATTTGTCCAGAAAAAATTAAAACACGGTTTAAATGGACGAGTAAAAAATTTTATGGGTGAAATGGACAAAGAAAAAATAGCAAGGATGAAACTGGATTCATCCTGGCTTAAACTTAAAAAATAGCAAGGATGAAACTGGATGCATCATGTAAAATAAAAATAAGAAAAAATATTTGCAAATGTACAGGATGAAACTGGTTACATCCTGCCTATTTTTAAATTTTTGTCCATTTAAACAGTATCTAAATCTAACTGTCCTTTTCACCCAGGAAATTTTAATTTTGGTCTTTTTAACCAATTTTGTGTAGAGAAAACGGGAGTCACAAATCATTTTCGAAAAAAAAAAAAATATTTGAGAGCAGAAAAGAAAAAGTGAGGTGTGGTCGACACGAGAGTTTCAATTTTCGAGAGTTTCAATTTTTAGGATTTTGGAAAGTGAGATAAGTGGTATAAAGAGGTGGTGTATGCCTAACATTTTATTTTCATTACTAAACCTTAAAACAGAAATTTATTTTCGTTTCAACTAGGCATACGCATGTTTCTAGCTTCCGAGTTTTTCACCATTCCTTCCCGCGATTTTTCAGTAGACTTGGTACAAACTCATCCTCTATTTTAGCTGTTAAATTTTACATCTCAAATTTCCTAGCCAGACGTTATTTTTCCTCAATTTGAACTTTTCTAGTAAAAGAAAATTATGAAAATTTTCGTCTAACCAAATTAAAATTGTTGCTTCTGAAACTTTTTCCCTTTAAGCTAGTTTTGTTCGTCTAACGACATTCTCTTTTGCATCTTGTTGACATAACAAATAAAGAAGATCTTTGTCAGAAGACGAAATATTTGGCTTGTCATTTATTTGCGTGTGAAGATGAATGCATGTGTCCTATAATCATACATCGTCTCGATTAGTAATATTCACGATTCGGTGTCTTGAATGATCGAGGATTTCGAACATGCAAATTCGCTTTTGAAAGGTAAAACTATTCTTCCAAAGTTTGAGATGCGGTTTTGTCAAAAATGATTTACGAATGAATTTTTCTTTCGATATGTGATCAGCATGAAAAGCCTGACGAGCTCACCGAACTGACAACATGCGCCTCCTCGCGGACGCTGCTTTGTGGACGAGAAAGATTCTTGCCGGACAACCTAATGAATGAGCAGAACGAATTAAAATGAAGGGAATCTTAAAAGGCTTAAGATACATTTCGCAGATTTTTGGTAAGTCGATTTTCAAAAACAAAGTGCTCCTTCCGATCCCATTTTGTAGTTTTTCATCTTCTTGTTTTCATTAGTTTTATTTTGTTTTCTTTCGTCTATTTGAAGAAAATGAGTACGAGGAAGAGGAGGAAGAAGAGATGCAAATAGGATGTCCGACAGACGTACAACATGTAGCTCACATAGGAGTCGAGGGCCCGGCTGTAGCTAACCCAAGCTGGGTAAGTTTAAGTTCCAATCGATTCCACGGTCAATTTTGGACAATACGTGGTTTGCTGATCCTATGAACCGCTCTGAATCATAAACAGCCATATGCAATTTTTGTGCAGCTACAAAATTTCTGCAATATGCTAACTTTTTTCATTGCATGTCAGGCAGGGCCTGTATATCTAGTAGTATTTAGCATTATATTGCTGCATATTTGTACTTGAATTGTGCATACCGTGTTGTTACAATGAATTCATGCATTTCGGTACATGTAACTTTGCGAATGCCAATACAGATGAATGGAAAGAAATCAGAAGCTTCCGAGAGTGCATCCAAGGCAAAGAATAAGAAAGGAGAAGCCAATACCACCAAGTCCAAAGCCAAAAATGCTTCTCAAGGTAATTCATTTATAAGTATCACCTGCTGAATATTCCTCAGAGATCTGACGCATAAAATTGTAAAGAATCAAAAAAAGTCATAAAATATTTGTATTTGTTTTTACATGAAGATTTGAGCCAAGCGGGTACAGACCTTCTTCCTCAATCCACACAAGACATGTCCGAAGTGGCAAAGCCATCAAGAAATCGCCGCCACTCAAATTCTGTAACGCTGAACAGTACTGAAACTCAAGAACTGGAGGTACCAAAGAAGTCATCACGACGTGGCCACAGTTTAGATTTAACGGAACAGAAAAAATCATCAGCAACAAAGAAAAACAAGGACCACTCTAGTAGTAGTAACGAGGGACTCGACGCACCTTCCATTCCAAAGTCATCTCGGAAGAAGAAACTCAAAGAATCACCATCTACACTTGGTGTTGTTGCAACATCAAAGGAAAGAAGAAAGGGATCCAAGGAGTCCAATTCTTTATCAACAAGTAATGTCCAAGTTCCAGGACCGGTGTCCGAACCCGCCAACAAGAACCATAGTAGTGAGTTGTCCCAAGAAGATTTAGATGATGATTTGAAGTTAGAAGAGAAGGGATTTTAATTTCGCATTTGTGGTTTAATTATGTTATTTTTATTTCTTTTAAAAGATTAATACCATGTAAATTAATTTTCCCAATCCATGACGTATAGAACCATCAAGTGGTCTGATGGTTCTCATGCTCCCTCCCACTGCGGAGGTCGGGGTTCGAACCCTAGTAATTGCTAAAATTCCTAAATGAATGAGATTTAGGAGTAGTCTAGGGACCACTGTACCAAGCTATCAAAAAAAAATAAAAATCCATATGATAATTCCTGATAATCCAATCCAAATTTGTTCACACTCCTCTAACGAGTGTATATTTCACATATTTTTCTGATTGGTTGATTATTTAACACAGAATGTAAAAATAGTCAGGATGTAAACAGTTTCATCCTACCCATTTAAAAATACTTTTTCTTATTTTTAATTTACATCAGGATGCATCCAGTTTCATCCTCGCTATTTTTTAAGTTTAAGGCAGGATGAATCCAGTTTCATTCTTTCTATATTTTTGATGTCCATTTCACCCATACTAATTTTTACTCATCCATTAGAACCATGTTTTAAAAATATTTGGACAACTGACCCAATTTCCGATTACTTAACTGATGACCCCATTACCCTTCATGTTTAGAATCACGACCCTCGTTATATAAATCCCTAATTAAATCAAGGGTACAAATTGAAATGTGAAATATACACTTGTTAAGGAGTGTGCACGAATCCACTTGGGACTGTTTCAAAAGAGCTTGCACAAGCAAAAAAAAACTGAAATTTCTCCTACTAAATGACAACAATATGGATGGTGATCTTCTTCATTTCATCAGTAAACTGCACAAGTTGGAAATTCTTAACTTGGGAAATAACAACTTAGGAGGAACCGAGGAAGTATATCCGATGTGTTTGGTTCACTGACTCAATAACCTCAAGATTCTTTTACTAAGGTCAAACAGTTTCAATGGGTCAATCCTTAAAAGAGATTGTCAGTTTGCCTCGACTCCAAATGTTTGAACGCGCAATTGGGGATATTGAAACTAATTGGGGATATAGCTAAATGACAAAAACCGGATCCAAATATCAAATCTGGGTCACCCCTTATGTAATTATTTTTTTAATTCCTAATTTAGCCCTCACTAATCAGGTTTAGTGGTTAATAATAATTAGTAAAATCTTAAGTATTTGGGGATAGATTAGTGTGTATTTTTATTTGAATTTGTTTAAGTGAGGTGAGAGTAGAAGGAGGGAAAAATATTTTTGAGTGGAATTTTTTTTGTGAAAATGGAAGATGATTGTGAGGAGAGAATTGCAGCTGCTGAATCTTTAGCTCAACTACAACAACAATCATATCTTCAATCTTCGGTTAATGATAACAACTCACAATTGGAATTATATGATGAACCAACACCCTTGGATCATGATTTTGGTGAGCATCAATTGTTTTTTGAAGAACCAACCCAAGAAAGTAAACTAGTTCAACATACAAGCATCCCCAACACACAGGTAATGCTGCTAAGGGTTCGAAAAATTGATTTTTTTCTTTTGAAACCACCATTTTTTCTCTGAAAAAAGCTTGGTGTCGGCATACCCGTAGTATGAATACCACGCCGGCACCAACAGAGCCGGCGTAATATTCATACAATTTTCCATGCCGGCGTAAAATATACCCATTTTGAAACAATTACCGGCGTGGTCTGCAACTAAAGAATTCCATGCCGGCACGGAGTTAACTTTTTACCTACCACCGAATATTTCATGGAATATTCAAACCGGCATGGTTCACCCCTAACTTTACCATGTCGGTACCACAAGAAAAACATCCAGGAGTTAAAGATTTTTGAACATAAATACCGGCGTGGTTTTTAAATTAACTAGCACGTCGGAAACTTCTTCCGGCTTGGAACCTTACATATCGAGCATGCCGTCTCTAGTTTCGGGCTTTTAACCTTGTGTAACGAGCATGCCGTTATTTTCTATTCCGGCATTAATGTTTAAGAAAATACAATTCCAAGATCATCGTTTAAAATTAGTTCCTCTTTTTCAAATGCACTTCAAAAATGCCTAACATTATTATTAAATGCCAGCACTTGTTTTCGGCTTTGGTTGTTTTCATGAATCTGTTGCCGAGCATGCCTAGGAACTAGTACCCGGCATAGTAATTTAATATTTTTTTAACTAATGGAATCTTTCTTTTCATTCATTCCTTAGATTGTGACATACATTGATCCAACAAATTCCAAACCGCTTGGTCCGGATACGTCCGAATACTATAAAATGCCTCCGGTATGTTACCAAACAATACTTTTCACCTAGTTTTTGGAACTTTATGTGGGGATTGCTTGTAATAAACCTTATAATCTTCCATTGTTGTCCTAATGTAGGGAATGAAATCTCCAGAGGAAGCAATTTCTTGGGCAAAACAGAAGGCTCTTAAGAACATGTGTGTGTTGGTGAGGAATACCTAACGTTCACATAATCGTTTTGAGATGGTTTGTGAGAGAAGTGGGCAATACAAGAAGAAGGATAGCCATAAGAGAAAGGGTTATGTATATCCAAAGAAGACTAATAGGGTATACAAGACTCGTACGAGGAAGGATAATTGCCCCTTTAATCTTGTATTCTATTTAAGAGACAAATAAAAGGAATGGGATTGTACGGTGTGGTTTGGCTGTCATAACCACCGGGATCCGAAAGATTTTGTTGGTCACTCCCTAGTAGCGAAGCTAAAACGTCATGAATTCGAGGATGTAAAGATAATGACCAAAGCATGTATCAAACCAAGAGTGATTCTCAGAGGCTTCAAGGAAAAGGATGATCAGAACGTTTCCTCTCTAAGTACAATTTATAGCGCACAAGCAACCATTAGAAGGGTGGAATGGGAAGGGAGGACCGTTATGCAAGAATTTGAGAAGATAGTTTGGGATCACAACTACACGCGTATCATTAAAAGGGGACCGGACGAGAAACCCCTTCAAATATTCATTGCGCATCCTTTGCTTTCACAATTGGGTTTGAAGAATTGAATGTATTTGGTTCAGAGGATGAAACCAAATAATGGAGTTTAGGGGTTTTGGAAGTTCTTTTGGAATTGCGAAGTGAAAACAAAGAAATAGAAAGATGGAACCGTTTACATTCTATAACCGTCAATTTTATGTAATAATGTAGTTTGTAACGGTTACAATGGGGGATAATTGGTGCGACAGTTACAATGGAGAAGAAAAAAGAGTTAGAATTAGTTGTCCAACTTTCAAAATATAATTGATGCGACAGTTACAATGTTAATTCCTGCGTTGTCCAACTTTCAAAATAAATGCCGGTAGTCTGACGATTTTAACTGAATTTATGTATACAATATCGACATTGATTTGTTATTAACACTCTATGCCGGTATTGGTTAGTGATTCATTATTAACGCACCACCAAAAGGTTTAAGCAAACAAACTGATCTAAATTGGCCTTCATATTAATACTAAGGAAATAAACATAAAAACATTAACCACTAAATCAACGTAACACATAAAATGAAAGATCTCAAGCCAATTGTAACTAACATCATTTCTTGGAACGAGATTCAAGAAGCAAAGCTGCTTCGAAATTCCTAAAAGGCTCTTTTCTCCACTTGGTATATGCGTCCTGAGCTTCATACATATTCCCTCTGTATCTTGCAAGAAACTCGTTGTATTTGCGACATAAAATTATGAGGGCAGTTGTTCGATTTCGTACGAGGAGATCACTGTATTCTATTCTGCGTTTCTTACCATCCAACAAGTTATTCATGTAAGGACCAGTCCTAACAAGACCCCAAAAAAGATCCGAAGGGCGGTGATCTTCCGGCAAATCCGATACTATGTAGTAATTTTTAATCCACTCGGTTTCTTCCTCAACATCCGCTTCTATCTTAGCTTGTTTTTGACGTTTAAGGATCTCTTTAGCTTCTTTGCGATATTGTTCAAGCTTTGCTTCCTCTTCTTCTTGTCTTTTCCTCTTAAGTATTTCTTCTTCCATTGCGGCAATTGTCTAGGTGGTTTCTTCCTTCCTTCTTAGTTTTTCTAGTATTGTGGCAACTGAGTTGGTGGTGGTTGATGATTGATTTCCTATCGGAGTGGACAATTTGTTCCTCATAAGTTTTTCTTTTTCGAGGGCCAATTTGTTCCTCATAAGTTTTTCTTTTTCGAGGGCATTGATGAAATTGGTAGTTGGTGATTGATATGCCATCGAAAGATATGTGTTGGAGCTAACCTTTTTTTTTTTTTTTTTTTTTTTTTTTTTTTTTTTTTTTTTTGAGGTATCAAGTGAAATGGGTGTATCCATTCCTTTAAATAGATGAGGACATAACGCCTCTTTTCCACTTTATCATCCCGACATTGTCAGTAACTTAGATCCCACGTCGGCATTGAATGTAATCTTCCGACATTGAATGTAGGAAGTACGACCATGCCGGGAATTGTTGTCGGCTCACTAAAGTTTATCTATGGAACGCCGGAACATGGATTATTGTAGATGTGATCGTAACACTTGGTTTAGGCATGAAAAAATATACAATATCAATGCCGGGATTCTCGATGGTATTGTATTATGTTAACAAAATAATCCTAACTATAATTTATTTCAAATGTAATCCTTGTCGCAGAAGCGAGGAATGCACTTAGCACGTGCATCAAGTTTTTTAAACCACTTGGTGACCCAAGTGGACGAGTTATAGTCTCGTGAGGGTTTACATAGAGATGTAACCACAAAACCTTACGAAATACCAAACCGAATACCCTAAAAATCTAACCAAATACCCTAAAAACCTAAGCAAATACCACTAAACTATCAATCTTCTTAAGAAGAATCCGTCTCCGATCCACCCAGCTGGTTTACTCCGTGACTTTGGTTACAATATGGTTCACGTTAGCTTAAAACATGAATGTTTCTCCCTTTTCTTGCAAGTAACGCGTTTTCACGGCTTCCTGCTACAAAAACAACACACAAACTTTGTTTGTTACATAAAAATTGAAAAAGAGCAGATTGTGTCGAATTAATCATAAGGATACTTACAAGTTGTTGAGGGGACAATCTATTGTGGGTAGCGTGGTCGATCCGGTGTTTCATTTTTAGATACTCAACCACCGCATTTAGGATGATGTTGTGTCGTTGCTCGATTTGTTGAGAAGTTCTTCCTTTCGGGTTACCGTAATCGCGAATAAACTTGTTAAAAATCTTCAACCACATGGAATCCTGCGTGCTGTTATCTATAGTTTAAGGACGAGTTTCGGCGTACCATGCTTGGGTGATTGCTAAATCTTCCTCGGAGTCAAACGATGCCATTTGTTGTATGTGGGTTTAGGTACTATACTAAGCTATTTATATATGATTGTTCTAGGGTTTAGGGTTTAGGAAGTTAAGAGTCTCAAGGATATATATAAAAACACACGAGTTTTGGGCTTTTGGGTCCATGTATTGGCTCTCTTTATATAGAGAAAAACCTCAACGGCTAGTAATTTTGAAATCACCCAAACTACCGGCATTCAAGTTAATGTGACATAGGACGCCGGCACAAAGTTCCGGTATGAAATACAGTTAAATGTTTATGCCGGTACAAGTGAATTTCTTCATCGAGATTATGCCAAATATGTAACCATTACCGGCATGGTTTAACAACATGATTTAACGCCGGCACACCATACCGGCGTTGAATGTATAATTGCGACTATGCCGGTACTGGTGAATTTCAAATAAAAAACGGCTAGTTTTTTGAAAAATATGACCGTTGGTACTTCATTTCTATATAATACCCCCAATTCCTTTGGAAAAATCTAAACAAAGCAACCACCAAATAACAAAAATCCTTCTCTCAAGAAAGCAAGCCTCAAAAAATAGATCAATCAAGCACGGTTCAAGCTTCACAAGTGATGGGAGATTCATCATCAAGCTCTATTTGCAAAGTAAGTAGATTGAACATTACTAACAATACACTTAAAATATTCACTACTATGATGCATAACTAATATAATCTTCTCTTACATAATCATCATGGCACGTGTCAAATTTGCAAGTCACCGTCTCATCTAGACATGGACTGTCCTTTTATTTATTTAAAGTGTAGAAGCTGTGATGGGACACGCCGGTTTTGGATTGCAAAAACTGATGATGCTGAAAATGGAAGAATGTTTCTAAGGTGTTTGAATTACCCAAAGTGCGATGAGTTTCAATGGTTTGACAAAGCTGTTGAACTAGCAGAATCAAGAGAAAACCCCAAGGGCCAATGCGAGCCTATCGATGGGTGTGATGGATGCTATATGAAGGGAAAGGAATATGTTGAAAGAGAAGAAGAAACAATGAAGATGGTCCTTGAAACCGAGATTCCAGACGATGTCTTCGAAGATATTCGCGAAAGGCTCAAATGTTCCGCAATTGTTGAAAAGGGATGGCTTACTAAATAGGAGATCATCTTAAACCAAAAGTGCTCCATTACCATGTTTTAGTATGTTTTAATTGAAAGTTTGAAATCTGATGTAATAGATTATCTAGGAATGAAATAAATAGAGCATTTGTAACCTATTTATAATCAACACCGGCATAGTATATTTATCAAAAATCAAAGCCGGAATTATGCAAAAATATGGAAGAGTAAGAAAATCAGAATTCCGGCATCGATAGAATAATTCTTTTAATGCCGGAACTACCCAAAATCTACACAGAAACATAGTCATTTTCATCCATTTAGCCCGGCATGGATTTAGAGGAAATTTTTCCGTGCCGGCACAAGCACCGGCATAGAATTTAAATTGCTTTTAATGCCGGAACCAATACCGGTGATGTCGAACTTAAATATTTGAATGCCGGCGCTTCTCGTGTAAAGAAAAATTACAGAGACAACATTTTACTAGAAATCTAAACATGTTCAACATAAACCAAACAACCGAATCGTGCCTAAATGTTCTTCATCAAAGTATCATAAACCAAAAGTAAACCAAGCAACTAAAGAGTTCAACCAAAAACAAGTTAGAAATTGTTCAAAACATAACAACCAGCATCCAAATAACGAAACCCAACTATAGAGTTCATCATTAGGTCTTTTGCTTCTTGAAAACGGGCGCCTTCCTTGTTTCCCCAAACAAAGCTCTTTCACTTGGGTCTTCAATTTTATCAAACTTTTCCACGACTTCCTTCATTTCTTCAAGGGATAGCACCTCTCCTTCCTCGTACTTGCAACCTAACATCTTCTTCAACTTGCCAAGCCGACGCCGCTAGTTTCATACATACAACACATAATTAGTATATATATGCTAATGTAAGATTATGTGTACATTAAACGACTAAGCAATTAACAATACTTACTAGCAATCCAACAGTCTTATTAAGTTGGGCCATCGTAGGTGATGCCTTTATAGGAGTTGGAACGGGAGGGTTTTTCTGGGGTGGAACTTGGACGTTTTCCGGGCGCACGACAATAGGATGTGACCATTCTAAGTAATCATGAATGTAGTGTGGGTCGGCTTCATCACCGTTGTTCACAAGCTCCCAATTAGTAGGATCTACCAAACAATGTGGTTCCCTATCCCTCCAATGTGTTGGTTCCGGAGTTGAATCATACACTACCCTCAACTTTGTGGAACTTGTCATACACTGAGAAAAATCAAGAACGTACCTTTCAGTAGAGGCTGTCATGCATCTAGGTAATTGCTTGTATCCAAGTTACCGCAGCACACGTCGAGGATCAGTTATAACATATCCCTTTGGGTGGAACAAAGGCCCTTGGTAAAATACAACGCTATAAAACCTCAGGTATTGGCGGTTCCCTCTAGCCTCCTTGTAAGGGTCGAACACAACATCTTTGGTAGTCATCGCGTCTAGAGCCAATCTCATTTCTGTCAGTCGACGATCGTTACCGGGCTTCGGATGGCTATTGAACTCGTATCTGTTGGCTCTAGGCTCCTCGGGGTCATCAACGGGAATAAACTTCAAGAAGGGGCTGTCCTTGAACAATGTTGGGAAATGTTCATAAGCCCACACCTTTACAAATGTGAAATGATACATATAAAAATCAGTAAATTTTGTTTCTAAATTCATGATAAGGGTACATGTGAACAATATAAATAAGAACATTAGTTTAAAAACAAAAATACCTGGAGTAGAGTGAAATTCCCAACAAATTGGTTTGCAACCGCCTGAGAGGCCCTTCTCATCTCCGCCATCAAATGTGCCATTGCCACGGTGCCCCATGAATAGGTAAAGACCTCTTCCAACGGATCCAAGTACTGAAGGTAGTTTGCACTAACCATGTTGCTACTAGTGTCAGGGAATAACCTAGTGCCCAAGATGAATAACAGGTACGCAACGGCTGTATAACGAATCTGTGCGGGATCCCATCCATCCTTCAAACTTCTTTCCTTCGTCTTTTCAAACTTCTCCTTAAGCAGGGTCAGCTTGATGGTCTATGTCCTACTAGCCTTAGATACATAGAAGCTTTCCATAGAAGTTTTGTAGTCCCAACCAAACAACTTGTTAGTAAGCTCGTGCAACTTCGTCCATTCTAGCTCAAAAGAATGATTATCTCGTTCTGCAATTGATTTGCCAATAACTTCCAAGCCTAGAATGTTCTGAGCATCTTCAGGGATCAAGGTCATCTCTCCAAACGGGAAGTGAATGGTATCAGTTTCACCATGATACCTTTCGACGAAGCAATTGACTGTCACAATATCTGGCTTCACATAATTTTCAACCAAAGGATATAGACCAAAATCCCTTACTATTGCTTGGACATCTTCATGCTCCAAAGACAAATCCCAATGAGCCGCGACTTGGTTTCGGCAAACACGCACAGCCTTCGTATGATCCTACAATTAAGAGATAATACGATTAAGAGATTTTGCATAAATACAAAACAATACATATGCACGAGATAGAAATTCTTACATAGGTCTGATATATAGTACGAGCCCATGAGTCCTTGTAGCCAAATAGATACTCCGGATCAAAAGAAGATGCGCCCTAAAATTTACCACGTTCAAGGTCGGGTATCATGTCATCAATATGAGCAAGGTGCGAACCTTTAACTTTTACTTTGACTTTCCCCTTGCCTTGTGTGGGTTGTTCACTTGGACCACCTTGTTCCAATACCCCTTGGCTTTGGTTTGCTAATTGAGTTGGATCAATCTCATTGTCTTCCTCCTCACTTTCTTCTTCATCTTTCTCATCTTGCTCATCTTCCTCCTCAACAGCTCCGGTAGATTCACGGATAACGATTTTACTACGATCAGGACCACTCTCCCAAATATCCCCTCTTGTATCAGCACCCAAACGCTTTTTTTTATTCCCTCGAGGAGGCAGAGACTGAGGAGTATCAAGACAATCCTTCCTTTTTTTTCTTAGTGACAGCAGCTTTAGCTTTTCCTTTGATTTGGCTTCCTTTGCTTTATATCTATTTCAAAAGAAGCACGAAATAAATATAAGACAACTAACTTTCATTTCTAATACTGGCATAGATACACCACATTACAGCATAGAATCATCACTACCCGCATACAGAAAAAAGGTATCGAACATGTCGGGAAGTAGTACCGGCATTGAGAAATAGTTTTCGAGGATGCCGGTACACTTTGGGAAATTCCTGGAATACAAAATACAAGTACCGGCATAAACGTATAACAAAAACCCATGCCGGGACCTAATTCCGGCATTGAAAAAAAATATCGAGGATGCCGGAAATAATTCTGAAGTTCCTGGATACTAAAACCCCAGATACGACATGGAATCTAAACTACAATGTATGCAGGTACAGATGACAAAATACTAGGATTTTCTGAAACTAAGTTCCGGCGTGGTATTCAACCTAAATTAAATACCGGTATATACTGTCGATGTGGTCTTCATACTAAATCGAATGTCGGTACTAGTTTCCGGTGTAGTATTCATACTAAATTGAATGCCGGGAGGCACTAACGGTGTGGTCTTCATCCTAGATCGAATGCCGGTACTTACTTCCGGTGTGGTATTCATACTAAAGTGAATGCCGAAATTACTGAAACTCAACTATTTCAGTTAGGGTTTCGTGATTTTGACCTAAACCCATAGCTACAAATCGATTGAAACACTAATTAAACAGTTTTAAATGACTTACCTTCGCACAAAAGCCATCTTTCTGAGTAGTTGATCGTCCGATAACTCTTGTTTTTCGTGTTCTTGCTCTTGAGCAATCTTAGCAAGTCTTTCTGCCTGTTTTTGTTGAGCAATCGATTTTGAGTTCGATTGGGCGTTTGGTTTCTTTAGTGGAGGCATGGTTATGATTCGGGTAGGTTAATCGACGAAGAAATTTTTGATTTAATGATTAATCGTCGATGAAGAACCGATGAAGAAGATGAAGAAAAAAAAAATTCAAAGCCTAACCCTAACACACAAGTATGCCGGTACTCAAATGGGGATAAATGATTTCGTGTTTGGTTTTGATTTTAAGTTTTTTTTTTTGTGAGGAGGGTATAACAGTCTTTTCATAATGTTTTTTAATTAATCAATGGGTGTTTTAGTATTTTCGCCCCAAAAAACACCCCTTAGCAGACACCTTTGGTTGGGGAAGTAATTCATATCCCCCAATTAGTTTCCATATCCCCAATTGCGCGTTCCAAATAATACTAGATTTATCAAGAAACAATTTAACCGAGTATGTTTATGAGTCCCACCACCATCATTTGATATGTCCTCCATATCTTGTGCAAAGCTGGCTTCTCGAAGCACATATCCTCTTGCAATGCGACCATTGATGTACCTTTTATTGCGTACTCAAACCTTTGTAACCTTTCTCATCAACCTACAAATATTGATCATAAAAGGTTCGAGTAATGACAATAAAACACTCCAAGTTACACATTAACTAACAAGGTAAGTTCGATAAATACCTCTCGAAGGGATACATCCATCTAAATAGATCGCTAAATGCACCATCAAGTGGATGCTTATAACAAAGAAGGAAGGAAAGTATTTTTCCAATTTGCCTCACTAGAGTAGCTTTTGCTTTTAAATTGATTACCTTCGCGCACAAAATTTTGAAAAACAAACTTATCAAGAAGAGAAAGCCGCATCTTTAGGTTGCATTGAAACAAATGTTGCATAAGGACATGATAATCATGAGACTTTAAGTTCTTCAACTCAGGTGGATCAACACCGACGCAAGTGCGAAGATTGGAACAAAAACAGATGGCACCTTTAAGTTCTTCAATGTTACAAATGCAAGTTTCTCTTTTTGCATTGCAAAAGGAGCATCTTCCATTGTTGTTTTACGGACTTAACATCCACTTTCAACCATTGCTTCTTTTTATACCCATTGCTTCCATATCTCTGCGCGCATTAGGACCATCCTTTGACTTGTTTCCACCCATGATCGTGTTAACAAGATGCTCGGTTATGTTTTTCTCTCGTATGCATAACATCCGTATTATGTCGCACCAGATTTGAACTCCAATTAGGTAGATCATAGAGGATAGATCTTCGAGTAAATAAGGAGGGTCATGAACCTCGCTTCTATATCGCATCAAAGATTTCGCCTTGGTATTCTTTTTTACGTTGACTTAGCTTCTTGATGGTTGTTTTCCTTACCAACCTTGGTTCTAATATTAGCTACAATCTCTTGAACTGAAATCCCACCGGTGGCCATGGTCTTTGAGCCGAACCTGCTGCCTACCCCTCTGAAATTGGTTTTATCATCTCGATACTTATGTTTGGTGACCATCTTCGGTGTCCCATATAACAAATTTTCTTAGTGAACGGAAGATGTTCAAACCTGTCCTTCTCCACAAGTTGGGCAAGCATAGTAACCATGAGTGACACATCCAAATAAAGTCCCTAGTGCGGGGAAAATCATGAATAGCCCACAATAATCTTGCTCTCATCAAAACTCGGTTTTAGTGAAAGAGTCGAACGTGAGTACACCTTCATTCCATAACTCTATTCTATTAGTGGTTGCAAGTATACATCATATCTTTCCCCTGGTGCTCTTGGGCTGATATGAGCAAACATAATATTCAAATTCTCGTTTCATCGAGGAGGCGGGTTGTTGCGGACAAATAATTAAATGACTAGGACCGAAACCCATTCGGTTGAAACCATCGAGTTGATATACCTAATGTTACATGGCGAACTTTGAAAAATTATCATGAGATCGCCCGGTGAAGAATCGATCGGATGACGCATAAAACTTGGAATGCCAATACATTGCCTCTGCTTATCCCAGCCTTTTTATCAATGGAAAATGTCTTAATGTCTTGAAGCAACTTTTTTCGTCATTAAAGACCTTCTCATACCTAGGTTCTTGACACAGGACACTTAACCAATGATGCATGATCCCTTCCAATATAAAAATACAATCATTGGTGCATGCATCAGGTTATGTAGTCCATCCCCATTTCTTGTATCAACTTTTTTTACATCATGGAACTTACAGGACACCATTGTGGAAAACCCATATTGGGTTTTTATGTTATTTAGTTTAATAGCAAGCATACAATGGTGTCTTTTCCTTAGAACATGAGGGATATAAAGGTTCTCTAGCACGCTCATAAAAATCTCTTTTTTCTTGCTACTACTAGTCTCCTCGTGAACCCTATACGCCAACATTCTCATCTACACTACAAGCGGGATTAACGTTCTCACAAAATCTTCTACATTGTTCTCCTACATTGTCGCCTGAATTTCCTAGATTGTCTCCAATTCCTACGTTGTTGCAACTCCTACATTATCATCGGTTTTTACCTTGCGACTTCTCCCCATGGAAAGCATAATGTATGTGAATCAATACCATACTTGACCAAATGATAATCAATTTCACCTATAGGTACTTTACCATTCTTACAAGCTGTTATACAAGGACAGGAGAACTTAGTTCGCCACCAAAATTTCAACAAACTCTATAAATGATCTTACACCTTCTAAGTATTTATACGCGCACATTTTCATCCAGCCTTTATCAACCATTGATACCTAAATCATATCTATGTTAACATTCGGGAAAAGTAATAACTACAATTTTATGCTCCCAAGTGGTGCTTTGTTAGCGATTTAAACATCCACTCAAAGAAAAGAGAATGGCAAGTAGCTTTTTTGCGAATAACCACTGTTATCAATTGTACATAAAACCGTATTTCGTTTACACAACTTAACATACAAAATAAAATAACTTAGTCCTAGGGCAGGGGTTGCCGAAGCAAGCGACATAAACATCCCCTCAAAGAAGAGAGAATGAGAGTAGCTTTTGTAAATCAATGCTTATCATCATGCTCTTATTGTTTATACACAACTTAACATACAAAATAAAATAACTTAGAAAACAAGAAACATCCACTCAAAGAAGAGAGAATGAGCTACAAGTAGCTTTTGCGGGATTTATTATCATCATGTAGTACATTGCATCGTTTATACACAACTTAACATACAAAATAAAATAACTTAGATTATCCTTAAAACATTAAAAGAAGAGAGAATGAGCTACAAGTAGCTTTTGCGAATAACCAAATTCAATGCTCACTTAGAATCAAAATCAAATCATAACTTTTCATTTTTAAAACTTAAAATGAAACTAAAGTTCAAATCAATGAGCATATTTATAGAACATACAAACTGGAAAGGTTAATCAAATTAGTTTCTTTTTTTTGGCTTGCCAAAAGGATCCTCTCCCGGCTCCGCAAATCAAAGATTCAACATTAGCCAACCAATTGAAGTTCATTATGACACTTAATGAAAAAATCTTCGAGATAATAGTAAAACATAGCAACCATCAATGTGACAACTCAACCAAAACTAAGCCCATCTTGGAATCTAAACTCTCTTTATGAGAGGAGAGAATCAATCCCTTTCTTCTTAAGCAATTGACTTACTCATAGGAAAGAGAGTGCTCTAGCTCTCATCAAACATTCCAAGAATATTAGCACTCGCCTAGTCAACTTACTATGCTTCTAAGGACTTACACCATGTCTAACAAAAATGCATCTTTACACAAGAGGACTAGTGGATCAAAACTTGAAAAAGTATGATATTTACAAACATGGTATCCCTCAACAAATACAATTGTCAATCATGATATTCACCATAAACATTATAAGCAAGTATGATATTTACAAACATGGTGTTGCTATTATAAACACACTTCAATCATCAAAAAGATGTAACCGAGACATAAAACCCTAAAATCACCTAAAAAATAGAATTTTTTGAAATTAACATAAAACCCTAAAATGTTGGATCTTCAAGTCTTCAAAATTTTCAAACCCTAACAAGAAATTAGAAGAAAAAAATTCAATTAGATTTATATGAAAATATCAAACAGGGTTTTAGATTTTAAAGAATGAAAAAAATAAAAATGAAAATTCGAAATCGATGAAATATTGACAAGATTTGTGATGGTTTATGATTGCGAAAAACTAAACCCTAGTTTTACGGTTGGTAACAACTCAATTACGAACCGTAACTCGGAGATTTTTCACAGAACATACGGTTGGCATAATATTTTTGTTCAATTACCAACTGATTTGGTAACAACTCAATTCGAATAATCGGAGATTTTTTTAAGAACTACGGTTGGTAATAGTTCAATTACCAACCGTATGTTCTTAGTTTTGAGAATATGTTCGGTTACGGTTTTTATTTGCATCATATTTATCAACCGTAATTGAGTTACGGTTTGTTACTCAAACAACCATACCAACCGTAAATATTCCCGTGTCTTAAGAATTTATCAAATAATGATTTACGGTTCAAAAGTTAAGTTGATACACCAACCGTAGGGTAATTACGGTTGGTCTCGATTCATTAGTTACCAACCGTAACTGGTTTTATGATTGGATCTTCCCCAAATTTAACCAGTTACGGTTGGTATTCGATAACTTACGAACCGTAACTAAGAGTTACGGTTAGTCACGAGCAAAATTGCAACCGTAAGTTCTTCTGAAAATCCAAAAGTTTTGATTTTGTTATATAGTTTAGATAATTTTGAGCGAGAAAATGCTAATTGGAACTAATTCAGAAGTATATCGGGTCACTGGAATCACTCATTTTGGTTGAGTGAATCAAAATCTAGGGTTTCACAAATATCACATAAGTTTTCTTTTTCTTCTCCTCTAATTTTTTTTTTTTTTTTTTGATAACTCTAAAAATCTGATTTTAGAGTTATAATAAGTAAAAATTAATTATCAACACTAATCTTGATTATCATTACTAATCTTGATTATTAACAATAAGGACTAATTAGTCATTTCCATATTTTCATTGATAAGGGACACTTGAATTTACTTGTAATGACCTTTTTTGTCTTATTCACTTGTCGCCCCTCTACCGATTCCTACCGCCCCTTTACCAAGCTTGTTATTTATTTCTTTTGCTCGGTTATCAAGAAACAATTTCACACGGATGATTCCTAGGGGATTATCAAAATGATTTCAAAGATAAGTGGCATTTTTATGGTGCTGTGGGATTTATTGTTGGAATTTGGGGTTTGTTCTTTGTATTACTTTTGAAGAAAGATAAATGTTGGTCCGGGTATTGGAGATTTGTTGATCTTGTTGCACTCAAAATTGTTCAACTTTTCTTGAAAGTTTGATATTTTGTAAAATTTTCCATCTTAGAATCTGATACATGAAACATCAAACATAGTTGCTAAACAAGCGAAATTTATACTCCACTACAAATTTGACAATTTCCGGCATTTTTGGCAATAGTCACTCAACTACAACTACAAGTAACGAGAAAAAAATGAGGCCAAATTTTTTCTTGGGGTCATAGTTTGTCATAGCTTCTGCATTTCAATTTAAAATCCCCCCTATAGCAGCCATCTAAATTTAGGCCCATGTTTCTGGATCTCATTTGTTCCAGAATCAGTCATCCCTTTCTTACTATGGCCGAAAATTAAGTCCACCCAATAAATCTCTAGTAATTTACAAGGCTATAAATTATCTATCTAATCAAAGCTTCATATTTTTCCTAACGACATTTTCATTTCATACACTTTTTGAGTACTATAGAGACCTTTCGTAAATTGGGATTTTAGGCGACTTATGTGGTCTTGGGAAGCCAATATTTTGCGGCACAAACTTCATATTTTGACATTGCATGTTGGAGAAAACGTTAGTTTTTTTTTTTTTTTGTTGTTGTTGAAGCAAGTTGAGTTTCTTATAGGAAACAAATGGGAACTTTATTGTTTGATGAGATAAAGAAGAAAACATCCGACTTCCTTCAAGAGAAATATAAAGTGGCTCGATTAGCTTTAACGGATGTTACTGAAGCAGAGCTGTAAGAAATTTTTCCGATCCTTATTTCATGTTTAACATTTATACTACTAAAAATGATTGAAAACATACCACTTGCTCGTTGATAACGCTGTGATGTGTTTTCAATCCTTTGCTATTCTTGACAAATGTCATTTTTATCATTGACAAAAGGTTGGCTGAGGAGGCAACAAACTCTGATCCATGGAGTCCTGATGCCAGAAAAATGAATAGAATAGCCGATGCTTCATTTGACATTGACGATTACTGGAGAATTGTTGAAGTTATTCACAAGAGGTAAAATACTATAATCAGGTTGTTTTTCTTATACAGTTAGTCTTATTATAATTAAAATTAATCCTACTTATAAATGTAGATTGTATGCGGTCGATTGGAAGGAATGGAGACAGTCTTATAAAGCCTTGTCCTTGCTTGATTATTTACTAACTCATGGTCCTGAAGATTTTGCTGAGGAATTTAAATGTGACGTTGATGTCATTGAAGAGCTAGGTGCATTCAAATATATAGACGAGAAAGGGTAAGATATTATTCTCATTTATACTGAATACATCATGATGGAGCATGATCCATTAACATTGTCAGATAGTTTTAGCACTAATTATACACCGCCAATTGAAATTTGAATCTGTAGATGATAATAAGGCTGCATGCTGGAAAAAGCATTCATTTTTCAAGAGAATATATTGCACGATTAGAAGAATATCGCACGATCTAACAAATGCCAACATGGCTACCTCCAAAATGATACTCCCTCGGTTTTAGGAAAACCGATACTTTCAATTTTTCAACTTGGCTTATTTAGGAAAAAAATGAAAACTTTCCTGAAACGAAGGTAGTATGTGTGTTAATTGCATGTAGGTTTTTTAGCCATTTTTTTTCTTCTTTTTACTGCGTTATAGGTTCAATTGGGGTGCCAATATGGAAAAGAAATCAGAAAGAGTTTTAAACCTGTTGAAGGGGGGAGAGTTTTTAAAGTCTGCTCGCTTGAAAGCTTTGAAAATCAGCAAGGAAATCAAAGGGTTTGGCAACTTAATGGCTTCCCCGCAGGCATCCACATCGTCGCCATCATCGTCCGGTACTTCAAGAACTTCATTTGGATCATATTCTCTTACTAGTTCAATGTGGAATGAATCAGATGATTATTCAAGTAAACATGAACAAAATCCTACTCGAAAATCTCACATGGAAAACTGCTCATCACCAAGAGTATTACCATCTGAAGAGGGAACACACCTTTGGGATAACCCTATTCAAGAGGGAGGGTCACTCTTAGATCCAGATGACGAAGAAGATGAAGAAAAGATAAATAACGCATTCATATGGGATAATGAGAAAGGCGTAACACGGAGCTTTTCCGATGTTGGAAAGGAGATTAAAAAGAAATTATATCGTCAATTTTCTACAAGATGCTAATAAGCTCCTAATGTGCATTAAATGGTTCTCCATTTTTCTTTCCATATATAAATGTCTCTCTAGTAGTAGTGTGGTAAAGTCACTTGGGTGATGATAAATATCTCGAAAGACTTGATTAATGCAACGAGTACTTTGTGTATATATGATGAGTTTAATATCAGAAATTTCTTAATCATCTAGTTTTGATTCTTTTTTTCGTACCTTCGAGGTCATTCTTGCTGAGTTTTGTTTTCTTCTCTTTTCTATATCCGCTATTAGCCAAAAAAACACAAGCTATTACGCTAAAGTTGCTATGCTGAAGCAACTATATTGTGACCCGCTCTCCTTATGGTAAAATCGTTTCTTCAAGCATATATTGTGAGAATTTCAGTATCATAAACACCATACTTTAGAGTTAAATATCATATTCCTTATAAGCTTTACCTTATGCTGAAATAAGATTTTTTTTCCTAGCATGAATATATTCCACTACTTACAAAATCAACATCAAGCAAATCATATATATTGAAAAGGAGAGGGTCCCAAGTACACCACCAACAAATCATATGTACTCAGGTTGGTACATCATATACATCTTCGTTCGACAACCTGTATGGACAAAACCTAACACAATCACAAGTAGGTCAAAGCAAAGAACCTTGAATAAGATTTTATATAGAGTTTTCTCTTTCTTGTTTTTTGTTAACGAGGAAAACTGCATTGGAAGAAAAACCTCGCGACCTCATCCAGCTTTGAAAACCACAGTGTATTAAACCGCTACAGAAAACTAGCCTACTATCAGACTACATATTAGAATGTAGTTGAGACTAAATTAACGCTCTAAGAAATTCAGCTGCAGTCGTGTCCTTTGTGCTATTGAAGCTCGCAAGTTTCTACGCACTTGATTTCCTTAGCTAAAGTCCTTACGGCCTAAAAGTTGCTTCAACCTCACTGAAGATTTTTGATACCTATCGGCCTCTAACAAACAAACATATTTTTTCCCTATTTATATGTTTCAATATAGGTTTGAAAATATGTTTGCAATAGACAAAGTCCAGCAAACCTCACGGATCTGAACACTTACACTCAGTTAGCAAAGAATCCTGGATCACTAACCCTCTCAAGAACAATCTAGAAAAATCAAATGATAGTTTAGATATCTATCTTGAGGAATCATAAAGTCTGAGACAAAGAAAACTTTATGATTTCTATCTATCTTGTTCCTGATCTAAAGTCCGTAAACTTCAATAACCAGTAGAACAACATATGGTTACAAGAACTATCAGGTAAAAAGATAGTCTAAACGGGCTTCACGAATCCCTGAGTGAAGTTTTCAAAGTCTTACCTAGAATCAGTTCAGTGAAGAACCTAGGTTATAGAGGACAACTTTAGCTTTGCAACTAGGATAAAAGAGTGGCGGGATTAAGAAATCTTGGTGCAAGAGTCTATGTATCTATATATTTTCAAGGCTATAGATAACTTTGAATTCAATCTAAGGTTGTTTGAGATTCAAGCAAACACTTTTTCAGTTTAGATGTAGAGGTGTCAAAAAGGCCAGGCTAGCCTGGGCCTGGTATGGCCTGACCTGTTTAACCAGGCTAAAGCCTGGTCTGGCCCATACTCTAAACAGGACAGGCTGGGTCCGGGTTCAAGACGGGCCCAGGCTGGGCAGTGATATTCAGCCTACTAGCCAGTTGTGGCCTGGCCTGCTTTAGCCTGAGCCCGTACAAGCCTGACCAGGCCGGCCTGCCATGGCCTGTGTATCAAAGTATGTTTACCAAAAAATGTTTGATGGTATGGAGGCTCGATCCCATGACATAGCCAAATTAATAAGAGTCTTCAACCACTGATCCACTCCACGTAATTCTGAATGGTCAGTGATAACATTCGAATATATTGGAATGTGAGTACTTATTACTTGGATTTGTCAGCATAATTTCAGATTGTTTTAAATCTTATTTATAGTAGATAATTTTAAAAACGGATAATAGGAGATTGTGAGAGATTTTAGCTACATAATTAAATTTAGATTACCAATTTAATTCATTGATTTGCTTGAATTTACCCATTATTTTCTCTTAGTAAATTTTGAAATTAACTTTAGATTACTAATTTAATTCATTAATGAATTCTTATATTTTCTCAACATTTTCAATATGTTTTTTGAAGAAAATTAAGGTAATATTTATCTCACGTATTTTTAAATTTTAGTTTCTATATAAACAAAAATACTTAAATCTATTTACATGCATTCTATAAAAAACACAGATCTATTATGTTTTTCCATCAAATTTTGTCAAGTTTCCTAAAAATTTTCAATTTTATTATCTTCTTCCCTTGAATTTTCTCTAAGTTTCCTAAAATATCACCCTAAATATTTATTTATTTCCGGCTAACACATTATTTCTTCACGTTAAATTAGTTATGTCAATTACGCTGCATTTCACAATCACAAAATAAATGTCAGCACAGTTGGTTTCGTGCATAGTGAAGGAGTTTCCAGTCATAACTTCGAATCCCACCACCACCTTAAGTTTTTATAAAGAACACAGGCTATCCTGCGCCTGGTCCGGCCTGGCCCAATAAAAACAGGTCAGGCTCAGGCTGGGCTTAGTAGACTATATAGCAAGCCAGGCTGGCTGGCGTGTTCACTAAGCAGGCTGACCCCATGCCAGGCTAGGCTGACCCCAGGCAGGCCTGGCTAGGCCGGGCCGGCCCGTTTGACACCTCTATTTAGATGAAATTCTTATTAGGAATTCATGTAAGCATGTGAAAATTCTTCCTTGAAATTACACGGAAGAATATGCACAATGATAGTCCATAACAGCAAGTATGCTTTTGAACTTACAAGCACTTGGCGGTATCAATAACACTTAAGACTAAACAATGGTCCACAAGCCAAAAGTGACTTTGCGAAGAAGTTGTCTTAGAAGTGTCTATGGGAGTTGTAGCGAAAGAGTTCATATAAAATAGTTTGTGACCTTCTGCTAAACCAGAACTGGGTATGTTTGTTTGCAAACCTCTGACACTTCCCGAAGTCATGCCATAGGGGTTTGCAAACCTCGGTAGTTCGTAAAGTCAGGTCATAGGGGTTTGCAAACCGGGTTTGGAAACCTACCATTATTCCCGACTCAGATGTAAAGATTTGCAAATTGGGTTTTTTTCAGACCTCTACATGTCGTGGAATTCAGACTGACTAGGTAATACATACAAGTATGTGTACCGTGCAAAAAAGTAATTTTGTGTCTCTCATAATTAAATTTGAAATCCTAATAGCCATAGTCAATATGCATTGTCGCTTGGGAAATTTCCAAATAATCAACTTGAAACGAAAATAGTTTGTGAACAATAAATTGTTCTAACTAAAATTATTAAGGATATACGAACATACATTGCTTGAATCACATTTCGAGTGTTTAACCAAGACATGCTTGAACCCAAAATTTCTTCTTTGCAATACTAAATCTAATAGAATCATACGACATAGTCTCTTAGGATAAAATGGTATATGTCATGAGTAAATAGGATAAGTTAGTCTTCACATACGTCTTTGTTGATGAAGTTCTCACAGATGTCTTCTTTTGTACTTTAGTCTGCAACCTGCTAGGGTTATTCAGTGGTGTATGATACTCAACTATCATACTTTAATCATAATTAAGACTTGACTTTAGTAGATTAGGAATCAAAATATAGTTTTGTACATCTAACATTGACAGCAAGCTTGAGATTAAAAAAAAAACTTGCGATTTCGACCGGGCGATGCTCTAACAATCTCCTAGTTTGTCAATTTTAGTGACAAAACTATCAATATATATGGATTCAATAAAATAACCTTTCAGCTCAATTTTCATAATGCTTGATTTCTTGAATCTTTATCATCTACTTGAATTCTTCGTACTTCAAGTTCTTCCATGGTTCTGCATATGATCATTTCAGCACCTTTCTGTTAAAGATCCGTAACGAATAACAACTTATGAGAATACTCAATTAGAGCTTTTTTAGAATGAAAAATCAATCTACTCAATGGTTGTTACATCGGCATGTAGTAACTTTACCTACCTCAAAGTCCAATAGCAATAGTACTACGGTGATATGTTCTTCCCTGGTCTTAAGTTGTATATTTTTCATAATAAACAAAAACCTACAACTTGCAATTACCCCCCGGACATAATGCTCAGAGAAGCCATATGTTATAGTAGAATGCTACTAAGTAATTATCCCCCCCTTTTTTTTCAAAAAAATTGGCAAAGGTGGAAAAAAAGGATCTTAATAAACTACACAAAAGAGTACCGCGATTAAAGATAACATACAAACCTTTTAAGACGATTCCACTAAGTTCCACAACTTAGCATCTTCATCAAGGATCACAATCATCTCCTACATCCATAGCCGCACTCCCCACAAAGATATAATAATTAAGCATAAGTTCAAAAATTAAACTCTCCTCCATTTGATGTCATTATCAAGTGAACAACATGAGGGACCTTTCTCTAACAACAAGAGAAAGATTTCTTGGACATTAACGAATTTACAAGTAAATAGGATAGTCAGTCTTCTCATACCTTTGTCGTTGACGTCGTCTTCAGCCTTCAATGTTCAAGGTTGATTGGTCAACTCTGATACTCAACTACCATGCTCGAATCCTAGTCCAAGACTGACTTAAGTAGACTATAAACCAAGACATAGTTTTGATCAACTAAAATTGATAACATGCTTGACTTACCAAAACTTATGGGTTTGACCGAGGGATGCTTTACCGTTAGTGGAAACTTAAATCGTGTTGTTTTGTTTTTTTGATTGATTAATTATTTGATTAAGAACTAAGGGTATAGTTACCTTGATTGATCAAACTTGTTTATAAGGCCACTCAAGTTTGTTTGAGGATTTGACAACCTCCATTTTGTGTATTGATCAATAGTATGCAGCGGTTACTTTGAGGTTTGAAGATGGAAGACTTGAAGAATTTTTCTTCTTGGGATAAAAATAAGATGCTTATCTTGACAAACATAAGTCTTGTAGAAAGATGCAACAAAATATTTTGTTGCATCAAGTCGTTTGGATAGAGCTTGTTCATTGAAATTGATTATTTCGGTAATCACTGCCTTAGTTTGATCTTTGACTACAGAAGTTTATATTGAATAAACGGAAGGTCTTTTATCCTACTTTATATATGATCTAAAAATTGATTTGGGAATTTGATAAGTGAGTTAGTTATTGTAACTGATTTAGTCTTTTGCTGGTTCGGGTTACGATCCAAATGAGCCGAGAGTCGAAGTCTTCACAGCGTGAAGCAACTCAAGATAGTGAACTACATCTTTGAATTCATTTGCGCAGACTAGATTGGTTGTAGGCACAAGGATATTGAAGGAACTGAGTAACGAAGGAGTGTTTACTTGGTGTCAACTATATGAAGTTGCGGTAGTCAATTTGTATAGCGGCTTAGTTCTGAGAGTATTCAAAATTGGACTAGGTTCTGGGACTTTTCTGCCATGCAGTTTTCCTCATTAACAAAATCTTGTGTGTTCGTGTTATTACTTTACTTTCCGGATTACTAAGTAATTGCGCCTTGTACGTTAATAAACTTGGTGACGATCCTATAGTCAGTTCAGTTCGAACTCGGACTATTTACCAAGTACACCTTGTTGAAATAATCTTTTAGCTGCCATAGTTTCGGTGAATTTATACAAGGTGTGTCTGCGTACGTTGATATCGAAAAGATTGTGGTATACTCTGTACCTCGTCATTTCATAAATTATTATTGATTTCTCTTTGGTCATCTTTTTGTTTTTTTGGTCAACACTCTAAAACTACTTGGTCGACTAAAAATTAAAAAGGGTAAGAAGAATTATATGATGGATCGTAACCCGTTGCTTATAGCCTGGTGCTGATGATTACGTGATCCGGGATGAAATTTTTTTGGGGTTTCTCAATTTTGACGTTGATAGTATGGATAAAGAAAGAATAATTAATAAATCCACTGATACTAGTAGAAAAAATGCCGATTTTATGAGAGACTAGAATCAATAATAATGAATCCCAACATTATCAAAATTGAATTTTTATATTTCTTCGAATTACTAAGAGAAGATTTTAAAACCTAGAGAAAGCTTATAACAATACTTGTGCAAGCTTAGCAAACAGTTTAAGGTTAATCCACTGTTTATAGAAGATTGTGAGCGTAACAAAGAGAGAATTGTAATCGTTTTCTTGTTCATAATCTAAGAGAAGATATTTTCTTTGAATTACTACTTGTGTTCTGTTTTCTAAGTTTCTCGTCTATTATTATTCTGAATTCCGCCTTTATAGTAATGTATTTTGGCCGAAGATGCAAGATGATGTGGCTAAGTTAGTTAGAGGGTGTAAGTTGTGCAGCACATCTAAACCTTCCAACAGAAAACGTGGGTTATATATACCATTACCAGTACCATCAAGGCCTTGGGAGAGTATTTCTATGGATTTTCTTGGTGGGTTACTGATAGGTGTCTAAAACACCTAATTTACTATCTAGTAGTTACGCTTTCTTTGCTATTTTTCTTGTGAATTATGTACTTTACGCGTGTTTTTGAGTTATTAGGTATTCTGGAGTCGCACAGAGGAAAAGAAGCGGAAATCACCCAAATTGAGGCGAAAAGGGCACAGTGTCATTTCACATGCTATTGGGAACCAAACCAAATGTTAAGGGGCAACTCTATTGGGAGGAGAAATAAAAAGCAGCCAGCTGAGGTTAAGGGGTGACCATCTGTTATAGGGCACCTACTGGGGTATCTAATGAGTGGGGTGTGATTATCGAACCCTACTTCCTACACCCTAAATCGAGAAATCTCAAAATCATTCTCAATTGAACCTGAAATGAAGAAAAGATGAAGCAGCTGTTTCAATTGTTACCAAGTCCATATCGAGAAATTGATAGAAGAGAAAGACTAATACTTGAGAGATGGTGCTACTTTCATTGAAGAAGCCGATAAAGAAATTGAAGCAGAGAAATAAAACAGTGGCTATGGCGCTCGATCGAGGAATTACCGGAGAAATTGGTGAGTAGTAATTCAGATATTATGCTTTTGATGAGTAGAAATTGAATCAGAAGAAGGTGATGCTGCTTGTGGCGGATTTGAGAATTAGGTTCATCTGCAGCTGGAATTTGAGAAGAAGACTAAGGTTTTGAGTCCAGGATGATTTAAAACTGAGATTTTGTTGATGAAGAACAAGTTTCAGAGAATTGGTTTTGAGCAAAATCACAGAATGAGCTATGGAGATTACAGGGAAGATGAAGGTGGTATTGTTGTTAAGATGGGTCTCTGAAATTGCTGTCGGAGCTTAAAATAGAAGATGGGTTTGCTATGTGATATGAGTTACAGGGAGATGGAATTGCAGGGTGTTTGCTTGACTGTAGCTAATGGGTGATGATGAGATATTGCAGGTGCTGTTGGTTCAATGGAGCAGAGTTGCAGGTGGAGGTATAATTGAAGTGTAGCTGATGCATTCGGATAGCTTGGTGGTATGGCAGAGAAACAATGGGTTAGCTGAGGTTATTGAGCTGTTACAGGTGTTGCGGAGTTGAAGCACCAGCTGAGACAGGAAATGATGATGAGTTGAGAAGGTTGCTGATTTGAATCCGCTGGTGAATAATCGATGGGTTGGAAAGTTGAACGACTAAGCTGCAGGGAATGGCTTTGCTGTAGTGAATGAGTGGAGCCAGCGAAATGGATGTTGCGGCTCAACTGATGCTGTAATGTTGTGTTTGAATGAGAGTGCTGATTGCCAAAAGGTTGTAGTGTTGATGGTTCGCAGTGAAGCAGCGGTGTTGCAATGGTTGCGACTGGACTGCAGTTGAAGGCGTGTATTCTTTGCATATAGAGAAGGCAAGAATTGGAGTTGCGAGCAACGCGCGGGAAAAGCCGGATTTGGCGTGATTTTGTAATTGGTACTGCAATGATGAATGGCAATGCGGCTGTAGTGAAGTTCATGATTAGTGTGCTGGGGATGTGAAAGAGCTGCAACAGATGGTGTTAGGTATGATTTTGCAGGAGAAGAAGAGTAGCCGACGACGGTGGAGGAGGAGAACTGAACTCGAGGTTGAATTCGTGGAAAGACGGAATGCGTTCGACATTAATGGCGTATTAATGATGAACGGTGATTGTCATGGGAGTGTTGATTCTAGGTGATGGTAATGTGTGTCTGTAAATGGAGAGACATGAGTCCGAGATGAGTAAGTATTGGTTGTCGGTTGAGTTGCAGTTTGCGCAGGAGCTAACGGAGGAGTTATGTATGAATGTGAGTTGCGGCTGCATATGCAAGCAGGGAAGTGACAAGAAGGTGCAGCTGATGCTGTGGAGAAATGGCATTGCAGGTGAATGTTGAGTAATGAGCTGGTAATTGTGTTGGTATTGCAATTACAGCTTAGCTAGAGGGTCTGGAGCTGGTTTGCAGCTGTGCAGGATAGAAGTTGTAGCTGGTGTTGGTAATGAATAGCTTAGCGACAAAGAGGTTACGGTCATTGTGGAACTGAATCAGATGGAAGAGTGATGTTGCAGTCCGTAAGTTGCAGGTGCTGTGTGGTTGAGAGGAGTTATGGATTGAGCTGATAAAGTTTCAGAATTTGGTGAGATGGCCTGAGAAGATGGTTTGATGTGCTGGCAAGTAGCCATTAGAAATTTGGATGTGTAATGTTGCGGACAAGGATTGTGCATCACAAGATCTGGCCAGTGCAAATAGCCTAGGCCAAAGTGAATCAGAAAGTGAACCAGACCTGACTCGTCTGACTAGAACCAGATGACTCACCCTGACTCTTTCTGACTCGGTTTGACCGAGTTGACTCGGGACCTTGACCGAGTTGACCGTTGACCGGTGACCAAGGCGGACTTTGCTTGGTCACCTGAGCTACTTTCCGGTGCCGGATTCCTGCCAATTTCCGGCCATAATCCCATTTTTCCGGCGACAATTTTTGGACATAATTTTACATGGGTTTTTCTCACACATGGGCTTGGTGGACCACATGGGTTTTGGACTATGAAGACCTAATTTTAGAAGTTGGAGAAAAGCTATAAAAAGGAAAAGTCTTCTACAACTTGGATATCTTTGATTATCTTTTTGCTATTCTTTTGCCTCTACTTTGTTTTCTAGGGTTTAGAACCATGAAGTCTTCTCTCTTTCTTCTTGTTATGAACTCCATGAATCTAGAGTTTTTATTATTGGTTATGGAATAAGTTGGATTTCCAAATATGGGTTTTAATTCAATAAATTAGTTTTCTCTCATATTATCGTTTATGATTCACCATCAATATTGTTACATGATTTGAATGCTATTTAGTCGAGTCGCGAATCGATTGAGTTTGTTTTTCATCTCTCTTGCTAGATTAGGATTTATTATACGCAAAAGTGATAGATTCCTGATTACAAGTAGCATAATTGTGATTATTGCTTGTAGTGATACATCCTAGTAGTCATATGTGAACCATAACCTTTGTTAAATCGGATTAGTGCGTTTTCCACGTTCGATTGCTTTGATTGGCCTGATTTCATAGAACCTAATGCATCTAGGGAATTAAACTTGATTAGTGCTTTTACACGTTAGGTTGTTCCTTTAGGTAGAATTCATATTCGCATCTTTTAATGTGTTTGTTGATGACATGAGGAGATTTGCGGGATATACTTGCGATCAAGGTATTCTAGGGCCTTTGATAAAAGTTGAGATTAAAATATCAATTCTAGTTGTTGTGGTGAAATCATGTTTGCGATTGAAGACGAAATCCATGACCAATACTTTCTCATCCTTGATTTGATTTGTTTGCTTATTTCTTTATTTGATTTTATTTAGTTTATTATATAAAAATCACAAAACTACCGGTGTTATTTATAGGGAACCGAAACAATTTGACAACCTAGACCTCTCTATGGGATCGATCCTTTCTTTCCCTTGCTTCATTATATATTTTGAGTAGTAAGAAAGTGTAATTTATATTTGTGTCGGCTGACAACCGGTCAGTTACCAAATACCAAGTCTGGTCATGATTACTTGTTCGTTGTGTTCGACCGATTCAGTAAGATGATTGCATTAATTTCATGTACAAAGACGGTAACGGGAGCGGTGCAGCAAAGCTCTTCTTTGAGCACGTGTGGAATCATTTTGGTTTACCTACATTGATTATTTCTGATAGGGATAGTCGATTCCTTAGTCACTTTTGGGATTCTTTATGGAAGATGATGGACACTAGGCTGAAGAAGAGTACAGCTTTTCATCCACAAACAGACGGACAAACAGAAGTGGTCAATATGACTATGGTTCACATGTTAAGGGGATATAATTCTAAGCATCCTAAAACTTGGGATGAGAGTTTACCGTATCTACAGTTTGCTTTCAATAGAGCGATTCCACGATTCTTGGGAAATCTCCTTTCGAGACGTGCTATGGTTACTTACCACCTAGTCCTTTCGATCTAGTATTTTCTAGTGACACCTCAATGAGGGGAAAGGAAGGAAGTGAACGGCAAAAGGCACAAAAGTTCTTGGAGAAGATATCCCATATTCATGCGACTGTTGAAGCATGATAGGGTGTAGAATACATCCTATTTACTATCTATTGTTTATGCTTTCTTTGCTATTTTTCTTGTAAATTATGTATTTTACGCCTCTTTTGAGTTTTATAGCTACTTTGGAGTCGCACGGAGGAAAAGAAGAAGAAATCATCCTAAATTGAGCACTAAGCGCAAAATAGTCATTTCATAGGGCAAACACTATCGAGAGCCGAGCCAAGGTTAAGGGGCAACTCTCTTCGGGAGAAGTATTAAAAGACATCCAACATAAGTTAAGGGGATGCTAGCTGGGTAGCCCTTATCAAGGTGACCAGACACTGGGTATAACTTTACTCCCATAACCCTAAAGTCGAAAGACTCTTTCTTCTCAATCATTTGTTCATTATGAGAAGCAGCTGTGCTAAAGCCGAGAGACTAAAATCAAGAAATTGAGAGACGAAATTGTTAATGATGAGAAATCGAGCGGAAATCCAAAGAAGAAATCAGACCAAGAATTAGGATTTGTATTATTGCATCTGTGAATTGAGATCGATTGGAAGGAGAGTTTACTGTTGTTGTTGTTGTTGATCAATTGGAAGTTGAAATCAAGAGATGAAATTATGATGCAGGAAGGATGGCAAGATGATGATGAATAAATGGTTAAACTCGGATTCGATTGTGAGAGATGATTTCTGTCAAATCGAGAAACTAAGAGATGAAATTGAAGAGGGGTTGTAGCTGATTCAAGACTGATTCGATTTATGAATAAATACGAAGAGATTGAAATTAGAATAAGGTTTGTGTTGGTGCTGTTGAAATCGAGTAGAAGAAAAGGGGATCCGAGAGATGCTAGTGATGAGATGAAGTCGTTTCTGTTAAAACAAGGTTCTGATGATTGTGTTGATCGAGATGTGGATTTGATATGAACACAGGGAGAAGAAATTGAAGACGGTGATGAACAAATTTAAGTTGGAAGTGGATCCGATGGTTGATGTCAAAGATGGAAATTGGGTAATGATTAAAGAAGGAATTGATTTCATTGTCTCAAACCCAGTGGTGTGTGCCGTTAATTAGAGAAGGAGATACAGATGGTATATGAGATTTGAATTCCAATTGAAGCAATGGGTTTTGAGTTGCTAATGAAGATAGTACTGCAGTGAAGAATGTGTTGGAATTGCTTTAGATGTATGCTAGGAATGTCGCAGGTATGGAGCTGAAAATTGAGGCATGAACTTGGCCGGGAATATCCTATAAACAGCCGAGACTCGGCCGGACTCTGGTTCTGGCGAGTCAACTCAACGATTCAGATGACCGATCCAGAGCCGATCCAACTCAGCTGAGTAAGACAATCCAGTTAGACTAATCAACTGACTCGCTGCTGACTCAGTGTCTGACTTCTTTTCTTTGACCCGGTTGACTAACGAAGACCGTCAGTTTGACCGTTAACTTGGACGGTGCCGTGACGGAATATTCCTTTGACGGAGAAGAAGATTCTGGTGCCGGATTCCGGCCAAATTCCGGCCATAATACCAACTTTCCGGCGACCAAAATTACAGATTTTTGTGTGGATTCTTCTCATGGGTGTGAAGACTTGGACTTGGAATTGGATGGAGAATTTGGCTCAAATTTGGAAAGAGAAGATGGAAGATTTGAGAAAGGCTTAAACTTGGAAATTGAATTATTAAAGGAAAGGGATTATATTCCTTGGAAGATTTGGAGAACATTGAAGCCTATAAGTAGAGAAGTTCTCTACACACTTTTATATATCTTTACACACCTTTTTAGACACACAACACTTCTCTTTTCTTTATTCTTTGTGTGAACTCCTTAACATGAGTAGCTAATTTTATTATTGATTGAGGATGAATTCCTAGTTCTTAACATGTTTTGAGTTTTGTTTCAATTCTATCTTGAAGTTTTTTCCACATGATTATCGTTTGTTTTTACTAATAGGAATGTTTATACATTCATGATTGATTGATAGATTGTTTAGAGTGCACGCTAAATTGATTTGTTAATTTAATCTAAAGCTAGTGAAAGTTAGGGGATAAGTAATCGTTTCTTGACTCTTTACATAAGTAGAAAACACGAGACCTTGCGGAGGGATTCCGTGGAGCGATTGTGTGTGAAAACAACGTTAGCAAGTAGACCTTGATCTAAGAGTCTAACTACTAATATCAACCTAATAAGTTCATAAATCTTAATGCGTTTATTTAAATTACATCTTGAGTGATCTACTACTAGGTGGTTTGGTAAATAGAATCCGGTAGTCGAGAACTTCCGTATCCGGTGATACAAGGGATTTAGGGGTTTAGCACTGATCTAGCTGCTTTACCTACGGTTGGTGATAATCTGTGACTAATAACATGTGGATGAAAAACATAACTTGAATCATTGTTTTGCAACGAAGAAGGATTCCTTGGTCTTGTCTCTCTTATTGATTTCAACTTTATCTTTGAATTGCTTTGTTTATTTTCTTTTGCTTTATACATCCCCCTTTTTGTGACAATTAAGACAACTAAAACCTCTTGCTCCTCGTGGGAACGAACTTAACTACCACTATATTACTTGCTAATTAGGTGGAAAAATATTAATTAATTTGTTGTGGTTACGACACGCATCAAAGCACAACTAAAGAAGTCACAAGCCAAATACAAAGCAAAGCATGACAAGCATCTTGTACATTGTAATTTCTGTATTGGTGACTTGGTATGGTTAAAATTAGGTAAGGAACGACTGAAGGGGGAAGGTAAGAAGTTGAAACCATTGAGGTATGGACCATTTCGTATTCTCGATCAGATTGATGACAATGCCTTTCGTCTAGATCTGCCACCTTATCTAGGAATGTACTCGGTCATAAATGCCGAATACTTGAAGTTGTTTGAACCACCATTACTTGATGATGACGGCGACGACACTATGATCTTACCACGAGTAGAAGACTTATGGTTTGATAGAGAGGAACCACTCAAGGAAGACTGCATATTGGAGCGAAGAGTGACTAAAACACGACAAGGAGAGAAAAAAGCTTTTCTAATTGGATGTAAAGGTCAAGTTCCTAGCAAGGCTAAGTGGTTTAACAAGGAAAAGGGACTCTCGAGTTCCCTAACCTTCATTTTTAACTCTCACAGGAGTTCAAGTTCTTAAAAGGGGGACCCATGATACAGGTGTATCCGTACTCCTTTAGGGAACTTAGTTAACCTCAAGCTAAGTTGAGGGGGAAGAAACCTATTCTAGGCATGAATCCTTGTTTAGGCAGAATTCCTAGTTAGGGAAGAGTTTTGGTTTAGGCAATACTCTTAGTTTAGGAAATAGATTCCTAATAGAAGTCCTTGATCGGCTGAGTACGATGAAGACTATAAATAGATGGCTTTGGCTAATAGCTAAGGACAGATACTAGGCACATAAAACCTAGAGAAATCTTACAACAATACTTGTGCAAGCTTAGCAAACATTTTAAGGTTAATCCACTGTTTAGAGAAGATTGTGAGCGTAACAAAGAGAGAATTGTAATCGTTTTCTTGTTCATAATCTAAGAGAAGATATTTTCTTAGAATTACTACTTGTGTTCTGTTTTCTAAGTTTCTCGTCTATTATTATTCTGAATTCCGCCTTTATAGTAATAGTTACCAAGGTATAGAGATCAATACATATCACTATGAGAATATAAACAATTGAACAACTCTAGAACTAGTTTCATTTGAGTCATTTGAAATAGTTATGGGTTAAGATGAATAAGGTTGATATGAAAGTGTTCATATGGCTAACTTCGGTTAACTATTGTTGAGCCAACAAGGTGTACACGTTTAGGTACGGTTACCCATATCTAAATGAAGTCACTTTTTATTTGTGTGTAACAAGCTAAGTTCTATCGATCGGTTGAAAGATATTAGCTTGAGTCTAATGAGGTTTTCATCTAACAATGAATATTGAATGCTTTGTTACCAAGGTAACATTGATTCAAACCCTGATTTGAAGACTATATAAGGGAGAACTCTAGCAACTGGGAAACCTAATCCTCACACCTCCTGTGTGATACTAGTTGCGACTAGAGTCGGTTCTCCTTTAACCTTAGATTTTTTCAGAACCCTGTAGGTTAACAACTGAAAGACTTCATTGGGATTGTGAAGCCAGACCCAACTATTTTCCGTAGTTGCGTGATCTGATCTTGCTATTTTCTGTCGTGGTTGAGTACTATCTTCTTTAACATTAACTCGATATTTAATCTCCGATAGGCAAGATAAAAGTAGTCACAAACATCTTCGTCTCATCGTTTGTGATTCCACAATATCTTGTTTCGCTACCATACGATTAAGATTATTGTGAGGCGATTGATATTACTAAGCTGTTCTTCGGGAATATAAGTCCGGTATATCAATTGGTTCCTGTTCACCTTGATTTATCCAAATACGGAACAAAACCCTTAGGTATTTCTGTGGGAGACATATTTATCTATTCAATAGACTTTTTTGTGTGAGACAAATTGGTTTATCAAGTCTTCGACTTTGGGTCGCAACAACTCTTAGTTGTGGGTGAGATCAGCTAATGGAATCAAGTGCGTAGAGTCCTTCTGGGATTCAGAGGCATATGGAACGTGATTGTACCTTGATCAGTGTGAGATTGGTTAGGGCTCAACTACATTCCAGTCCGAAGTTAACTTGGAGTAGGCTAGTGTCTGTAGCGGCTTAATACAGTGTGGTGTTCAAATCTGGACTAGGTCCTGGGGTTTTTCTGCATTTGCGGTTTCCTCGTTAACAAAATTTCTGGTGTCTGTGTTATCTCTTTTGCACATTATATTTTTTATATAATTGAAATATCACAGGTTGTGCGTAGTTCAATCTATTAGATAATCCAACCTTTGGTTATTGATATAAATTGATTGACACTCGAACATTGGTCTTTGGTACCGTTCAAGTTGTTTCACATAATAATCAAGCTTGCGGATTTCTATTTGTTTGATTTGCTGATTACATTGTGAAACAGAGATATAACTCTTAGATATAATTCTTGATTGAGCTCGCTTTATTAGTTGGTGCTGTTGGAATTATATTGGAGTTTGTCCATACAGATTACTAAACAAAATATTGGGTGACAAATGCATCACCAGAGACAAAAGTTTTTTTTGGATGAAATCTATTAAAGAGAAAGACTTGTCTTTCTCACGTATAGATGAACATTCTGTTCCTACGAAACAGTCATGTATTGATATGTGTTACCCTGATTTTCTTGCTGACGAATCTGATTCTGAAGTAGAAAGGGAAGCAGCCCGTGAGAGTGCAACGATTCTAAAAATTGTTAGAATCCGGGTAGTTGAAATCAATAGGATGAAACACAAAATGCCCATGTGGGGAAATGCAATTAAGAAAATACCCACGTTTTTTTCATTATATATTTAATGCCCATACTTTAACCTTTTCCGTCCCGTTTTATTGAAAAACGGCATGCGCCCGTTAGTCAACAACCGACACTAAATCAGCTATAGAAAAAGACATGTATACCCATAAACTGTCTGAATAGGGCCGAGTTAGTCTGTACGAAGTTAAATCGAACCTATAATTGCTGCTACTGAAAGACAAAAGACGCTCAATCTTCTTCCACAATTCTTACTTACAAACAAAACCCATACCTCATTTAAATAGAAATGGAATCATTAGGAAAAATCACTAACACATCCATATAAATTTTGCTGCATTTCCAACTAATTCGAATACCCAAATCATCAAATTTTGAAAAACAGACCATGTACAGCGTTTAAATCCCAAATTGAAAAGGAAAAATTCCAGTACTCTAATTCCTCGTGGCAACATCACCACTATCTAAAATTTCTACCGATTGAACCAGTAATATTTACCATCGTGAACCGTTCCACCACCTCATACCATTACCACTAGAAAACCCAATTGAAACCCTAACCAAAAACCCAACAGAAACCTCATTGAGTCCCCAAATTGAAAACGCAATTTGATCTTGCTATTCAAACAAATAAAAACCCTTGGTTGGTGATGGTGAATATATTGCTGGTAATGAACCGCAACCAGTTTGCAATAAAATGACTTTTGAAATTAAAGAAGAAAAAGAAATGGAAGATAAAGGGAAGAAGGAAGGGAAGGAAGTGAAAGAAGATGCAGAGAGAAATGGAAGATAAGGATGCGGAACGACCAAGAACAGTCCCTAGTGTTATAAACCAAGTTTATTTATTAAGATGCCCTTCGTGTCTAAGATTAGGGTTTACCTATCATAGGAACCAAGTCTTCTATCTATATAAATAGAGGCTCAACCCATTGTAATTACACACACACTAATAGAATATTTTGTTTTTATTTTTTTTTAATTTTTTTTAATTTTTTTGTAATACTCATATAGTTGAGTTAGCATCCATAAATCATCAAAAGTTGTACTCTTTTCCTTTCATTTCAGGTTTTGTCCCATGTGGTTTTCCTGACAAGGTTTTAACGAGCCAACATCTTGTTGACGTTTAATTTTCTTTAAAAATGTTGATATTTGTGCTCTTTTTCCTTCATCCAAATTTTTTCCCATTGGGTTTTACTGGCAAGGTTTTAGTGAGGCAATTTAGTTCAACATGGTGGTCATCTAAGGGGGAGTTGTATCAAATTACGGTTAGTTGGTGGATTCCCACCGTTAACTAGGTCATTTGGTTAGACCAAATCAACATAATCATCTCCTATGACTTTGGATATCTTTCTAATCCACATAAGGTATGATCACAAATTTTCTTCACCTCTGCAACTGTAACTACATATTGGCACTTTGTTGAAGAAATTACATCAACAACTTCTACAAATCATCTCGGGAAGCTAGCAATTCATGACACAAGTTCTCAATATGTTGAAGAATAATTTAGACTCTGCAAAAGTATTAATCGAAGACAATACTGCTTGTGAAACACAAAAGAAGTCTTCATCAACTATCTGACATCTTCATCAAAGCACTGTAATCTTCTGCATTCAAGAATTTCGTTCTTCAAAATTGGAAGGTCACGACTCAAAGATTTGCAAGACAAGATTTGAATGAAGTACTGTTTATCAGGGGGAGCACCATCATCAAATTAAGGTGCATTCACATGGACTTTATCACATTGTACTCTTTTTCCTTCGTCAAGGTTTTGTCCCACTGGGTTTTCCTTGTCAAGGTTTTAACGAGGCAACATTTGCGTGTCCAACACTGTTTTGAGTCTTTACATGCTTATACAATTTCAGGTTTTTCTCTTTTGAGTTTTCCTGGTATATTTGTAATGACTTAGCCACAGTGGTCATCAGGGGGAGTGTTATAAACCAAGTTTATTTACTAAGATGCCCTTTGTGTCTAAGATTAGGGTTTACCTATCTTAGGAACCAAGTCTTCTATCTATATAAATAGAGTCTTAACCCATTGTAATTACACACACACTAATATAATTTCTCTCTCTCTTCTTCCCCTCTACTTTGTGTCTCCTTCTCTATATTCTCTGTTTATAAGACCTAGGCATTATTTGTTTTTTTAAAGGTAAGATGCAATATATTTTTGTTAAACACGTGTAATACCCTTGTCAACTGAATCGTCAGTCGTCGATGATCTAACGCGTGGACGGTTGAAGATGATATCCTCAGCATGTGACCAGATGATGATAATTTTAATCTCAAACCGTAGATTGAAATGGACGGTAGAGGATTATTTTTATTATTCTAGCCAATGGGCAAATTTGTAATTGTGCCTGCCATTTTTCATCTTGTTTGATGATAAATTGAAAAAGTCAACGATATTTTGTTGAAATGGTGGGTCCGGACGGAAATCGTAACGGCATGAGCATTAAATTAAATATGAAAAAAAAACGTGGGAATTTTATTAAATGCATTTCCCCACATGGCCACTTTTTTAATTTACCCTACAATAATTGGTATGGTAAAAGATCGTGATTCCCAACTAAGGGTTCTTCGCGAGGAAAAGGTTGTTAAGGCTAACCTCAAAGAAGATGCTTGTGAATTTGAACGAATATTGAGTAATCTCTCTATTCAAGATAAATGTCGTTCTGAGGAGTCTGTCATACCAAATACTTCTGACTCTGCTGTGATATTTGAAAACATGACAAATTTTAATCATGTTTCTCAAATGAAAACAACTTCAATAGTTAAACTGAAAACCCTTCCTATTGATAAAGAAGTGCTTGGTTTTTCCACTAATCATGGATTTACCACGTCTCATGGAAGGAAGAAATCTTCCAACGATGTTGCTAAAGCTACACACTCTAATAACCTTGGTGATCAGAAAGTATGTCTCTTTTGTGATTCAAAAGGACATGTTCAACGGAAGAGCAAACCGAAGTTGAAGGACAATTACTTTGGTCGACTTCAGCATACCTTAGATTTAATACTCAAAGGTGTAACTGACATTCGAATGTGTAAACCTATTGGTTTTAGTACTCACCCTGTGAATTCTTCCAGGAAAGTCAGTTCAATATGCTCATCTAACGTTCAAATCAATTGTAGCTTTAATACAAATCGTTCAAGGAGATTTCAGAAAGGTTCTTCTCAACTTCCTGTGAAGAATGATGTTCAAGATGTGAAAAAGGTACATGTAGATGAAAGGAACAGTGGAGATATGAAGGATAACCTTAATCTGATAATGGAAGTATACAAGGACCTTATCAACAGGCTGTCAAATTCCTCTTGTCAAAATCCTTCAGTTCTATGTGTCGTACTTTGACGATAGTAAGTTTTATGACAAGTTTTTACATCAAAATGTTTTTCCTCCAAAGATTAGGAAAAATAGGTTTAACCAAGAACAACATTCATTTGATGAGCGCGATTCTCATACTTGTGCTAATTAATCACAAGGTTGATGTCTCACTCACAAAAAATCCTGGTTGAGTGAGATATGATCAGGTATACTTGTTGGCAAAATGTTCATTGATTGTCAAGATATCTTCTTATCGTCCTTAGCTGGATTATCATTTGCAGACATTTTTGCACAAGTATTTGTTTTTGGCGTTGTTCTTGTTGTTGTTTAAATTTCTTAGGATCCTTAAACTTGAGGTTACTCTTATGCTCTAAATTCTTCTCGGGGGAGAATATAAAAGTTTTTGAGCTAAGATTTGTGAAATTTTTCACTTAGCGGAATATTGCATTACAAACAGTCTTCTTGGTTTGCATTTTTATGTTATCCTTTTGTTTTTCGCCTATTGGGTAAAGGTTGTGTTCGTACGGGTACCCGTATTACATGTCACGAACCAACTATGGAAACCCTAAAAGTTACCGTCCCTAAGAAAACATTTAAATACCAAACCTATTGAGTCACATTCGCGTACTCTAGGGTACTTTCTTTTCTGTCGAGAATGTCTTCTCCTTCTCGCACCTGTGATTTTGCAAGAGGTTTTCTTGATAAAGGTATTGGTTTCGAGTCAAAAGGGAGGAAGAAAAGAACCTTAGTAGATGTTGATGGTTAAAATCCTGAGGCTTCATGCTACTATGCCTATTCTCATCAAGATGTTGAGAATGAGGAGATGGTTTCGGCCGAAGTGGTTCATGATTTTCTTAAATACTTTGAGGAAGCAAAACTGTAGCTCGTTGATACTATGAAGGGTATCGATGTGTTAAGAACTGAGTTGAAAAAAGTTAACTCTGACCTTGTTCTCATGAAAACACATGTTAAAGATCTTCTCAATGAGGATATCTTCTCTGAAGAAGCAGTGGATGATGTCAATCACAAGCTCAAAGGACTCAAGACTCGTGAGGGTTCCGGAAAAGCTCTTTGATTTCAGTTCATGATCATTTTGCTGGTTTAGGAGTTTTTTTTTTTTGTTTATCTTGTTGATTTATTGTCTAGAAAACTTCTTATGAGAATTTATTCTTGTGTTTTAAGAAGGATAACTAGGGTTTGGAATAGCAATTATTATGAGTACACATAGCTATTGCCACGATTTTCATCTTGCAATTTTTTTAGATTTATTTATTTAAATTCTAAAGTTGATTTGGAAGATGATTTTGCAGTATTGATCTTTATTGGTTTTATATATTGCAAATAATGTAGGGGATATGTGTGTTTTCGTCCGTGAACTATGATTGTCCCATATACGTCAAAAGTTAAGTCTATTATATGTCATTATGCAAATATTGATGGAAGATAGAATGAACTTTTGATAACAAAGATTAAGTCTATGATATCATTATGCAAATATTGATGAAAATATAATGAATCTTTGAATATTCCGCAGTATTGATCTTTCCCTGATCCAGTTCTATGTGTAAGTACTGTGTGGCTCTGTAAGTTCTCTTATGTTGAGCATTTGCGATTAAATTAATCATGGATGCTCTAGTTGTTAATTTAATTGAGTTTTCTGGATACAAATTCATGTTTCATGTAATTTGTTAATGTCCAAAGAAATCCTTCTTTTCTTGTAAAAGTAAGGTCGCTCTTGTTGTTCTCTCGGGAAGGGCATTTTATGGGGGAGAGTTCTTAATTGAACTTGTGTTTAATTGCCAAATCTTTGTGGGGAGTGTGGCTGTGGAATATTGTAGGAGTTTTCTTGTATCTTTATAAACTCCTTGATGAATACACTAAGTTTCGACTATGTGAAATCATCGAAACAAAGTTGATATGTTCTCTTTTAATCATGAAGTGTCTCTATGAGAATTTCATTATGATCCCACTAGTTTTCGTACCTTTGCCAATTTATATTGACAAAAAGGGAGAGAATTAATGTGTAGTTCACACTACAAATACATATGGTTTATGAATCATTATGTAAGGGGGAGTGGTTTTCACTGTGAGATGAAGTATTGACTAAGGGGGAGTGATTTATATCACCATAGTATTGTTGTCAAAGTTGTGATACATTGGACTTTGATGTTGTGTAATAATACTATGAAACTGTATAACAATAATTGAGAGCTACTGTTTTCTTATTGTTATGGCTACAGATCTTCAACAACACTGATGCTGAGTTGAACACGTTCATGATCACTGGAGTACTTGGAAGTGACGAACATTTCGAGTAATGTTGAAGAACCAAGGAGAGCAAGCATTTGGATGAGAAGCTACAAAGTTTATTTATTTTTTAATCTATATGTATTGATATTTTTGTCACTAAAATTGACAAAGGGGGAGATTGTTAGAGCACTGCTCGGTCGAACTCGCAAGCGTCGCTATCTCAAGCTTGTTTGTCAAGTTTAGTTGCCAAAACTATATATAAGTCTTGATTTCTAGTATACTTATAGGTAAGTCTCGGATTAGGATAGAAAGTGTAGTTGAGCTTAGACTTCATGGCGTTCATCGATTGAAGATGAAGGACTACTGAGCTTGTGGAACTTCACCAACAAAAGGTATGTGGAGACTTGAACTTATCTATCACTCAAAAGTCTATCTACTCTATCTCCTATTTGAGACAAAATTCGTATAGCTATATAGACTTCGATTATACACATTTGATATTTAGAGTTGAGTTTAACTCGCTTACATATTTCTCGAAATATGTGTTGGTAAGCTTTCGCTCTAACCAAGTTCATCTTATATTCTTGACGAAAGTCAAAAGATGATCATG
Organism: Papaver armeniacum; assembly: GCA_023531295.1. Lineage (NCBI taxonomy): Eukaryota > Viridiplantae > Streptophyta > Magnoliopsida > Ranunculales > Papaveraceae > Papaver > Papaver armeniacum. Next base: position 295,169 of record JAJJWW010015689.1, read on the forward strand.
TAAAAATCGCATGGTAACATCTTACATGATTTGTGTGAGATAGTCATTTGATGTAGACTCGAAATGTTTCGTATTTGAAAATGCGGGGGTACAACAACCACACCCAACAATTCGTTTGGCAATCTGAAAGGACTTACTCCAATATACTTTAAAGAGAATCAACTAGACATTCAGACTCAAATCTTTAGAAAGTATATCAAAGAGTTTATATCTCTATCTCTCAATTCAATCTGCAATCAGCAAATAGAAATTTGCGAGCCCGATTGAATATAAGAGTAGTAACTTGAACGGTACCAAAGATCAATGTTCAAGGATCAATCAATTTCAATCAACAACCAAAGGTTGGATTTCCCAAATGATCGATTCAAAACACAACCTGTGATATTTCAATTACATAACAAAATATAATACGGAAAAGAAATAACACAGACACCAGAATTTTGTTAACGAGGAAAACCGGAAATGCAGAAAAACCCTCGGACATAGTCCAGCTTTGAACACCACACTGTATTAAGCCGCTACAGACACTAGCCTACTACCAATGAACTTCGGACTGGACTGTAGTTGAACCCTAATCAATCATCTCACACTGATTCAAGGTACAGTTGCGTTCCTTACGTCTCTGATCCCCCAGCAGGATACTACGCACTTGATTCCCTTGGCTGATCTCACCCACAACCAAGAATTGGTACGACCCAAAGTCGAAGACTTGATAAACAAATCTGTCTCACACAGAAAATTCTATTGGAATAGATAAATATGTCTCCCACAGAATTACCTATGAGTTTTGTTTCGTCTTTTGATAAATCAAGGTGAACAGGAACCAATTGATAAACCAGTCTTATATTCCCGAAGAACAACCTAGTATTATCAACCACCTCACAATAATCTAAATCGTATGGAAGCGAAACTAGAGATTGTGGAATCACAAACGATGAGACGAAGGTGTTTGTGATTAGTTTTTATCTTGCCTATCGACGATTAAATCTCGAGCAAATCTTAGAGAAGATAGTACTCAAACGATAGAATCGGGTAAGATCAGAACACGTAATTATAGAGAAAATAGTTGGGTCTGGCTTCACAATCCCAATGAAGTCTTCAAGTCGTTAACCTACAGGGTCTCGTGAGAAACCTAAGGTTAAAGGAGAATCGACTCTAGTTATGCAACTAGTAACACAGAAGTGTGGGGATTAGGTTTCCCAGTTGCTAGAGTTCTCCTTTATATAGTTTTCAAATCAGGGTTTGCAATCTAAGTTACCTTGGTAACAAAGCATTCAATATTCACCGTTAGATGAAAAACCTGATTCAACCAAGCTAATATCTTTCAACCGTTAGATCGAACTTAGCTTGTTACACACAAATGAAATGTGCCCTCATTTAGGTTTATGTAACCGTACCTAAACGTGTACACCATGTTGTCTCAACAATAGTTAACCGAAGTTAGCCATATGAACACTCTCATATCAACCTTATTCATCTTAACCATAACTAGTTCAAATGACTCAAATGAAACTAGTTAAATAGTTGTTCAATTGTTATGTTCTCATAGAAGTATACAAGAACACGATTGAAGCAAAATCGGTTTGATTCACTCGAATCAATTCATGAACATTATAGCCACGGTTTGCAAAGATATGCATTCCTTATTATATAAATGTTTAAGTTCATGTACACAACCAATTTTAGAACTTTAACCTTCAAGTATGCAAAAGTGTACGCATACTTGAAATACCCGGACCAAGATTGGGTTTCGCCAGTACGCAAACGGGTCGCGTACTTCCAATCCCAGCAGAAATATTCGGACATGAACCTTACGCCAGTACGCGAACGGATGCGCATACTTAGGTTCCCGGATTTCTCAAGCCAACAGGTACGCGTACGGGTACGCATATTATGGTTCCCGGACATGGATTACATATATGCAAGAGTACACAACATGTCATATCCAATAATGTTTAAGTGTTCTAAACTCTTATTTCAATCATTGAAACTTTCTTAGAGGATGACAATAGCCGTTTTCACACAATATTAGCATCAAAGCGATTTTCAAGTTATTGAAATAATCATAACGAAACATTCCAAGTCTACACCAAATGATTGTATCACACAAACCATGTAAGATGTTACTCAGCAATTTTCACATGATCATCTTTTGACTTGTGTCAAGAATATAAGATGAACTTGGTCGAAGCGAAATCTTGCCAACACATATTCCGAGAAACATGTAAGCGAGTTAAACTCAGCTCGAAATCTCAAATGTGTATAATATAAAACTATATCGTAACAATACTTATGTCTCAATATAGGAGATAGAGTAGAAATAGACTTTCCAAGTGATAAATGAGTTTTTGTCTCCACATACCTTTTGTTGATGAAGTTCCACAAGCTCTCCTTAGTAGTTCTTCGTCTTCAAATGATGAACGCCGTGAAGTCTAAGGCTCAACTACACAATATATGTCCTATTTCGAGACATCTATAAGTAGACGATAAATCAAGACTTATAGTTTTGATCACTAACATTGACAAACATGCTTGAGATAGCAATGCATGCGAGTTCGACCGAGCAGTGCTCTAATAGTATTGATCATTCGATCACTTGAAAGTAGCTTCGAAGCTAATAGTTTGTGTGAGACAGCTATTCCCGTCTTCAAAGAATGTTTCAAAGATTGAAATGAGAGTTTAAAACAAATTAACCATGATTGGATATAGCACAATATGCATACTTGTATACTAACTGTAGCAAGTTATTCCAAGTCGGGGAACCATGGTATGCGTACACGTACGCGTAGTGATTCGTGAATGAAAGTCCGGGAACTAAGTATGCGCACTTGTTCGCGTACTGGCAAAAGTACAAGTTCCGGAGTTCAACTGAGTTCGGTGGTATGCGTACCCGTTCGCGTACTGGCGAACCCAAACTTAGTCCGACCATTTTGGTATGTGTACACGTTTGCATACTTGAGTAGGTTATGTCCTAAAATTTGTTTGTTCATGAACTAATACATTTATAAATTAAGGAATACAATCTTTTTCTAACAGTGGATATAAAGTTTATGAATTGATTCGATTGGATCAAAATCGATTTTGCTTCAATTGTGTCTTGTATACTTCTATGAGAATATAAACAATTGAACAACTCTAGAACTAGTTTCATTTGAGTCATTTGAACTAGTTATGGAGATGAATAAGGTTGATATGAAAGTGTTCATATGGCTAACTTCGGTTAACTATTGTTGAGCCAACAAGGTGTACACGTTTAGGTACGGTTACCCATATCTAAATGAAGTCACTTTTCATTTGTGTGTAACAAGCTAAGTTCGATCTAACAGTTGAAAGATATTAGCTTGAGTCTAATCAGGTTTTCATCTAACGGTGAATATTGAATGCTTTGTTACCAAGGTAACATTGATTGCAAACCCTTATTTGAAAACTATATAAGGGAGAACTCTAGCAACTGGGAAACCTAATCCCCACACCTCCTGTATGATACTAGTTGCGACTAGAGTCGGTTCTCCTTTAACCTTAGGTTTTTTTAAAACCCTGTATGTTAACGACTGAAAGACTTCATTGGGATTGTGAAGCCAGACCCAACTATTTTTCCGTAGTTGTGTGATCTGATCTTTCTGTTTTCTATCGTGATTGGGTACTATCTTCTTTAAGATTAACTCGAGATTTAATCTCTGATAGGCAAGATAAAAAGTAGTCACAAACATCTTCGTCATATCGTTTGTTATTCCACGATATCTTGTTTCGCTTTCATACGATTAAGATTATTGTCAGGTGGTTGATATTACTAAGTTGTTCTTCAGGAATATAAGTTCGGTATATCAATTGGTTCCTGTTCACCTTGATTTATCAAAATACGGAACAAACCCTTAGGTATTTCTGTGGGAGACAGATTTATCTATTCAATAGACTTTTCTGTGTGAGACAAATTGGTTTATCAAATCTTCGACTTTGGGTCGTAGCAACTCTTAGTTGTGGGTGAGATCAGCTAATGGAATCAAGTGCGTAGAATCCTGCTGGGATTCAAAGGCATATGGAACGCGATTGTACCTTGATCAGTGTGAGATTGGTTAGGGCTCAACTACATTCCGGTCTGAAGTTAACTTGGAGTAGGCTAGTGTCTGTAGCGGCTTAATACAGTGTGGTGTTCAAATCTGGACTAGGTCCCGGGGTTTTTCTGCATTTGCGGTTTCCTCGTTAACAAAATTTCTGGTGTCTGTGTTATCTCTTTTGCATATTATATTTTCTATATAATTGAAACATCACAGGTTGTGCGTAGTTCAATCAATTAGATAATCCAACCTTTGGTTATTGATATAAATTAATTGACACTCGAACATTGGTCTTTGATACCGTTCAAGTTGTTTCACATAATAATCAGGCTCGCGGATTTCTATCCGTTTGATTTGCTGATTACATTGTGAAACAGAGATATAACTCTTAGATATAATTCTTGATTGAGCTCGCTTTATTAGTTGGTGCTCTTGGAATTAAATTGGAGTTTGACCATACAGATTGCTAAACGAAATATTGGGTGAGGTTGTTAGACCCCGTTTTTTCAATTGGTATCAGAGCGGGCAAACACGTTTAAGACCTTATAAGTCTGTGTTTGTATCTATTCGACTCTATGGACAGTTGTGCTATCTCTGACAAACGCATCACCAGAGACAAAAGTTATGTTTCGATGAAATCTATTAAAGAGAAAGACTTGTCGTTCTCACGTATAGATGAACATTTTGTTCCTACGAAACAAACATGTATTGATATGTGTTACCCTGATTTTCTTGCTGACAAATTTGATTCTGAAGTAGAAAGGGAAGCTTGTGAGAGTGCAACGATTCTAAAACTTATTAGAATCTGGGCAATTGAAATCAATATGCTGAAACACAAGGTCAATACAATAATTGGTATGGTAAAAGACCGTGATTCCCAACTAAGGGTTCTTCGCGAGGAAAAGGCTGATAAGGCTAAACTCAAAGAAGATGCATGTGAATTTGAACTACTATTGAGTAATCTCTATATTCAAGATAAATGTCGTTCCAAGGAGTCTTTCATACCAAATACTTCTGACTCTGTTGTAATATTTGAAAACGTGACGAATTCTAATCATGTTTCTCAAATGAAAACAGCTTCAGAAGCTAAACTGAAAACCCTTCCTATTGATAAAGAAGTGCCTGGTTCTTCCACTAATCATGGATTTACCACGTCTCATGTAAGGAAGAAATCTTCCAACGATGTTGCTAAAGCTACACACTCTAATCTCCTAGGTGATCAGAAAGTATGTCTCTTTTGTGATTCAAAAGGATATGTTCAACGGAAGAGCAAACCGAAGCTGAAGGACAATTACTTTGGTCGACTTCAGCATACCTTAGATTTAATACTCAAAGGTGTAACTGACATTTGAATGTCTAAACCTATTGGTTTTAGTACTCACCCTGTGAATTCTTCCAGGAAAGTCAGTTCAATATGCTCATCGAACGTTCAAACCAATTGTAGCTTTAATACAAATCGTTCAAGGAGATTTCAGAAAGGTTCTTCTCAACCTCCCGTGAAGAATGATGTTCAAGATGTGAAAAAGGTACCTGTAGATGAAAGGAATAGTGGAGATATGAAGGACAACCTTAATCTGATAATTGAAGGATATAAGGACCTTATCAACAGGATGTCAAATTCCTTTTGGCAAAATCCTTTAGGTAAGAATTCATTCTATGCGCCGTACTTTGATGATAGTAAGTTTTATGACAAGTTTTTACATCAAAATGTTTTTCCTCCAAAGATTAGGAAAAAGAGGTTTAACCAAGAACAACATTCATTTGATGAGCGCAAAGCTCATACTTGTGCTAATTAATCACAAGGTTGATGTCTCACTCACAAAAAATCCTGGTTGAGTGAGATATGATCAGGTATACTTGTTGGCAAAATGTTCAATGATTGTCAATCTATCTTCTTATCGTACTTAGTTGGATTATCATTTGCAGACATTTTTGCACAAGTATTTGTTTTTGGCGTTGTTCTTGTTGTTGTTTAAATTTCTTAGGATCCTTAAACTTGAGGTTACTATTATGCTCTAAATTCTTCTCGGGGGAGAATATAAAAGTTTTTGAGCTAAGATTTGTGAAATTTTTCACTTAGCAGAATATTGAATTACAAACAGTCTTCTTGGTTTGCATTTTTCTGTTATCCTTTTCTTTTTCGCTTATGGGTAAAGGTTTTGTTCGTTCGGGTACCCGTATTACATGTCACGAACCAACTATGGAAACCCTAGAAGTTGCCGTCTCTAAGAAAACATTTAAATACCAAACCTATTGAGTCACATTCGCGTACCCTATGATACTTTCTTTTCTATCAAGAATGTCTTCTCCATATCGCACCTGTGATTTTGCAAGAGGTTTTCTTGATAAAGGTATTGGTTTCGAGTCAAAAGGGAGGAAGAAAAGAACCTTAGTAGATTTTGATGGTCAAAATCCTGAGGCTTTATGCTACTATGCCTATTCTCATCAAGATATTGAGAATGAGGAGATGGTTTCGGCCGAAGTGGTTCATGATTTTCTTAAATACTTTGAGGAAGCAAAACTGCAGCTCGTTGATACTATGAAGGGTCTCGATGTGTTAAGAACTGAGTTGAAAAAGGTTAACTCTAACCTTGTTCTCATGAAAACACATGTTAAAGATTTTTTCAATGAGGATATCTTCTCTGAAGAAGCAGTGGATGTTGTCAATCACAAGTTCAAAGGACTCAAGACTCGTGAGGGTTCCAGAAAAGCTCTTTGATTTCAGTTCATGATCGTTTGCTGGTTTAGGAGTTTTTTTTTGTTTAGCTTGTTGATTTATTGTCTAGGAAACTTCTTATGAGAATTTATTCTTGTGTTTTAAGAAGGATAACTAGGTTTTGGAATAACAATTATTGTGAGTACACATAACTATTGCCAACGATTTTCATCTTACAATGTTTTTAGATTTATTTATTTAAATTCTAAAGTTGATTTGGAAGATGATTTTGCAGTATTGATCTTTATTGGTTTTATATATTGCAAATAATGTATGGGATATGTGTGTTTGCGTCCGTGAACTATGATTGTCCCATATATGTCAAAAGTTAAGTCTATTATATGTCATTATGCAAATATTGATGGAAGATAGAATGAACTTTTGATAACAAAGATTAAGTCTATGATATCATTATGCAAATATTGATGAAAATAGAATGAATCTTTGAATATTCCGCAGTATTGATCTTTCCCTGATCCACTTCTATGTGTAAGTATTGTGCAGCTCCGTAAGTTCTCTTATGTTGAGCATTTCCGATTAAATTAATCATGGATTCTCTAGTTGTTAATTTAATTGAGTTTTCTGGATACAAATTCATGTTTCATGTAATTTGTTAATGTCCAAAGAAAACCTTCTTTTCTTGTAAAAGTAAGTTCGCTCTTGTTGTTCTCTCAGGAATGACATTTTATGGGGGAGAGTTCTTAATTGAACTTGTTCTTAATTTCTAAATCTTTGTGGGGAGTGCGGCTGTAGAATGTTGTAGGAGTTTTCTTGTATCTTTATAAACTTCTTGATGAATACACTAAGTTTTGATTATGTGAAATCATCGAAACAAAGTTGATATGTTCTCTTTTAGTCATGAAGTGTCTCTATGAGAATTTCATTATGATCCCACTAGTTTTCGTACCTTTGCAATTTATATTGACAAAAAGGGGGAGAATTAATGTGTAGTTCACACTACAAATACATATGGTTTACGGATCATTATGTAAAGGGGAGTGGTTTTCATTGTGAGATGAAGTATTGACTAAGGGGGAGTGATACATATCACCATAGTATTGTTGTCGAAGTTGTGATACAATTGGACTTTGATGTTGTGTAATAATACTATGACACTGTATAATAATGATTGAGAGCTACTGTTTTTTCTTTGTTATGGCTTCGGATCTAAAACAACACAAGATCTTTGAGTTGAACACGTTGAATCATCGAGTACTTGGAAGTGACGATGATTTCGAGTAATCATTACACCAAATTTTCGGATTCGTAACAGAATAGAGCCGTTACTAAAACGGGTTGTAACGGCTCTTGCATGTTGCAAAAGTGGGTGTTACACTTTTTTTATAACGGCAATGGAGCCGTTTTAATTTTGGTTTAATGTGGCTCTAGTAACAGCTGAGGTCCGTTACAAATTTGACACGTGGTAACAGCTCAGGGCCGTTACAAATTATTTTGTAACAACATGGTCGTAACATCCCCGAGCCGTTACTACGTGGCACATTAGTAACATGCAGGGGCCGTTACTACGTGTTGAAACAGCTTGCAGCCGTTACGAATTTTTTCGTAACAACAAAAAAAAATACTGCCAGTCAACCTTGACCTGGTCAAAATTGGTCAATTTTGACTGATTTTGACTTGGTCAATATTGACCAGCAGTTCATTTTCTGTCGGAAATCAGCCAAAATATCAATTATCCTGCACACACCATTCAATCCATTCATCATCCACAATCAACAGTAACTTCTTCAATCAATTCAAATCACATTCAATCAATTCATATAACATTCAATCAAGTCATATCAAAAAAGAACAAAATTCTTCTAAGTACGAATTTTTGTTGTTGTTAAGTATCAAATTCTAAGGGAATACATAAAAATTTACTAAGTAAGTTCCTAAGTTCAGTCAAAAAAAGGTAGTTGCCCCCCTTGATGATCCTCCCTGCAATGTCGAATTTCCCATTCAAACTCTGAGCAGTTCTAGCATCTTCAAGACGACAAAACCGAACCCTTTTCACTATACAGTCTCTGGTCAAGAGGCACCAGCTCCACGGCCCGAATGGTTCAAACACCTGGAAAAAACAATATCACCTAAAATAAGAACAAGTTTGGACATCAGACATCTTAATCCTTACAAGAAAAGGAATGCTATTAGAGAGCCATCGAAAGAAACCAAAACATAATGAAAAGAAAAGATAAAGAACCTTGTCCAAGGATCAGGTTCATTGTCACATCGAACAGAAAGATACCTGCGGACTTTTTTGCCCTGTAAATAACACTTTCTCATTAGAACCAACTTAAGAAAGTACTAGAAGAGCAGAAATGATCAAAATATAACATGATGTTACCTGGAAGCATGCATGGTCTCCCCAGCTGCACAACAGATTCGAAAGCTTAGGTAAACGCCTCAAAAACAGATAAGCAGTATAAATGCTTCTGGACCATGGATAAATGTATTTACTTGGCATTAGTATCGTTTGTGATGCTTCGCAGTAGCTATTGACAGAGATTGTTGGGAAGGCCCTCATGGTCAATATAACTTTGGCATGTCTTTAATCTCCGAAAACAACTGCCAAGAACAACGAAAAAATAAATTGAGTGACTTGTAATGTTCAACAACTTATCTTTGGGTTAATAACATTAAACAAGATTGGTACATGCGAACTTTTCCAAGTTTCGGGTCTTTACATGCTGATACTTTAACATATAACTTTGTTTAATGGAAAGCAAGCATATTACAATTGCTTGTAAGGGAATCTCTGTTATGGTTCTACGGTCGATAAGTGGTAAGCAGGTACTGAATTCAAAGCTTCTAAAAAAGTAAGAGCAGTCGAAATATTACTTGTTCGATGCAAGTGACCCTAATCCATTGTTGCAGCATTTGGTAAGGAATAGGTTGTACCAATTTAGAAAGCAACCTGTAGGCGAGGCAATGATAAGGGGATTTCAAAACTAACCTTGGGCATGTATATCTGTTATCTCGCAAGGTTTCAAAATAACTGAAAAGGATGTCACAGCTGGATTAGTTATTTCTTTTCCATGATTGTAGAACTCTCAACAACGAACAGAAAAGACTACATTAAGAAGAGAGTTCTGAATATTACATAATTTTTAGAGAAGAACTCACCTACATAATAGAGCTTCTGTTACAGTCTGTGAGATTCTGGCCACAAAAATCCTTGTTACTTTCTTAGAATGTGCTCTCATTTCTTCCTGTAAAGACAACCATATCAGTGAATTAGTATTTTCACAGTAATAAGTAGGCTATTAACTCTTCAAAAAACTTCGAGAGAGTAGTGCTGGTAAGAAACTTCGAGATAGTGTAGCTAAAAGCAGCTTTAGCACTACAACCTTTGGTAGGTCAACTTTTACTTCCAGAATTCTGTTAATAAGAAAGTGCTCACTTTCAAGTGCATTTTGTTGCCAAAAAAGTGCATAGAAACAAGTTAGGCAAGAAAACATGATCATCAGAGGATTAGACGTAGATGCATGATTAAGCACAACAACAGAATAAGCCATAGCAACAAACAATACAAGTTGAGAAACCAGAAAGAAGTGGTAAGTAACAAAATGTTTTACCTTCGCATCCTCAATATCTGCAAAAGTTACATAAATGAAACCGCGAGAGAATCCAGTTGAAGTCAGCACCATCATCCCGACGGTTATCTCCTGAGACTAAAGAAGCTCAGTTCAACCTGAAGTTATGCTCTTGTATTTCATGTAGATTCTACCAGGAAATCTATGCAATTGCTCCTGCAACAAACAAAAGTCTATAAGCTCTCTCACCAAGGTAATATAATTGTAAAAAACATAAAAGGAGGAGAGGATTACACAAAATTTTCGAAGAGAATTTCACCTGGAAGAACTTAAAGAAATGATTAAGGTATGCCCTGTAAAGAGTGTTCCCCATAATTTCAATGTTTTTGTTCTTCGCATCCTGTATGCAAACAATTCGAGAAACCAAGCACCGTCTTAGCAATTAATAGCAATAGGCAACTTAAGTATTCAAATGAATCTAAACTTACGATAATTGATAAGATAGGTATGCACAAAATTAAACTGAACCGAACCTCCACAAATCCGTCTCCAAAATTCACACCATTCTCTGTAAAGCCAACACCAAATTATCTCACAAGTTCACCTACAAATCAACTTAACCCATGACTTCATTAGTCTTCTCCATCCTGATATGACAATGACCAAATTGCAAACCTAAAACTACCAATTCTTCTTCTCATAAGTCACCACAGATCCATCTTCTACAAACCTAAATCATCATCAATTGTTGAAATCAAATCAGTTGAAACCCCTAAAATCAATTGAACCCATCTTTGTAACTCAATCACCAACAAAATTCCTATTTAATCTTCAGTTCTTCATCTCTTTCTCGCCATGAATCAGCAACATAAATCTGAATTCTAACCCCATGTTCTTCAGAGCATCAAAATCTATAGATCACAACACCCTCTCTTACATCTGATTCACCAATCATCAGAAAACAAAGAAGAAAAAGAAGATTAAGATTCAAAACAGGAAACAAAAACTTATAGATCGAATTTTTAGCCTTGGAAGAAAGATAAAAGCTATTTAGATTTAGCAATACCTTGAAGTATTGAGGAACCAATACCCTACTGAAACCCTAATTTCTCCGAAATCCATCAATCGCCATCGATTCAGATTTTTCATATAATAAAGATTAAACCCTAATTTCTACTTTCTCTATCTCGATTTGTACAAGACAAGCAGATATTAATAAAAGAAAATGAGGAGATAAAACACAAAAGAATGGAAGAGAATAACGTTTGATCTAGAGATCGACGGAAGAACCTGAGAAGGTTAGAGGTTTTTGTTTATCGCCTCTCTGGCTCGATATTTTCTAAGGAAGAAAAAATAAATGAAATTCATTCTCGAGAGAGGACTTAGGGTTAGATAGAACTTTTATGATTAAGGCGCATCTCGAGAATAAAATGAAGGGTAGAGATATTAGTTTAGGTATAAACGGTGTAGATGAAACACAATAGTACGCATGTGAATGGCACGCGCACATACCCCAGGCATGGCAATTAACTTAGGCTCATCGATCTTTGAAGATCGTATTGCATGTGATGAACTACATGTAAAGTATGAGACAACATGTGAAGTACTACATGTGAAGATTTGTACCAAGGTTTTATCCCACTGGGTTTTTCCTTGTCAAAGTTTTAACAAGACAATTGATTTCGGCACATCTCATCAAGGAGAGAACAACATTTGAAGAACTACATTCAAAGCACTATATGTGGCAGTACATCTGGAGTTCCATTATTGAACCGCACAAGGGGGAGTGTTAAAGGGCCCATGCCCATGGATGTACTGTCCAAAACGGAAGCCTATTGGTATTCCCTTCCACATATATGTAAAGGATTGTTCCATGTAACCCTATTATTCTTATCAATGAAAACTCCTCTCTGCTTCTTTATTTTCCCCTAATTATCACTCCAAAACGTTATCAGCACAAACTCTAACCTCGCGGCAATGGATTTTGATTTTGCTTTTTTTTTTTTGGGTTGCTATCAAATCCCTAAGGATTATTTGGATCAAATACAGTAGGTTGGAATCATTGGAATCAAATCAGATCAGATAAGTTGGATCTATTTTCACCTATTTTTTTTTTTTAATTTATTTCCCCTGGGATTAAATCGGTAATGGCTAATTTGAATCTGTTTTATACCAAACCATAAGCAATCAGATGATTACATTTTATAGTATATTTGTATATGGTTGCTGTGGGTGATTGAAAATTAGTTTGAACTTGTCATATACGGCTATACCATAGCCAATCAAATGATTAGAATTAGAATTTTATAATATGTATACTCGTCTTCACAGTGATTATGATTAGAATTTTATAATATATTCATTCTTGGTATTCCGAAATGTTAAGGATTGTAGTACAAGTGGCAAAGTTTTACAGATGCTACAGTTATATATTTGCATGCAATCAGAAAATCCACAAGAATAATCATACCAAATCTTTCTTACTCCCTTTCTATTCCAAACAAGTGTCAGTTTGCATCAGGGAGTGCACCTATATAAACACAAAACCTATGCATTGTCCTCATAAAACCCACATAAGTATAACCTTTCTCTGCATTCTCACACAAAAAAAGCAAATAACAAATCCATAGTTACTCTTTTTTCACTTCACACAAAGAGCCATTACCTTTTCTTTTTTCCAATACCAGTTAAAATGTCTGATGTTCTAACTAGGAACTATATTGCGCATCCTACTGAAATTCTAGAGGATAATAATAACCCTCTTACAACTTCAGTTAAGAAGTATGTTGAATTTCTTAGGAATGCTGCAGTTGATATAGAAAATAGAAAATTTCCTAGAGTGATTGCTAAAGTTTTCAAGGAAATTAAGAAAAATGATCATCCTAGAGGTCTCAAGACAGGTGAAGTAGTCCATGCACTGAACATGTCTTGGTCACCAACTGGAAGAATCATTGTTAAGAAAACAGCTGATCCTAGGATTTTCATCATCAGATTCTCAAATGCTGCCGACTTTCTTTCTTTGCTATCTACTCAATTCAAACAGAGTCCATGGCTTTCTTCTTTCTATGAGAATGTGTAACAATGAAGCTAGAGTGGAAGAAGTGGATTTTACAGCTCAGGATTATTGGATCAAATTTAATTGAAGAGGTGATTTGGTTGAAAAGGGCTTTGTGGCAAAGCAAGTTGCGAGATAAAATAGGTAAAGTTCTTACTCTAATTGGTCCTTTGAATGAACAAGGAGAGTATCAAGCTCATGTTATTCTTGACATTTCTCAAGGAAAAGCCCTCATACATGAGGTGAAAGTAATTCTTATTGATCCAAATGATAGAGAAACTATCAAAGTAAAGATATTCTTTATGGAGATTCCACATGGTACTGCTTCAAGTCTTTGGCATGTTGATCTTTGCTCATTAGACGAAAAATGTAGAACCGGAAGAGCGACTTACAATAGAAGTTGCCCTAAGGTGTTTGTATACAATGAAGAGGATGAACAAGCAAAGGAACCATAACAACCTGATCAGAACAATAAGGGTATGGAAAATCTAACCTCTGCTGCTGCTGGAATAAGAATTTATGATAGTGATATTGATAGAGAAAATTCCCAAAGAAGAGGCACAAAAAGGAGGAGGATTGATGATGATGATAATTTTATTTTCAACAATCAAGTGATGGCTGGAGTTGGAGTTATTGGTGATGAGAAGAAGTCGCATGTGGGAACTCGGAGGAAATATTGATGAGGCAAGTAGCAAGCAACCATGAAGATAGGGTAAATGCGAGAAATAAGAAGATTACTTAAAGGTAAATCTCCAATTCGATAACAATGGAGTTAGTCAGAAAGAACTGAAACAGAAAAGGAGACAAGATGACTGGTTTAGACTCCTAGGACAGTACTCAGCATCGGAAAGAAAGTTTGATGACTCTTGGGTAATGATCAAAGAAAAATGACAGTAACCGTCTAATGAATATGGCTGGGGAATGCCGAAATACCGCTGAGATTGTTACTAATGAAGAAGAAAATGAACTCTGTTGGAGTATCATTGAGGAGGAAGCTGAAAATGGTGTGGGGAAGGAAATGGAGATGGCCAAATCTGGTATTGGTTCTGATAATGCTCTCCTTGTGCAACATATTATTATTCATGAGGTATTTTACGATAACCAAATATTTAGTTACAAATGCTATTATAACTCAGTCATCAACTGCGTTACTTTTGAATGGATAACCAAATGCTATATAGTCATCTTATTTACTAGGTTCTGCTATAGTTTATTTAAACAAAAAAGTTACTGTTTGTTTTGGTTTTAAAAAAGTTATCATCTATTCTGCTTTTCATATTTGCTTATTCATGAAATGTACTCTTAATAGTCTATTTCCTTTCACCAAAACAATTTTTTCATAAATATGGTCATGGATGATATGAAATATGGGGATGACTTCAAGGTTTTATCCTGGAATCTTCAGGGAATTAGGGCAAACCTGAAACAAGACCATCTGAAACATCTGTGTAAAACACATAAACCAGACATACTCTTCCTTTCAGAAACAAAAGTTAAAATACAAACGGTAGAGAAAGTGTTTAACAAATTGCAGGTTAAGGATTGGTTTATCATCCCTCGATTGGAAAATCAGGGGGATTTGCTATTGCGTGGTATCAGGGAGTTTATGCAAAACTCATATCTTTTATGCATATTTTAACTTTCATGTCATTAAAGATAACTTAAGTTTTAATATTTCTTTTGTTTATGGTGCTTTAGATAAAAATATAAGAATTAAACAATGAGAATTTATTTCTAGCTTTAGTGACCTAAATGAACCCTGGGCTATCATAGGCGATTTGAACTTTATTTTGCATAGGGATTAAAAAGAAGGTGGTAGTGATACAAACTCAAGTAGTCTAGCTTATATTTATAGTTGCATTCAGAAACTTGGATTAGTGGACTTAAAATTCACTGGCTTACCGTTTACTTGGACGAATAAGAGACTAGGGAAGGAGAACATTCAGGAAAGAATTGATAGGTCTCTAGTTAATCATAAATGGCTAGAGATCTTTCCTAAATCAATTACACAACATCTAACTAGAGTCATGTCTGATCACGCGCCTATTATGCTAGAAACTTTGCCAAATAGGGTGAAAGGAAATAAACCATATAGGTACATGAGATGCTGGCAAGAACATAAAAATTATAAGAGTTTAGTTGAGGAATCCTTAGTTACAAGTAAGAATAAAGAGTTAGATTTTTGTGGCACTATTAAAAAAACTAGAGAACGATTTTAGAATCTGGAATAAGAAAGAATTTGGTAATATATTCAGGAATATCACTAGTATACTAAGTGAGATAGAAATAGTGAACAAAGCAGCTCCTAATTATGAATCTAAAAGAAGGCTGGATTATTTACATAATGAACTAGAGTCTTGGTATGCTATAGAGAAAATATATTGGGGACAACATGTGAAGGAAAAATGGATAAAGGAAAATGATCATAATACGAAATTTTTTCACCAAAACGCTTCTGAGAGGAAAAGAAGGAATAGTATTTATGCTCTTAGAGATAATAGTGGATTGTGGATTGAAGGTCAGGATAACTTAAGTGACCTTATTACAAAACATTTTAAAAATATATATCAAACTAGTGACAAACCAATTGACCATATATTTGAAAGAATTATAAAACATAAAATTAAACAGGAGGACAATAAAAACCTTTGTAAAATTCCTGATGAGAAAGTAATAAAAGAAGCACTCTTTATTATGAATTCTTGGGGTGCACCTGGACCTGACGGCTTTCCCCCAGGATTCTACCAAGATCACTGGAATGAGTTAAATGAAGGTATAGTTAATTGGGTTCAGCAAGTTTTTAGGAACAAGAGATTTAACCAAAAGGAGAATCATACTTTTATCTCTTTGATTCCAAAAAATAGCACGCCAAGAACACCACAGGACTTTAGACCCATTAGTCTAAGTAATGCCCTTTACAAAATTGTAGCTAAGATTATAGCTAATAGAATCAAACCTTACTTAGATAATCTCATTTCACCTGTCGATATCTTCTGGACAAGGCATCAGCAGCTTTATTGTCAGCCCCTTTCTTGTACCTGACTTCATAATCAAAACCCAGTAGTTTAATGACCCATTTTTGTTGTACCACAGTAGCAATCTTTTGCTCCAGAATGTACTTGATGCTCTGGTGGTCTGTTTGAATGATGAAATGGTGGCCTTGTAAATAGTGTCTCCACCTTGTAACAGCTTGAGCAATGGAAAGCATTTCCTTTTCATAAGTAGACAAAGCAGCAGCCCTTGGGCCTAAAGGTTGACTGAAGAAAACAATTGGTCTTCCTTGTTGCATGAGGCGCACCAATGCCATTCTCACAAGCATCGCCTTCTAACACAAACTCCTTGGTGAAGTCGGAGTGCTAAAACGAGGGTATGTGTCATAGCTGATTTGAGGTTGTTGAACCTTTGTAGTAGCTCTTTGGGGACCAAGTGAAGGCATTCTTTTTGAGAAGCTCAGTAAGAGGTCTGTTTGAGGATACCATAGCCCTGAACAAATTTCCTGTAATACCCAGTGAGACCCAAAAATCCTCGTAACTCCTTGATGGTAGTGGGTATAGGCCAGTCAGTCATACTACTGACTTTTGCTGGATCAGCTTTAACACCTTCTGCATTGATAATGTGTCCTAAGAACTCAAGTTCTGGTTGAGCAAAATAGCATTTAGAGAGTTTAGCAAAGAGCTGGTGCTTCCTGAGGATATCCAAAGTAATTTGTAGATGGAGAATATGGTCCTCCAAACTGGAACTGTAAATCAATATATCATAAAAAAAAACTAGGATGAATTTCCGCAAGTGAGCTTGAAAAATGTCATTCATCAAGGCTTGAAATGTAGCTGGAGCATTTGTGAGGCCAAACGGCATCACTCTGAATTCATAATGGCCCTGGTGTATCCTAAATGCAGTCTTGAAAATATCATCCAAGGCAACACAAATTTGGTGGTACCCCGACCGGAGATCAATTTTTGTGAACCATTTGGCACCATGAAGTTCATCAAGTAACTCATCAATGATTGGGATGGGAAATTTGTCTTTGATAGTGATAGATTTTAGCTTTCGATAATCAACACAAAACCTCCATGTGTTATCTTTTTTCTTGACCAAGAGAATAGGTGCTGCAAATGGGCTATGGCTTGGTTGAATGATGCCAGAAGCAAGCATATCTTTCACTAGGTCTTCCACCACAGATTTCTGAATATAGGGGCATTTATGTGGTCGCATGGAAATGGGTGTAGAGTTTGGTTTGAGGGGAATAGTATGATCTAAGCTTCTTTGAGGTGGTAATGTGGATGGTTCTGAAAAAACATCGGTATATTGTTGTAAGATGGTAGAGATTGGAGGTGGAATGGGCTGTAACAGGGGTTGAGTGGAGATGGAGAAGAGCTGACCAATGACACCATGAGTGTGCTTATTGAAAAAATTCTTAAGTGCAGAACCACTCATGTGAAGTAAGTTGGATTTTTGGTGGCTACCTGATAGTGTGATTTTCTTACCCTGGTGTTTAAATGAAATACTGAACTTGGAAAAGTTAAAGAGGACATCACCCAATTGTTTGAGCCAGTCATCACCTAGGACCATATCGCAGCCACCCAGTGGAAGAAGCCTCAGTGGAGCACAGAAGTTGTAACCCTACATAGACCATTGCAATTTTGGACAGATTCCAGAGCTGACAGTTTTTTCCCCATTAGCCACAGTGACAAGTAATTGTGCAGTAGTAGCAATGTCGCAGTGTAAAGCTTTAGCCAAATCACAGTCAAGAAAACTATGAGTACTCCCTGTATCAATCAAAATAGAAATACTCCGCTGCGAAGAATACCCGGAATTCTTATTGTTTCACCACTAGGGTGACCTGTTAGAGCATGAAGTGATATTTCCATGTCGGAGTCCATCGGAGAAGGAGGTTCCTCAACTGAATGTTCAACCAGAATTTCATCAGGTTCCTCAGGTAAGGAAGTATCTACCATAAACAACTGTTGAGTAGAACAAACATGCCCCGGTTTGTAAAACTCGTCACAATTATAACAGAGGCCTTGCTCTTTGCGTTTCCGAGCTTGCTCTGGTGTGAGTCTCCTAATAGGTGGGATGGGAGAGTGCACAGATTTAGGTGATGGTTGTGGTGGTCTGGAATTTGAAGGATGTGTATAAATAGGTTTGGGAGGAAAATTAGGTGCAGTAAGTGGTCTGGAAGGGAAATTGTTTGCAAAGGACTTGGGAATGGGTTTGTGAAGCTGTTGACGATGCAAAACAGTTTGTTCCTCCATCTTGGCAAGAGAGTAAGCACGCTGAAGGGTAGTAGGGTGAAACATAAGTACAGAATTTTGGATGTCAGCCTTTAGACCCCCAATAAAACTGTTAATGAAATAGTTTTCCGGCAGATCAGGGTGCAATGTAAGTAAAAGAGACTTATAATGTTCGAATTCTTCAAAGAATGCATCTACTGTAGTCCGATGAGCTAGCTTATTAAAATTACCAACAATATTCTCATTGGCTGGATTTTCAAAGCGTAAACAAGCTTGGTGGCTTAATTCAAACCAAGATACGATAGATCGAAACGATTGTAGGTTTAAAAGCCAAGTTTCAGCCTTACCATCAAGATGGATTGCTGCCATTTTTACCTTCTGCAGCTCATCGGTGATATTGTGGAGTTGGAAGTAATGGTTTCACTTCTGAATCCAGGAGCGGGGGTTTTCACCATCAAATCGGGGAAAATCGAGTTTGGGTAGACATTGATGAAGTAAACCTTCTCGTTCCTCATGATGTGGTCGACGATGTGAAGATTCAGCTCGATCAGGATCAAAATCTGCAGAAACTTTCTGAGAAAAATTTTTTTCGATAAAAGTCTCCATATGAGATTTGAATCATGTAAGCGTATCCTCCATCTGAAGTTTGAAGTCCTCCTTCGTTATCATCTTGTCTATTTTGTCATTCAATGACTTGATTTGTAACTGTTGTGAATCATATTTATCCTGCAGGTCTTTGCAAGTTGGATTACCGCTTCCTCCCATGATGAAACAAGGATCAAAATGGCTCTGATACCAATTGTTGTGTTACCACAACAAATCACAACAGAAAGTGAGGGTTTATTCTCAATTCACAAGGAAAAGAGCCTGGGTATTACTGTGAAGATGAAGAACAACCATTGTATTATTAAAACAATAATGATAATCCTCCCTTCACACACTTCACAGACAGATTTAAGATAACATTCTATTGGCCCCAGATAGTACACCTGTCGGTACCTGACTGGTGACTTCATTGACCCACTAAGACAACTCTAAATGATTAACAGATGATAAATGGTGCACCCACTACTTTACTAAGGGACACTCAGGTACATAACACCTTCATTCCAAAAAGGCAGATTACGAACAACATAATAGTTTCTCATGAAATCTTACATACCATGAAGACTAGTAAAAGGAAAAATGGCCATATGGCTATGAAATTAGATCTCTCCAAGGCTTTTGATAGGTTGGAGTGGAATTTCATCATTAAGATATTCAGTTGCCTAGGATTTTCTAATGAATTCTGTGATTTACTACATGCCTGCATCTCCTCTGTTTCTTATGCTGTGCTAGTCAATGGCCTTCCAGGAGATTCCTTTCATCCCACTAGGGGAATTATACAAGGTGATCCATTATCACCGGCCATCTTTATAATTTGTATGGAGGCTCTGTCAAGCCTGTTAAATTACGAAGAAGATTTAGGTAAAATATTTGGAATAAAAGTTACAAAAAACTCTCCAGCTGTGTCGCATCTGTTCTTTGCGGATGATTCCTTTATTTTTATCAATGCTAGTATTCAACAAGCTCATAATTTTCTAGATGCTCTTAAAAATTTTAGCGACTCTTCAGGACAACTCATAAACTACAAAAAATCTGGTATATATTTTAGCAAAAATGTTCAAAATAAACATTGTAAATTGTTAGCTAGGATCTTAAAAGTAGGTAGAATTACTAAAACTGACACCTATTTAGGTACTCCCCTTTTCTTTAATAGACCGAAATCCTTTAATTATCAAAACCTCTTAGACAGAGTCTATAATAGATTACAAGGATGGAAAGTATAATTCCTTTCCCAAGCAGGCAGAACTTTACTTATAAAATCATTACTAGTGCTATGCCTATGTTTGAGATGATGTGCTTTTCTCTGCCTAAAAAAACTTTAGATAGAATTGATGCCTTACAAAGGGATTTTTGGTGGAAAAAAACTAAAAACAACAAGGGTATTTATATCAAAGCTTGGGATGCTATGTGCACCAGTAAGGATAGTGGGGGTTTAGGAATTAGAAACCCACATAAATTTAATCTAGCTCTTCTAACTAGATTAGCCTGGAGATTAATTAAATTTCCTGATAAGCTTTGGTCTGTGATTCTTAAATGTAAGTACTTTAAGAACACGGACCCCCTAAGTTATAAGAAGAAGAGAGTTAAATCTTGGGTTTGGACTAGTATTTGTAAAGGTCTAGACATTATAAAAGAAAATCATAGTTGGGACATTGGCAATGGAGAAAAAATAAAAACTTGGACCGAGAAATGGATACCAGGAAATGGTATTGCAGTTCCTAGAGAAGATTGCCTTCCTGATTTAAACCAAAAGGTCTCTGATCTTATAAATAGTAATGGCACTTGGAATTGGAATAGGATAAATGAGATGTTTGATGATAATACTATTCAGCTGATCAATTTGATAGAACCCAATAATGTTGGTGGCAATGATAACATAAAATGGATAGGTACTCGTGATGGAGAAGTCTCTGTCAAATCTGCGTATAATTAAGCGTAATAAGAAATCATTTAAATGTTAAAGTAGATTGGATAGGTATTTGGAAGCTTAAGGTTATTCCTAGAGTCCAAATGTTCTTATGGAAAGCTTGTAGTGACTGTTTACCTGTTAAAGAAAAGTTAGGAAGACATATACCAATAGATACTCAGTGTGTTCTCTGTAACAACCTAGTGTGTGAAACTACTAATCATATGTTCTTAAATTGTCATTTTGCTGAAGCTGTTTGGAGGGGTATGTCTCTCTCTACAGTCTATTATAATGGCAAATCTTTAAACTTTAAAGATTGGTGTGTGCAGTGGCTAAAGGATAAGGATAATAAAGAAATTTATGCTTATGTTCTTTGGTTTATATTGAAATACAGATGTAGAGTGGCTTTTGATGGCATTAAACCAAACCCAGTTGACCTGATAGAAAAGATTAAGACAGAGTTAAAACAATTTATTAACACCATTAATATTGGTAATGATAAACAAAGGAATAGCCCTAAAAATAGTTGTGACTGCTCTCATCCAAACTGTAAATTTGGAAAGGATGGTTATTCTGGTAGTAACCCTCATTATATTATGTTTGATGCAGCCTTTAATAAAACAAATTGGAACTTTGCTTATGCTGCTGTCTTGTTAGACCGTAATGGAACTATTCTAAATTTTGTAGGAGGGACTGGAAGATGCACAAGTTTAGAAGAAGCAGAATCAAGAGCTTGCCGAGAAGCAACTAGATGGGCAAAAGACGCAGGAGTAGACAGAATAACCTTTCTAAATGACAATCTCAATGTTATCAATGGCATGAAGAGGAAAAATTTTGCAGTAAATTGGAGAAGTGAAGCTTTTATACTTAAGGCTTTAGAAAACACCAATTCTTTTGCTTCTTCCTCTTTCTTTTATATCAAAAGGGATTGTAACTATATAGCGGATAGTTTAGCGAAACACTTTCTTAAGCATGGCTTGTCGGAGATAGATTCTAGGAAATGGAGTAAAAATAGGAAGAAGGTTTTCTTTTCAAAAATATGTAATATAAACAACAATGTATTTTCTCTTGCTTAGTGTTATGGAAATTTCCTTTTATCAAAAAAATTCTTGGTATTCCGCGATTGATTGTGTTCTGATCCGTCGTTTGGTTGTAATTCCGTTGGAGAAGATTGAGTTCCAGCCTGTTCGCTCTGGCCGATCCGGTTCCGAGCCAGCTCGCCGTGTCCCGGTTCTGAGCTGTCCATTCCAGCTCGCCCTGTCCTGGTTCCAAGCTGTCCGTTCTTGTCCTGAATTTTGGTTTTGGGTCGTGCGTGACCAGGGCTTCTCCAGTTTTATCTATGTGTAGCAGGAACCAAAACTTGAGGTATGTGACAATACTTTTTGTGCAACACTGCTCAAAAATTTGTTTCAAGATAGAACAAAGACGTCACAAAATCTCTATATGTACAGAGAGATAATCACACCTTGTTAAATTCCAAAGAAACCCATGCAAATGGATATCATGTGGAACCTGATTATGATGATAATGTAATTGATTGCATCATTTATAGTCACTAATGTATTTGGAAGGAAACATACTTTAGAGACTAATGAGTCAATTTAGTGAAATGTAAATCACTATAGTATTAATTTGGATTATTGAATCCATATTGACTCCGACGATGAAATGTTGGAAATTGACTCATCTGAGACTTTGACATAACCATAAAGGCACTCTGGTTGTGACATGATGTTTCGTTTTGAAAGGACTCATACGTACATCGTTGTGTTTGAGTGGGACGAGACAATGGGAAAAAGATTGTGAGAATGCGAAGTAACGACATATCTCTCAATAAGTGTTTTCTAAAGTACCGGATGCACAACCCCTCCTCCCTCCCATTATGCTTTTAAGTAAGAGAGCATATCACTCATTTTACAAAGTCTTGATGTCTGAGGATCGAGACCATCCTAAGATGCAAATGTTAAACAATCCATATTACAAAGATAACAAGGTGAAATTTAGAAAAATATTCATGCAGAATGCGGACCATTAAAGTGACTTATGGCTTTGGTGAATGTTTTGACATTTTGGACTAGTTATAGTTCCCAATAAATTTGTGTTTAAAAACTCCTAGCACATATTACACAAGACAAAGTGCAAAGGCTCACCACCCTTATTAATGCTAGAGAATTTACATCAAAAGGACTTGATGAATATTGCATGTTTAACAGGATCAATATAGAGCATCTTATACCCAATGGTCTCCAGAGGCTATCATCAAAGGTTCTGAGATGGTGCCTAAGGAATAGGTTATGCGTACCAACCTATCTTTTATTGCTTTGGGTATATGCAATATTACACGCATCTTACTTAATTCATTTTAGAACCCAATATTAGTCAACCTTTTCTCCGTACCAGTTGGTAATTGGATTTAAGCCTGACATTCGTGTTCTTACGCATTTTTGGTTGCACTATATATGTGCCATTACGACTCCACATCGTACTATGATGGGTCTTCAAAACTGTTAAGTAGTTATGTTGGAAATAAGTTCCCAACAATCATCCGCATTTTAAAACTTTTGGCAGGAGATCTCTTACCGCTAGATTTGCGGGTTATCACTTTAATGAGACAGTCTTCCCGTCGTTAGGGGGGGATAAGAAAAAGTATTTTCTAAGGGAACGACAGGAATTGTCGTGGTGTGTTCCCACTGTGTCTCATATTGACTCTTGTACTCCATAAATGTAAATGTGAAGTGATAAAAAATATTCGATTTTCAGAATGTACACTGATGTTGCTAAAGTGATGAGATCACACATACCAGCTGCAAACCTACCTGCAAAGTTATAAATCCTCAACACGGGGTATACACCATAGGCTAAGGTGTTGCAACCACACTCAGTGGAAGTTTGGTTGAGGCCGTGGCTCCATAAAGGAAGTTGGAGAGACCACTTGGTTCAATCAATCCTCACCTAGAAAGGAAGTAGTGTTGATGGTGGATTTTCGTTTAAGGTTAAAATTGTAAAAAAAAACCTGAAAAATCATGCGCTGACATCTTGTAAAAGATAAAGCCATTTATAAGTGTTGGATATTCCCTCACTTAATTCACCAAGAATGGATCATGTAGCAACAATCCCTTCTTGTGAATTTCATATCGACCTTGTATTTCTGTACTCATTATCGGTGTGGCATGACGACCGAGTGTTACTCTTATAGAGTAACATGAACCTCAAGCACTATAATGAATCATTATCAGTGTGGCATGAGGTAGAGTGTTACTCATATATAGAGTAACACGAACCTCCAAGCACTATAATGAAACCATGTACGAAATACCGCATGTGGCGATGCTCGGTGTGTTATATTAGCCCGAGCCCCTCTCGGTGTGTTATATTAGCCCGATTGAGCCCCTCTCGGTGTGTTATATTAGCCCGATTGAGCATCCGGACTTGACAGTATCGGTCTCCGGATATGATTCGATCGCGATCATCCAACTCCACAAGCATGATTGGATGACCACGGATCAATTCCATCACCCCAAGCATGGTATGGAATACCCACGGCCTTAGCTTGCGTGATATGATTCGATCGCAGGTCATCCAACTCCACAAGCATGATTGGATGACCACAGATCAATTCCATCACCCTCAAGCGGTATGGAATACACACGGCCGACCGCATGGTCGACCATTGGCTTTGCTTTGCCAAGAAACCGTCCATACCAAGCATTATGGACGGAAAAACCTAAATTAGGGTTTGCGGCATATTACATGTGCCGCAAAACATCTCATCCATCCATCTTCGCAAATGCGGACGAAGGGTGCAGATGTAGACTCGAAGGGCCCAGAGCATGTCAACACGATCACCGTGTGACCGCCTACACACTTGACCAATCGGTCAAAGCCAACCATGGTTGGTTACAACAAATTCGTCCGCCCAAAAGAGCATGGTCGCGCGGCTTTGAAAGCCAAAATTAGGGTTTCAAGTCATCACGCGCGTCCATCTTCTCGGTACGAATGGAGGGTCCTGATTGGATTAACCAAGGCCGGTCATACCAGCATGACCACCGTGGGCCCATCTACCTCCTCTTGCGGTCGGCCAAGGCATACCATGCCGGCCAACCCAAAACGCACGCCCAAACTCGTGCGGTTACACTCCCAAATCCTAAACTGATCTCGACCGCTCAACTTCACCGGATGATATGAGTGGCTTAGATCACATTTTCATGGGATAATCAAGTATAGGTGTGAACACCAACCTACCACCTACACGGTAGTATGATCGACCAAGACCAACCAAGATGGGTCGTCTTGGAACGCACGCCCAAACTTGGGATGTCATGCGGTTTCCAACTCCTTTGCGGCAAGGGATTTCTGCCGCAAACCGATCTCAACCACTCCTCTTTGACGGTCAAATTGAGTGGCCTAGATTGCATCTTCATGAGACGGAGAGACATGGACGTGTACACCATCATGCCGTCAACACGCATGTATGGTCGGTCCTCTACAAAATCCTTCCCATGCTTGGTTTCGACCAAGCTGAAGAGTGATGCTTGCGCACCTCTTTTAAAACCCTAATTTCATCAACGGTCGCAGATGAGTGTCTCAAACATCATCTCATCCGTCCGACTTCACCAGCTTGGTTATACAACCAGGGGGTCGGGAGTTATTTGGATAGTGAGGAGTCATTACCCATCACTTTACCACACCGTAATGCGACTACTGCATAAAATACACACGATACTCCACAAGTATCGACTTTCTGAATAACGCAGTTATTCAATTCAGCATTACATGCTATCTTCAGTGGATCCACGATCCACATTCCAGACATCAATCATGTCACAAACTGGGGGATACTTACTGGGGTATTGGTCTGGCGGTTTACAGCGTGCAGCGTGCAACGCGCCATCACAAGAACGTGTTAGGAAGTCATGGACGGTTAGAGATGAACTGGAGAAGTGGGAAAGACCGGTCGTATGCTACCGACACACAACTCCATGATCGTGTGTCAATCCGTCAAAATTAATTTCACTTTCTTACGCACTAAATTTAAATGAAGCACAAGGTAAGGAAGAGTTCGTATCCACAGAGAGGCGTTTGTTGTTATGTAAATTTCAGTTTCTAAAATAACCCAAAGTATGTTTGTTGTTTAAGAAATAAAAGTAGTTGAAAGCAAAGTAAATAGTTTGAGAAATCAATAAGGAGAAGATATTGGTCAAGGGATAGTATCATTCACAAACATGTATTTTCATCAATGATTAGAATTGGTATTTTAATCTCGTATTTATTAAAAGTCCTAGGATATCTTGATCGCAAGTATAACCCGTTAATTCCCTGTTTTCATCACAACCACATTAAAAGATGCATATGTGAATTCTTCGTCGAAAGCAACCTAAAGTGTAAAAGCACAATTAAGTTTAACTCCCTAAGAGCATTAAGATTTATGGAATAAGACTCATCAATGCAAACGAATGTGTAAAAGCACTAGACGTTTTAACAAAAGTTATGATTCACTTGTGACTAGTAGGATGTATCACTACAAGCACTAACCACAATTATGCTACTTAGAATCAGGGATAAACAACTTTTTCGTATTGAAAACCCTAATATAGCTCTAGAGATGAACACAAATCGGATCGATTCCGGACTCAACCTAACAAGTTTTCAAATCTTATAACACTATTAATTGTGAATCACAAACAATAATTACTGAGACAAAACTAATTCATTGAATCAAAAGCATGTTGAGAAATCAACTTTTATCCCATAACCAATAAGGTGTTTAGCTACTCATAGTTATGGAGTTCATCATCATCAATATTCAATAATAAACAAGGAAGAAGAAGAACAAAAGCAAACCCTAGAAGCGTAAACAAAAGTGGCTCCCCAAAAGAATTCCAAGCAAAAAGATAAGATCCTATGTGTTGTAGAAAACCTCCCTTTTATAGCCTTTCTCTCCTTCCAAAATTAGGTTTAGTCTTCAAAGTCCATTAGGTGAGAGTCCACCAAGCCCACAAGGATGAGAAACCCGTGTAGAAAATACGCCCCGAAAACGGTCGCCGGAAGTCTGGTATTGTAGCCGGAAATCGGCCGGAAAGTCGCCGGAAATCGGCTCCGGTGACCGGCAAAGTCCGCCCGGTCAACGGTCAACGAGTCGGATCGGTCGGGTCAACGGGTCAGATCTGGGTTGGATCGAGTCAGCTCGGATTGGACCGGGTCAGAAAGAGTTAGGGTCAAATAACCGGGTCAGGGAGAGAGTCAGGCCCAGTTCAGGTTCATGTGTCAGACCTGAGTTTTGCACAGGCCATGGCAATGCACAGGCCATACGCTAGTGACGCACAAGTTGTATATCAACCATGATCAGCCAAGATGGCTATGCCCCCAACAAAACACAACCCTGAAATTCCTTTCTATCTTCATAACTCCACCTGAACCAGACCTTTGCTCATTCATCTCAGGCCATTGTACACCAGCTCAAGGGATTCCATTCTAGCTTCACTGCCATTTCCTCCAGTCACAACTGACACAAGACTTCCCAGCTAGTTTGAACTCTACCTGTAACTCCCATTCATCCAAGACACCCACCTGAGCATGAATTACAGCAGCACAGACTTTGCCTTCTACTCCCTGTACCAAGCTTGTCATTCCACCAGCTTTCTTGCCCTGCCACTAATTCCCATGCCATCTCCTGACTTCTCTCGGTTCACTTCACTTCAACTCGAGCCGCAAAAACCACTTCGCACTGTAATACAGCACCAATGCCAGCTCCTTAGGCTCACATCATCAGACCATAAAGCTGCAACACTCTAGCCATCACTTGTCTCAACTCCAACCTGCAGCTCATGTAGCTTACCACCACCACCTGTAATGGCTCAAATCCCAGAAACCTAAGCCTGCCCTGCAGCTCCATAGCAGTGCCACATCCCATTCTCCATCACTAGTGCCATCTCAAGCTCCATTTGCTTGCACTTAGCCCTTGAAGCATCATTCACAGCTCCTCCTTGGCAACCAACACTTGATTGCCTAGCCATGATAGCCTCAACTGTAACTCTCCATATCTCCACCTGCAACACTTCACTTAAGCCATCAACACCTTCCAATTCCTCAGCTAATGGCTCACTCCAGCTCAACATCCTGCTAAGACCAAAACAACTTCCACAATTCAGTTCAGGTTCAACCATTCCCTGTAATCTCCTCCACCAGCCTCAATCACCATTGCAAAACCATCTGAGCACAGCAACAGCCCTGAGCTCTACAACTTTACTCCTGCCAAGCAATTTCATATGAACCCTGCAATCCACCACCATTAGCATAAACACTATCACCTGCTAGCACTGCCACAACCATGACCAGCCTTAACCCAAACTCCCTGCAACCAATTTGCACACAGCCATCCTGTACCTGCATTTCAAGCATCACATAACTGCATCTCTTTGCAACACCTGAAGCAACAACCAGCCTTAGCTTCTGTGAACAGCACCAGCACCACTCTATAGCTCACTCTGCAATTAAACTCTCAACTTCTTCCTTAATCTTCTCAGCTCAGCCAGGATCTTCCCTATACTACATTGATTTCCTTTTAAACCTTATTTGAGACAAACCCTCTAATTTGAGATTTCCAATTCATCTGTAATTACATCTTAAGCACCAGAATCCATCAAACCCATCACAAATTGAACAATACTCGTAATTCTACAAATCTCGCACCTCATCTTCCAGGAGTATGTTCTTCACTGAACCCTAACTGCAGTTTAGGTTCTTGACATCACTGATTCTTCATTCCCTGTGACGTCTGTCTCAATCATCGATTCTTGATAAACCCTTCTCTCTATTCTGATCTCAAACCCCATAGACCCATATCAATCTTTAACCTGAGAACAATATCAATCTCCCTGTCCTCTATTCTCTTCTCCCATGGCAACAAAACAACTTCGATCTTTAGCAGTCATTTACTTTTGTTCTTCAACCAAAACCCATCTTAGTTTCCACCAATTTTGTTCGATTTTAACCTTCTTTCTCTATCGATTTCACTCTCCCTCAGCTTCATCAATTTTAGTTTACAGCAGCCGATTTTCCTCTCCTCTCATTCTTCAGGTGAAATGAAAGAGAGAAAGTAATTGTCTCTCATTTTTAGGTCGTGTAGGAAAGGAGGCTGGATATAGCCACCCAGGCGAAGTGGATAAGGGGTACTCAAATAACTATAAGCACCCACGCTTCTGATAAAGGCCACCTCCAATTGCTTTGGCCTGTCGGTTCCAGGTAACCGATGACCTAATTCTCTTCCGCTCCCTTGCGTTTCGTTTGTTTGCTCCACATATAGCTGCTTTTGTGAGATGACAATTTCGCCCTTTAGCTCAATTTGGATAATTTCTTCTTCTTTTCCTCCGCGTGACTCCATTGCACCTATAGAACTCAAAAGCACG